>OZ014460.1:13258563-13820971 GCA_963966035.1 Acleris laterana
CCCCCTCTCGGCCATATTGCATAAATATACAGGGTGATCAATTGAAATAAGTCACAGTACGGGGAATTCGAAAACTAAAAGTAAGATAATCTGTTTTAAGGGACCAAGGCCTTGATTTTGGATAAGACGTAATACTGCATTTAAAGGTTTCGCCTTGGTATTGGAAAAGGGAATCGAACCAAGTACTTTTCCCGAATAAGCATACATCGTTTTATTGCTGTTTTTGATAGCGCAAAGTGGTAAGCAACGATTAACATTGGAGCAGCTGTTTCCAAAATGAACAAAATTAAGAGAAATTATGCATAAAAGGTCAACCGCTGGGTTTGTTTCCCGGTTAGTTACTACGTAGGTAGGTATGTTTTATTATTTAAATCTCTAAATTAAGATGTTGCCTTTTAAGGGTTACTTTTCCGAATGGAGACCAACGGGACCATAATAATATGTATTATTAAGGAAGATTAAGATCAAAAAAGAAAAAAAGAGTGAAATAATAAAGAGGTAGGTACCCACCCATACAAGAAACGTTTTATTTCAACGCATTTTTATTTTTGCTGTTTCGTAAGAGCAGTAAAACATATACCAGCGCCAAATTTGGTATGATTGTATGACAAACCCTGAAGAAAAACAACCAAAATATGGTCACTTGTGTGAGTTGGATCGCGTGGATTCGATTCGAAATTGAATTCAAATTGGAATATAATACGTAATGTGCGGCGGTACGGAACCCTCGGTGCGCGAGTACGACTAGCACGCGACCGGTTTTTTCACAATCAAGGCCTTGGTTTCTAACAACATAATAATACCCTCTAACTTATCGTTTTCAATTTCCCCATATTGACTGACCCATTTTGATTGCTTGTAAAGTAAAAGTTCTACCATAGCATAGGATAATCCCATATTCAGTTATTATTTTAATTTAAAGTTAATTTCCCCTTATTTTCTTTTATAATTACAGGAAGTATTTTTTTTATTACCTACTTGTGTATGTAGAATAAAGTTTAAAATTGAATGCGTCCCTTATACTAAATCTGACGGCGTGTACCTATTTCGGCGCGGGCCGCCGCGCGGCACAAAATATTTTTTTTAACACAGTTTTCAGACAAAAATGTATGACAAGTAATTTTTTTATATAGTAAGATAACTGGGCTATTAACTAGTAATTATTTTATGAAGCAAATCACCATAGTTTTAAGTAAAAAGAAAAAATTCGGAAAAAAAAATGTAAAGAAAAATTTTGATTTTTGAATTTCTCCTTTTTTTTGTATGGGTGGGTAAAATGTTTGTTCCAGAAATGAATTCCTCGTCCTCGAATTATAAGAAAAAGACACCAAACTTGATATAGTTGCTAGATGTATGGAGATATTAAATTTAGAGTGAGGCGCGCCGGATGCAGTTTCCCCCCCCTCCCCTGCCCACCTGGGGGGGGGGGTACCACTGGGCACCCGGGCTAAATCAGCTCAGATCACCCCCAGGAACACCTGGTCCAAGGGATTTGCTTTGTCTCAAAAATGCAAGGTGCAGGACCTAAGATCTCCCACTAGTGAGGCCTTGTACTGAATGAGGTTGATCTGTTTTTTTTTTATGTAATATTGTGATTTTAAGTACACAAAGCCTCTTATTAAACCCTAATATAGGTACCTAATCTGATTAGAGGTATTGACACCGATGTATTTTTTTATTGCAGTGTCCCGGAACGGTAATTTCTGTTTACTTTATTACCTAATTAATTTTAATTTATATGAAAAATAAAAAATAAATTAAAAGACCCCCGACTCAAAACAGTCTGAAAAAAAATAAGCTAAGTTTACTTCTTATATATGGCAAATACTTATTATTTTTTACTTTTTCAGAAAGTTGTCGGGGGTCTTTTAATTTTTTTATTTCACGCTTTTAATTTTCTCCAAATTAACAATACGACTACAGCTAGCAACGTGTCTTTGAAAGACATGAATAATAGGGGGGAGAATGGGGAGATTCAATTAAAAGTACTGACTTTTATGCAAGTTTACAAAACATTGCAGGTGAATCAAAGATTATATACAAATATAAAGATGCACTCAAACCATTTGGGAGGTCGGGCCACTTGGGGCCCCCGAGGCCTGAAGACGAGACACCAACGCCCAACAGTGAGTTCATTAAATGTTACATGATGTTACAATGTTAATGATGACAACATACACATACATATACCGTCACGCCTCCATTCCAGAGTGGGGTAGGCAGAGCTACAGAATTACTTACCGACAACTCTGACAACTAGTTGTTGTGGTGTGTTGTTATGATGACTATGATGAGTAATGATTTCGTATTATCGATAAAACCACGTCACTTATCGACTCTATTTCAACGCACTTAAGGTCGAAAAGTGACGAACCTTTCCTTACCTACGAGAGATTAGCATAAAACAGTCAACGTAGTACAAGGAGAATCCGGTGTCACTATTGCCTAACGCACTCGCAATCTCAATTGGCTTCAAAGCGGAACAATTGTTTTCATTTTGTATGCAGACAAGCGTTCGATTTTCAAAATGAAAACAATTGCGATTGCGAGTGCATTAAGCAATAACTTCTCGGGTGAGTCAAACTTACATTAAATTTGAACTGTGTGTTATTTTAAGGAAATATATGTATCTCACTCTATCTCAGGACTAACATCTCCCTCTGTATGCTTAGACAAAGAACACTAGATTCTATTACACTATCTCACACCGCATGATCTGCATCGCATTAAGTAGTTTTTTCATGTTCCGACAATATTTATGCGGTGATTTTTCAAGTGTAAGTTTCCTTAAGGTAACATTAATAGTTTTAGTTTGTTTTGTTACTTAATTTTACTATGAATTATATTATAATTATACTAGGTACTTAACTATAAACTTTTCCAATACTAAAACAATAGTAATTCAAATTCAAATTCAAACACCAATACCACGTAACAAAAATAAACGCCCTTGCAAAAAAAAGCGGTCCCTTTCGATTTTTTCAAGTAGTTAAAACATACTATGACACAATGAAATTTTAAGCTACAACATTAAACTAATTTTATTTATATAAAATCAAAATTTTCCTTTGTTAACAATACTTTCTTTGTTTTGTAGCTTGAAATCTTATTTTTATTATAGTATGTATATTAAAAGTACCTACTTATTTGTAAAAATCGAAAGAGCCCGTTTTCTTTACAAGGGGATTTATACATACCCGACAATTTGGGTAGATATATACCCGACAATTTGGGTAGGCCTAAAATTATTTGGAATTGTTATTTTTATTTATTGTGATTACAGAGCCTGAAGTGGGGTGGGTGACGAATTTGAGAAATGTGATAAAGAAACTCAAATGGAAGTATGGAAAATACATAGATTTTCAATTGAGACCAATCGTCATGGGTAGGTACCCCTTTGATCTGAATTGTTGTGATGAATTGTTTAAGAATACAGTGTGTAAATGGTATACGGGCGTTCCTTTTAACTGTGGTTAGTATAACCCCTACTGAGCACATTTAGGCAGCTTTTGTTAAAATTAAATTTTAAAAAAAAACCATACAAAATAATTTAACACGCAATGTATAACGAAAAATGCAATTAATTAAACATTACGTACCTACTTACCTGACAGATGGACTTCGAAGTACATTGCGGGTCGATAGTATGTTCAAAAATTAATAACGGTGTATACGTTAGCGTAATCAAAATAATTATTTCTGTTAATGATTAGTAGAGTCTTAATCTATGTCCAGTTTTAATAAACGCCCGTATACCATTTACACACTGTATACATATGCGTTAGTCAAACTTTCACTTTTCTCAATCTATCAAGGGTTGGCTGGAACAAACATACGTCATAAATGTCATAATTATAAGCTGATAAACATATTACCCTCCTCCGACAGTTGGGTAAAAACCCTTATAAATATACCTACTAAAATACTAAATGGCTAAAAACTAGCAAAACACGAATAATGTAGTTTTCTAACTGAAAAAAAACTATAATTTTTGCACAGGTGAGGAGCACAAACATTCCGTTAAAATAACGAAAATTTATGGTAAGTTTCAACTCATCTTAGGAGCATGCCATTAAATTTGACCAAATGCATCATTTCCCATATTGTTAAGTAGGGTAAAGTCAGCCAGATACCAGTACTCAACCTTATATGAGTGCAAAGTGTGTAATATATCTTTCGTACTCTTCCCACTCACACAAAGTATAGGCAGAGGCCGACTAAAGGTCTATGGTTGACCACTGGTGACTTTACCCTATTTGTACTATTTTTGTTTTATATTTGGGATACCGAAACCGCTTCTTAAGTCTATTAAGTTAGGTTAGACCTGTAACTACAAAAAATAGCACATACAAAATTAGGAAAATTATGCATTTCCGTTTAAATTTAAAAAGTTTTTAGTGTTGTTATAATTCAACCCTAACCTAACCAAACCGCAGATATAATTGGAAAACTTAAAAAGTTGCCTGACTCATCTGAAAACCACTTTAGGGCAAATGAAAATTCGGACAAACGATGTGTTAGGACAAATAATTGTTAGGGATTCCGAGGGACCCCCAAAGGAACACTTACATACCTAGTTTTTCATAATGTCTACAACATATTTAAAACTCGCAGAAAATCTGACTAGGATACAGCGAGATAAACGTTATCGCATTTTGTATTGAAATCTGTGTCACAATCCTCTTAAAAACTTTGTTTCAACATATATTAAATATGCTTTTATATTTTTCTGTCCACAGAGGACCAAAACGGTAAGTTTAAAAAAAATGGTGCGTATAATAGAATTCAAAATTCGACGGACTGAGGTCCTTGCCAAGATGCACTACGCTAACTATCGTTTCTATTCGTTTCGTTTTTAAACCAATCGCGTCACTGGCAGATCACGTGACTTTTCGTAACACGTCATCTACCAGTGACGCGATTGGTTTAATAAATCAAAATTTTGATTTGTAAGATATTAATGCGCTAGTGCTGCCATTGTATGGTAAACTGCTATTTGAATCGATATTTAAAACCATGAACACATTCACTTGCGATCCTAATGCTATAAACGCATTATGTGCGCTTTTTTAATAAGCAAGCTTCGTATAAAACAAACGATACGGCACTTGGCGAAAATCCGATAAGTGACACCAAAAGTGAATGCGTTAAGAAATCAAAATATTATATTAACCTACCTATTCGATTTATGTGTCGCCAATAAACGTTATGTTTGGCAAATTTACAGTAAAAACAGTGTACTTTTTTTTCTAAGAAATACATCTAAAAAAAAACATTTTCGGTCAGATAACAATAATTATAGCGAACCTACCTACATATTTATTTGTAAATATTTTCTATTGAAAATCAGATAGCATAAATAGTGTAAAATCATTACGAAGGTCCAAATTTCGTTCTTTTTCGCAGAAGGATTTTGGTTTTTTAAACTTATTCTTTATTGTTTTACCACAATGACATGTTTTTTTCTAAGTATAAACTTTTCTTACAGGTGAAATACAAATTAGGTATGAGAAGGTTAAAAGGCAAAGTAAGTAAAAAAAAAGTCCTCACAACAATTATTATTATTATTTAATTCACAGCCTTAGCGTTGGTGGCCTAGTGGCTTAGGGGGTCGACTCGTGATCGTAAGGTACCGAGTTCGGACCCCCGCGGTCACCATGTACCAATGAGTTATTCTACTTTAAGTGCATTACCCGATGCTCTTACGGTGAAGGAAAAACCTGCACAATCGAACAGCTGTGTAAGAGGGTAATTGCACAAAAGATCCTAAAGGGTCGAAGTGTATCTGAAAGGGCCCATCTGTAAGATAAGATAAGATAAGATAACAGGCTTTTATTTGCCACTGCTTGGCAAAAAAAAAACGCTCAACGGAACTCATAATTACAATAAGTACCTTATAGACTAACATACATAACAGTATAAAACTAAAAACTAACCCCGATGTGACAGAACGTGGTTCTGTTTTGCCGAAATTGACGTCATGGTCACTGCTGGTAGGTTCCCCCGAATTCTCCTCAAAGACCTCCCTCTCTTTCCTTGCTTCCTTGGGCGACCTCACATCAATCTCGATGGAAGGCATCAATCAGATTCCGCCAACGTCACCTTGGTCTGCCGCGACGCCAGATTCTATTGTGAGACCCATAGGGTGCATACTTTAGGCCACAATTGCTCCGGCATGCTACAGACATGTCCAAGGGTCCATATTGGCTCATATAAAATTGGTCTTTCGAATTTTTATACAAATACCGATTTGTGACTATAATCATCATTACTCCGAAAAGTTTTGCTCATACTTTTTTGTTCATACTTTTTTAAGTCATAATTATCGCAACTCATAATACATTTTTTCAAAAACTTTTCCTTTTTTTAGATATTTATAAATCTAACCTAACAACCTAATTTTATCTACACGTAAGATATTTAAGAAATTCTGAAAAGTGTACGGTTCCATGAATATTGACGGTATAAGTTCAGATGATTATAAGTTCCGATCGTTAGTATTCAAAAAAATTATGAAGAGTATGAAGAGTGATCATTAGGTTGTAAAATTATATGAGATACATTTTCGGAGTTCCAATAATCTAATTTGCAATTTTATATGAACTTTGGCGCACCCCATGTCCAATCCATTCCCACTTGACCTCCGAGCCTGCTTGGGCTACATCAGCTATGGTCGCCGTCAATAGAACTTGTGAACGATGTAAACAAATTACTTAGTACTGTTTGACACATAACCTCAAATAATCACCGAGCGTATTTTTACTAAAAATAACATATAATTAATAGTTATTTCATCTTAAACTTGGTATGAAAATAATGATCTTGAATATAAATCATTGCAAAGACCTCACTTGATCTTTAAAAGTACGTGATTGTCGAGTAATCACGGTGAATTGGTTCGGTTGGTTATGTTTACAACCATCTTTTGCAAGTTTTATTGACGGAGACCTTAATTATTTGTGTTTTGAGATTAATTAACTATTTGAGACGTGGTCTGATTAAAGATGTGGTCTTTTCGAGAACCAGTCGTTTTGCTACCCGGTCTATTTGAGATGTAGGCTATTAACAACGAGGTCGTTTAAAGAACCAGTCGTTTTGCTACCCAGTCTATTTGAGATGTGGCCTATTAACGATGAAGTCGTTTAAAGAACCAGTCGTTTTGCTACAAAGTCATTCGGAGATATAGGCTTTCTGCAGAGATGGTCCTTCTGAGATCTGGACCTTATGATGGTTCGGTCGTTTTCACTATGTAGTCGTTATGATACCAACCCAATTAGTTGTTGGTTACAATATGGTTGGGGCCTAGTAGGTGACTCCTAGTAGGATTTGACTCGCAATAATTATTGTCTTGCTAAAATCATGCATGGATTTTTTATTACAGGGACACGTGGATATTATACCGGAACCTACCCCGCCAGAAGGAGTGTGACAAAAGCTTACCAATTATGTAAATATTAATGTTTATTCTTTATAATAATAATAATATCAGGAGACAATGTCACACCAATTGACCTAGTCCCAAACTAAGCTCAAGGCTTGTACTATATGGGTACTAGACAATGATATAAAAGCTTATATAGAGAAATATATACTTAAATATATAGAAAACATCCATGACTCAGGAACAAATATTCGCGCTCATCACACTAATATCCGCCCTTACCGGGATTTGAACCCAGGACCGCTAGCTTCGTAGGCAGGGTCACTACCAACTAGGCCAGCGCGTCGTCAATTTTTGGATGGACGACGACCATTGCTGACGTTTACCATCACTACATAGTATAAAACAAAGTCGCTTCCCGCTGTCTGTCCCTATGTATGCTTAGATCTTTAAAACTACGCAACGGATTTTGATGCGGTTTTTTTTAGTAGGTAGAGTGATTCAAGAGGAAGGTTTTTATGTATAATAAATTGTTGTTTTATGTACGTATGTTATAGAAAACTCAAATAAACCGAAGCGAAGCGAGGGCAGGTCGCTAGTTTATTTATATAACCTTTAATACATAACTAGCTTCTGCGCACAACTTAACCCGATATTCGGCTTGAGCCGGTAAGAAAAACTTCCGCGTCGATAGGTCTGGGGAGACCCTAAAACGTTCCGGATGCATTTTGTCATTTTGTGATTGATGTCATTTAGATGAGGGTGTTTAGTCATCCTATTACCAGGAGTTCAGAACCTGTAAGGGGTGTGCTCCGAACTGGCTGGCCTCAAGCAGATATTAATTGAATAAGAATTGTAGTTAAAACGAGCCATACGAGTATGATACCGTGAACTCATTATAAATGTTATAATCACCATTTTTCTAAACATGCATTTTTTATTTACGGTTATAACCTATAGGTTATAGAGTCGATGTCTTAATTACATGGTCGTGTTTTGGGTTTAACTTTGGCCTTGTTTAAATACAATTTTTTTTTGCGAAATTGGTTTCGGATAAGGAACAAAAGACTACACTATATATAAGAGACTCAGGAGTAGGAAGAATAAAAAAAAAAGGATATTTTTTTTCCAGGAATTGAAGACCCTTCAATTAGAGAAAACGACTAATGACGAAAATTTTAGAATAATAGAACACTGTAATTAAATTCATGCAGTAAATAATACTGGTATTTTTTTTATTCTCCTGTGAAAGTACCTATGGATGGCAGTAGCCAATATTATGAGTTGTGTAATGCTCTACAAGAAATGTACGGTCACGAACGTTACATTACGACCCATTTCAAAAAATATGCTTGAAGTCGTCTATGTCATTAGAGATTCCAAGTCATTTGAAACTTATTGGAAACCCAAATTTATTGTTGTAGAATGTCAGATTGACTTTGGACCAAAGGTGGGTTGCAAATTTAAGTCTTTGACTATAGATGTAGTTAATAATCCTTTCCCATCGTTTTTTGTCGGATATGTTCGTATTTATCTAGCTTTCTCAATTAGCTTCAGTACCCATCAATAAGCCAACTGAGTAAGCAAGATAAATACGAAGTTATCCGACCAAAAACGATGGGAAAGGATTATTCACTACATCTGTATTAGCGGTCTGCCAGTTTTGACAAAAGTTTCTGTGAGATCTAATTATCGCTTAGGGTGACATTTGTCATTGTCAGAATATTATTGCAAGGGAAAATCGAACTTCCACCGTAGGGTAGACCACATTTTTGCCCGACTGTACCTTGTTCTACAAAAACTATTCCACTGTCTGATCCAGCGGGCCTTTTATGGTTATGTATATCGATGATTCGATGTAAATAAAGTGGATAAGCCATCTGTCACTTTCTGACCAGTATATAAGTGCGAGAGTGACGATGCTTTATCCACCGCGATAAAGGCGTCCATAATACGGGTAGCATGGCTGCTTTTATCGCGTGACAAAGTTTGTATAAAGTATACGCAGCACCAGTATTCACATTACCCTTATATCCGTTAACAGTTACAATACCATACACTATAAGTATTCTTTATTGAGCACCATATACCATATACCTACAATAACATAATCAACAGTAACATTATGTTCTCTTCTTATAATGAAACTTGGTAAAATGCTTGAGTGCTGTCCAATTAAAAAGTCTAAAAGGAATCTATCCTTAGGAACTGCATATACACGTAATACACTTCCAAGGATAAACATGTCATATTGTTAGGATAATGTTAGAAAATATATTATATGAGCTTGAAAGCAGCTGATGCTACTGCGGGACTAGTATGGCTGCATATCTGTCACCTTCTGACACGTAAATAAGTACGAGAATGACGGATGCTTTATCCACATTTGACACGCGATATAGACGCAGCCATACTAGGCCTGCTGATGTACCTACTTATGGAGTGGAATGAGTGTCTTGTAACCGTAAATTACATAATTTCGCCATTAGACCCAAATGTTTTATTATTGCCTATAAATAAAAGATTTGTTTGGTTTGCGTAGTATTATATTAATTACACTGTGTTTAGTATGTTTCCATAAGTTGCGTCACTCTTCTCTGTCGGTGTGCCGCTTTTGAACTCTCTGAAACGTGTAATATGATTTTTTTACAAGCGCAGGCCGCGAGAAATCGTTAATCGCTACACAGTTAAAAATACTTGTTATTTGGGATGTGATCTATCGCCATACCAAATTTTATCGAAACCGGTTCAGCAGTTTAACCGTGAAAGGTTAACAAACAGACAAAGTTACTTTCATATTTACCTGCGGGCCTAGTATGACTGCGTCTATATCGCGTGTCAACTGTGGATAAAGCATCCGTCACTTTTTAACACGTGTACTTATTTACGTGTAAGAAGGTGACGGATGGCTTATCCAAAATTTGTCACACGATAATCGGAGCCATATTAGGCCCGCTGATCTTTCTAATATAATAAACAGAGATCATAACAAATGGGCGTCATTACTCGCAATAACGTGGACATGACTCCAAACATTTTAATTAAACAAATTAAATTACATTAATTAATTTCACAATGAACCTTTAAGCTTGATCCTTTGCAGGACCGTAATAAATAAATAATACAAAGACATGAGGAGTGGTCATTAATAACCTACTTAAGTTTGCTCTATTAACATCCGTGGATTACGAAATTCGGTTTTCAACTCGTAAGTTTATTTTAACCGTGGAAAGGTATAAACTAAATCCTATGCTAAGAAAAATAGCCTGACATCGGCCGGCTGTAAGGTTGTGTTGCCCTGCAAATTGGCAGGTTTTGGTTATGGTAGGACCTTGTGCTTGGGTGTTATTAGTGATGGGCGATTTCTGAAACATTGCACAACTTTCCTTCACTGCGAAAAATACAGCTTCTGAAAGTTACATAATTAGATGGAAATTATTCAAACACAAGTAAATTTCGTTTAATTTCATGAAAAGTTGGGAAACATGTCGAAACTATAGTAATTTTCAGAAATAAAACGATTTCACTTTGGTAGTTTTCAGAATATTGCTTGAAATTCTAGGTGAAAGATTCACTTTTGAAACTTATAGAATATTGCATAAAAATATAAATGAAAGTTTCACTTTTGAAACTTACAAGCCGCCCATCACTGGGTGTTATTCTCTCAAAAACAACTGACGGTCGGACGAACGAGCGAAATCGCAGCGGTGAGTTTAAGTAGTGCCGTCAGAGCGAACAAAACACATTTTAGTGCGTGTTTTTTAGGGTTCCGTAGTCAAACTAGGAACCCTTATAGTTTCGCCATGTCCGTCCGTCCGTCCGTCCGTCCGTCCGTCCGTCCGTCCGTCCGTCCGTCCGTCCCCAGTCTAGCTCAGAGCCTCATAGTACTAGAAAGCTGTAACTTGGCATGAATGTACATATTAGTCACGCCAACAAAGTGGTAAAATAAAATTTTGAAAAATATTTTTTTTAATGCACCTCCCCTACACGTAACGTGGGGATGTCTTTTTTTTTTCTTGCCTACCCCATAGTGTGGGGTGTCGTTGGATAGGTCTTTCAAAAATATTGCGGGTTTATCAAAACAATTTTTCGATTAAGGGATCCGTTTATGAAAATTAAGCTTTAAAGCGCTATTTTTTCTTAGAGTCAAGTGTCCCCCCCCCCCCTACAGCCAAAACTACAAGTACTAAAAATCTGAAAAAAATCTTCAACGAAAGCGCATATAACGAATTTTAAAGGAAAACTATCACGGCTAAGTAGACATGATTAGTTCCTGAGATACAGGCGATTAACGGGTTTATACCTACTAAAAATCATCTAAGACAGCGCCAAATAACTTTAAATAGAAAATTGTTTCATACATGTTGATTTTTGAGATAGTTTTTTGTGTTTGTCGTTACGGCTTCGGAACCCTACACTGAGCATGGTCCGACATGCTCTTGCCCGGTTTTTCAATTAAGCAGCCTTATACGTTCGATCCATCAGCAGAAACCATGCTGCTAAATTGAAAATGCACGCGCTAAAATATGTTTTGTTCGCACTGACGGGACTACTTAAACTCGCCGCTTGGACATTCACTCGTTCGTCCGTCCGACCGTCGTTGTTGAGCGAATCATTACCCAGGGTCCGTCCGGATCGCTGCCACCTACAAACTGTCACCACGCAGCATTGTTTGCATACTTGTGTTCCGGTGTGGGGATAAGAAAACCGGTAAAATGACTAGCATAGAGGCTTTCCATCTTAGTCCTTACGGTTGGCAACGCATTTCATCCCTTTACGTTTACAACCTTGTATCTGATCAAATAGTTAGATACGAAAAGCACTCATGTTCCCTAAAGAATAGACTACTTTTCTGTCTAACTGTTCGATCAGATACGACGTTGAGAAAGTAAAAGGACAATTTGCGGTCTTAGAATTCTCAAATAATCGTCAATGTATTAGAGATCTCAATTTTTAAGCCAGGTGGTTCAATTTGCTTTGACTATCAAATTGCACATGCGTCCTTTTTATTTACAAGGGCAGAATTACAGTTTTTAGATTGTAGTCTTGAGACTGTAAATGTCTATGGGTCACAAATCTCACTTACCAGTCGATGGTTTGCGTGCGCCTTTGTCTTCTTCATTACATAAAAAAAAGTAGTAAGTTTGTGGTTAGCAACATACCTTAATGTCGTAGGAACGAAATTATGTTTACGTAATGGTTTTGTTTTTTCGGTTTCTCCGTATCTGGAAGAAAGTGAGTTAGTATAAAGTTTGAAATTTAAGAAGGTATTCAACGCAATATCGTGGTCTTATATTCGACTTTGCTTACAAGTCCGACAACATCACGCGCGACCGTCCCGCGGGGTGACAGACGCGGGGGGAGCATAAAGATCATCGCGCACTTCAACGCCACGGTACCAGATCAGCACCGCCTCGCTCAAATTGAAACATAAAAAAAAAAAAAAAAAAATGGTAGGTACCTAATACGTTAGTCCAACTGACGTTGGCTTTTTGTTGTAAATATTTAAAAAAAATCAATTCATTATATTTCTAGTTCTGGGGGACAGTTGGGCACTGACTTGTTGGACTATTATAGGTATCTCCGATCGTTATCTTCACTGTTATGTTCTGTCCTAGGCTTGCGGAAAAGAAGGAAAGAATCACAGGGATAAGAGAATAATCGGAAATAATGTTGCAATGTCAAATATAAGGCCTGATACGGTCAAATCCAGTGAAATTTGAGACAGAGGTAGATAGACCGAGAAAAGTGAAAATAGTCTTAAAGAAATCTGGTATTACAAGGGTTGTATGTTTGCAGTTATCACACGTAAACAAAAAAAAAACACTACCATAAAAAAACTTCTTAAGATATTGACGCGTGATCGTAAGGTATCCGAGTTGGATCCCAGTGACCACCGTGTATTAGTACAAAGGCTTTTTAATTTAAATACTAGAGTGCTTTCAGTGGTAGGTACATTATGTTCTAATAGCGAAACAATCTTTATCATAGAGAAAGAGGAAAGGTCTGAATTACACAAAAAATCCTACAGAATCGAAGTATATTCGGGCGGATAGGGGCCACTTTATGTCAAGAAATGGTCTTCCAAGATGAAATGATTGAAGCCCCGCTTTGCGGAGCTTCTATTTCTACGGTCACGCCCTTCGCGTACTAACTAGCAAAAGTTTATCCACATTGACCGAGTTCTTCAAAATTCAAATCAATTATGACATAGAATTTTAGTAAAAACCAATAAGTGTGATTAGGTAGTACTTAAAAAAGATAATTCACTATGGACACTTGTAAAACTTACTTTTTATCTTGGTCTTGGACTTATCATACTTCACGGTGACGTCACCTGTAAATCAAACCAAACCTGTTGAAAATATTTTTATTACACAGAGTGTTTGGGTGGTAGGGGCTTAAGAGATGATAGTGAAGTATACACTGTAATATTTTGACTACATTTACTATTCTTCTTCTTCTTCTTCAAATTCCTCTCCACTACTGGAGGTTGGCAGTCAGCTCAGCATTCAACTTCCTATCTCTCGCCAAACGGAACAGCTCTTCAACCGTGGCGACACCTGTCCAGGTCTTTATGTTCCCGAGCCATGACATCTTGGGTCTGCCAACGCTTCTCTTCCCCTCTACCTTGCCCATGACAATAGTTTGAAGCAGTTGGTATCGCTTGTTACGCAGAATATGGCCCAGGTAGGCTACTTTTCTCCTACGAATGGTTTGCAGTAGTTCACGGGGTTTTTTAACTCTGCGTAGCACCTCTACATTTGTAACTCGTTGAACCCAACTAATTCTCAGCATTCTGCGGTACAACCACATCTCTAAAGCTTCAAGTCGTCGGCGAGTGTCCTCCTTAATAGTCCACGCCTCGGAGCCGTAAAAAACTATTGGCCATATGTAACACTGGAGCATTCTGACACGTAGACGTATATCTAGCGGTCTATTCCTGAGCACCTTCTGCATTTTCATAAATGACGCACGGGCTATTTCGATCCGGGTTTTAATCTCCTGATCTGATTCCCATGTTTCAGTGACCCATGTGCCCAGGTACTTGTAGCGGGAAACACGTTCTATTGCTGTGCCAGCGACACGGATGGTAGGGTTTAAGGTTTTGTTACGTGACACCAGCATGAATTTGGTCTTTGATAGGTTCATGGCTAAACCTGCATTTCGGCTTCGTTCGTAAACTCTGTCCACTATCATTTGTAATTCCTCCGCGTTTGAAGCAATAAGGATGGTGTCATCTGCGTATCGGATGTTATTGATCACGCAACCGTTGACTACTACTCCCCATGCTTGATCATCCAGCGCATCAGAAATTATAGCTTCAGAGTACAAGTTAAAAAGCAGGGGCGACAATATACAGCCTTGCCTCACCCCCCGACATACTGCCACTTCCTCGGTTTCTTCCCCTTCGACTCTTACATTTACTATTAACACCCTGTATAGCATTATTTGTTTGAGCATTGCTTCTGAAACTTCACTGGATCTGGAACTTTATTTTTCATTGTTTTTAAGGCGAAATTCCACATTCGCGCACTCTGCGCACGCGCATGTAAGTATAAATTAACCTAGTATTCAAACATACAGCATACAGCGGGTGTCCCTCGGAATTCCTAATAATATTTCTCCTTCGTTTGTCCGAATCATTGATTGTCCTAAACTGGTTTTCATCTGAGTCAGACAACTTTCAAGTTTTCTAAAAATACCTGCGGTTACGTTAGGTTAGGGTTGTAGTTATATTATAATAAAACTAAAACGTTTTAAAATTCAGGCGGAAATAGCTTTAGGATAAACTATAATTCGGATAAAGAATGCATTAGGACAACTGACGATTAGGGATTCCAATTAAAGAATTGAATGTGAATTTTGGCAAAACGGTACCACGCTGTCCTGTCACCTTGGTAAAAGAATTAAGTTTTTTGTTGTTATGTATATTCGTCTATAAGGTCTATAATTATAGGCCTCGTGTCCAAATATAAATTTCCAATTCTTATATAGGGATCGCCACCTTAGAGTCGGGCCCCCTTTCCCATTACAGAAACATCTGCCGTCAGAACTCAAATATTCTGCTTGAATCAACAGTACGAGTCCATCGCGTGTATAAAGCCATGGCTTAAGACTGTGCCGAGCAAAAGCAGAGCGTCCAGTGGCGCCCTCATTACTATTATTGTGTTTTCTAATTAACTAACGAATTTCCTTGGAATCAGACACAATGTTTTTGTAGTGTAAGTAAAAACACAATTTATGGGATACGTAACAATATTTAATAATAATTAATTACCCTTTGAGTAGTCAGCTTAACGGGAAAAGGTGGCCTCTTTTTTTCGTTAAGTTAATAACTCGAAGGTGAATTGTTATTAAACTATATGATATACCCTATAAGTTGTGTTTTTATTTGTAGTACAAAATAATTCCGTTCAATTTCAAGAAAATACTTTAGTTTATTAGAAAACACAATAAAAGTAATGACGGCGCCACTGTACATCTAGCGTACGCTCGGCGCAGTCTTAAGGAAGTGAACTGTTTTATTTGTGTCATTCCATTGCAAGTAGGGTTACCGCAAAAAAAAGGCGCCACTTTCTACAAAATGAACCCCTGAGTTAAGCTAGTAGTTTCAAAGATTTAAACTTACCGTACGTGTCAACTGCCAAGAAATAGAAATATTAATAAAGCATTAAATGGGATCCAAAACATCTAACTAAATAAAATATTTCGTACACTCCGACTAGAAATATAAATGAAGTCGTCCCAGCCCAGCTGATTGAATTCGTCGTTGAAACTGCAAAACCGCGTAAGGATATATTTTAATAAGAAGCAAATTCACCTTTTTAATAAAAAATTTAAGGTTTATTTTCTATATCATAAATTTGTTAGTTACGCGGTTTAGCAGTACCTACCACCGACCATTTCATAAACAATGCAACGAATCGGACGACTGCATCTGCCCTTGTGAATAAAAAGGACCCAAGCGCAATTTGATAGTCAAAGCAAAAAAACTCTGTGTCTTAAAACTTAAGGTCCCTAATACATTCGCGATTTTATGAGACATACGCCGTTTTTTCTAATGAGGGCAGAGATATTTTAACAACCAATTCCAATAAAGAGGGCACGTAGGATTTTTGCCCCGCGTTTTTATTTTCCTGGCGCATAATGCGATCCGAATTAACTAGGTCGATAAAGGTAATAACTTAAAAGGTGCTTCAGGTTTGTACTTCTCTCTCACTCGCTCTTACTATGGGCATATGAGAGAGTGAAGGATAAGTACAAATCCGAAGCACCATCTAAGAGCTATCACGCTGCAGGTAGGTTTATAGTCTGTCAGCAGATCTGAGGGGTACAGCCGATTTGTGCAGCACAGAAATAGGAGCTCCGCCGACGCTGTCAAATTGATTTCAGGACCCGTTATTTGACGTCTTTATCGCGTTGGATAAAGTATCTGTCCCTTTCACACTTACATACTGGTGGACAGTGGAAAAAAAGTTCAGGGCATTTCTAGCAAATTAATGAAAAAAGCTGTAAAATTAACATGGGGAAACTTACCATCAATATCAGTTATAAAAACATTAAATTTCTGCTCAAGGCCTGTGAAACAATATATAAGCAATGTATTATGTATATGTTTATAAAATGAATACCTAGCTAAACTACCTACTTAACAAAATATAAAGTAGGTAAAGCTAAAATAACTTACACTAATAGTAACAAGTCGGAGAAATACTGGAAAACGGCCGAATCTTAAGCACCCGAAACCGACGTGCATGAAAAGCTCGATGTATGAATGTGGAACACGCGAAAGATATTTGTCTGGATCGTAGCAAATGGAAAGAAGAGGTCTCTGCCTACCCCTCTGGGAAATAGATGTGATTTAATGTATGTCTGTATGTAGATTCATTAAATATTAGTTTTTGTGACAAACTACAAACCCATTATTCGAAGCAGGCTTTCTCTTAAGCTTGTTAAATATTACATTAGTACAACCATTTTTAAAAGGATCTATGTGATTGTAATGTCAAAATCTATGTGCATGTTTGCCTTCGACATAACATTTAAAAAAGAAAAAAAATGTTACCTACTTTCGATGACTGGTCTTAGATGGTAGTCCAGTGTTCTCTTCCCATACTGCGATATAAGTTTTTTCACGAATGCCTTTAAATTCGTCACCCACTCGTCTTCGATATCTGTATAAAAAAAATTAAATATATTATACGTATCTTCTCCTTTATATCATACTGATATATTCGCGAAGTCCTGCCAGAATACTTGATTTTTAGACAATGATGCAAGCAAGTAACATCTTTTTCGGGTTCCTGTCGCTCACATGTCCGTTTGTCCGCCCGTCTTACGATATAACGATTACGACGAATTCGAAAGATTACGATTACGATTACGATTACGCGATCTATTTAAACGATTTTATGCGAAAAAAAAAATGCGTTTCCAAGGAGTCCCCACAAAAAGTACTTACCCTCTCGTTCCCCTTGCCTCCCAATTGACCGGATTGTATCTTTATATTCATACGAAGTTCTTGAATCACCTGTAATATTTTAATAAATTCTACTAAAATAATACAATTCAAAGTAAATTTTAAAATGAATCATTACACAAAAAAATCAATTCCGTAAAACTACACAACTATGGACCTAGCCTGTAACAATAGTCCAATTTTCCTCATTACATGAATCTAAAGTATGATACCTTACGGCTATTATTGCTGGGTATATGTACTGTTTAGCCTAAAATCGATTGCTCTAAACTCAAGTTAGAGCTACAGCTATCATATTTTTAGAATAATGTAATAAGTAAAATTTGACTATTATTGTAGGCCAGAACCATAGTTGTGCAGTTTTACGGTTATTATTTACTTATTACTATTTAAGAGCTTACAAAGTCCCACTGCTGGCCAAAGGCCTCCCTCCCTTCTTTCCACGTAGCCCTATCTTGGGCCTCCCACCAGTCCCGATTGAAGGTATCAAGCTCATCTCGCCAACGTCGCCTTGATCTTCCGCGACGCCGAATTCTATCCCGCGTGACACATTTCGCTCATTGAATACAAAACGGACACATTCCAAAATAATTTGCTCTTGCATTAAAAATCTTATACGAATAGCTTCTAATTTTAAAATGCAACACTGACTCATTTTGGAATGTGTCTGTTTTGTATTCAATAAACGATTTGGTGCACAAAAGCCCACGATTCCTCCGGCACGCGAAAGACATGCCCTACCCATTACTATTTGAGCTTGGAGGCTGCTTGGGCTGCATCAGTTATTTTAGTTTTGGAGTGTAATGTATTCCTGATACGGTCCATTAACTTGAATCCCAAAATACTACGTTCCATGGCTTTCTGACAAACCTTGATAGTAGTCCCTGCGTCGCTATTGCCTAACGCACTCGCAATCTCAATTGGCTTCAAAGCGGAACAATTGTTTTCATTTTGTATGCAGACAAGCGTTCGATTTTCAAAATGAAAACAATTGCGATTGCGAGTGCGTTAAGAATACATTAAACCTAGTTCGATAAGACTACCAGATGATGATTTATATATAACTAACTAGCTGTTGCGCGCGACTCCGTCCACTCAGAAAAAAAAACATAGCCTATGTCACTTAGGGTGAATGGTAGCATTCCAATGGTGCAAATTTTGAAATCGGCACAGTAGTTTTTGAGTTTATTCATTACAAACATACACACACACAAAAATACAAATCTTTCCTCTTTATAATATTAGTGTAGATGTAGATTAGTCACTTCATTAATGGGGGAACACGAAATGGACATGCTGCAATTAAAAAAACCTGGCAAATCTATTGTTTTTAACTATAAGTCCAATGTCTAATATGTTGATAAATCTCCCAAGTTTCGTTTATTCTTCGGAACAGGGGAGGGGTAGGACTATACGATAATGCAGTGCTGGAAGCCCTCCTGATTATCCTAATCAGTGGCTGCAGCATGATAAGAGATGCCTAGTAATTAAATAAAAAAAAAACTGTGCCAGGTTTTTCGCATTGCAGCATTGCCATTTCGTGTTCCCCCGTCAATGATGATATACGGGGTGTAACATGAGGAAAACGAATAATTTTAACAGCGTATTACTGACGTTATAAGAAGCAAAAAATGACATATTATATGAACCCGGGTCGACTTTTTTCCAGTATGGAGTTGTAACGAAATCTCCAGTATAACTCCATACTGGATAAAAAAAAACATATTTCGACCTAGGTTCGTATAATTTTTGTTGCTTCTTACGACCTCACGAATACACTGTTAAAATTATTCGGTTTCCTCATGTTACACCCCGTATATATCATCTGGCAGTCTTATCGAGATAGGTTTAGTATCATGGACTCTTAGGGTTGCTGAATACTTGTCAAACACCAAGTCTACGATCTGTCACAGCTGCTGGTGCCCGAGAGGCGGCCTTGCCTCTTCAAACTGCAAAGCCAAAAGCTGCCAGGGTAGTGATTCTGTAAACAACGCCGGTCGTGCGGACTGTCGAGTGATATCCAAGCGGCGAGATTAAGTAGTCCCGTCTCAGTTCGAACAAAACACATTGTAGCGCATGCATTTTCAATTAAGCAGCCTTATACGTTCGACCCATCGTGCTGCTAAATTGAAAATGCACGCGCTACAATGTGTTTTGTTCGCACTGACGGGACTACTTAATCTCGCCGCTTGGATATCACTCGACAGTCCGCACGACCGGCGTTGTTTACAGAATCACTACCCAGCCCTCCGGTCACCCTAAATATCATTGAGGCGAGACTAAATCTCTATAAGAGGCCACATATGCTGCCCTTAATTTGGCAAAAATAAAAAAGGGCGGGAATTCAAACCCTTATTGATTTTGAATCATCAAAAAAATAAAAACACAAACCAAACGTAAAAAGTGGACACTATGGTATGTTCGCTGTGTACATTGCCAAATTAAGGGCTAAACAAAAACGCAGTAACTAAGATAAACCTCCTGTTGTAATATCAACCTTATTCTTAAAGTCATATACTTAATTGAATCTGCTTTGGTGATTGAATTTAAGATACTGCTTATTGGATTAGGAGGGCAGTATTGGGTAAGAACCAAATGTTTCTCATCGTTGCACAACGGACATCACACTGGAATGTGTCACAGCGGAAAGAAAAGTCACACAATAAAATTATAAAGGTAAGTGTACCAGGATTGAAGATGTCAAAATGAAAATCGTATTAAATCATATTTTTTTTAATATCAAGCCTGAGAAAACAAAACTTCAAATATGCTAAAACAAAAAAATTATCAAATTCCTCTGGATTTTCTTGTTTCATTTTTTCTCGGTACTTCCGACATCTTTCGGGCATCTGAAAAACCATCTTATTTTTATATACAATTAGTAACTTATAGTTAAAGGTGAATATGATAAACGTATACATAATTAATATGTGTAGCTAAATTAAGAGCCTACACTTTTTGAAAGTCGGTTAAAAATATTATGTATTCCCTTTACGAATTTCCGTTGTAACACGTCGCACTACTTCATGTCATTCGTCGCACAAAGGAACGAAAATGGTTCACCGCATAAAGCCGGGTCCACATTTGTGACAAACCACCGAACCGAACACTGTGACTTCGCCGCGGACTTGTTACGTATAGTGTGGACGGGTGGAAGTTGGCATCGGGTCGGACGCTGGTGCTAGCTCCGTGACCGTGACAAAGCCAGATGTCTGTAACGATAGTACTTATGGACGGCATTTATCACGCGTACAAATGTTACAAATGACACGTGCGAGGGGGAGCGGGTGTTGTCTTGTCAAGACGTGCATTCGCCCGATCCATCAATCCCGTGTAGGTACCAGCGTTATGACACGCGTGCTTGTACGCGTGACAAAAATCGCAGTATGGACCTCTCCCGCACACCGAGACAGTACCGAACATCCTTTGAAAAAGACCGACTTTGGATGGATCGGCACGTGTCCCGTGTCATTTGACCGTAACAAAGCCAAAACATCGTCCACATTTATCACAACTAACATTGTGGCAGTACGTACAATGTTTGGGTGTACAGATATTTTGTTCTGAGAATTGAACGGATAACTGATCGTAACATTTGTACGTGTAACCAATGCCGTCCACACTATCGGTACAAACTCCCGGCTCTGTCACGGCCACGGTGTTCTGTTCGGCGGTTTGTGACAAATGTGGACCCGGCTTAACGTAACAAGCGTTGCAACTCCTTAAATATAACCACAATGACGGATTTTTCTAGATAAGATCAACTTTTAATAAATAATAGTTCGTATTTACCTTTCGATTTCGAAACACCTTTTTCCACTTCAAAGACACAAAATTCTAATGACAAGCGCCGTAAGGAACTAACAAACACTCGAGTGACAGCCAAAACAAAATGGCGGTCCTATCCTCAGTTTGATTACCAGCTAGAAGCCAAAATTGCCTTGCGTACAAAATAAAATCCAGGGTAGTGATTCTCTGAACAACGACGGTCGGACGGACGGACGAGAATGTCCTAGCGGCGAGTTTAAGTAGTCCCGTCAGTGCGAACAAAACATATTTTAGCGCGTGCATTTTCAATTTAGCAGCATGGTTTCTGCCGATGGATCGAACGTTTATAAGCCTTATGGCCTTATGGCTGCTTAATTGAATATGCACGCGCTAAAATGTGTTTTGTTCGCACTGACAAATTACCTAAACTCGCCGCTGCGATTTCGCTCTTTCGTCCGCCCGTCCGTTTTTTTGAGAGAATAACACCTTTGGTATTTTGCGTGGTTTGGAAAATATTCGTCGCGCAACCACAGTGTCACAACGGAAATATTTTTTGTGACATATTTTATTTTTAAAACTTAAAGCGGAAAATAGCGACGCTTTGAATTTAAAAGTATAATATCAGATTTTTTGTAATATAATAGAGACTTGATAAACATTCCATGATTAACATAGCCACTCAGCAAAAAGGAAATAAATCCCTATGTCCAGAAAGTTAGAGGATCATCCTTATTGAAAAAAAAAAGGTTTGTCAATTATTTACGGAAAAAGTAAACAAGTCAAAGTAAAGAAGTACTAAATATTCAGTAACCAATAAGGTGAACACCATTTCATCTGGACCGGCCCAAAAATTTGGTCCTTACCCATATGCTGACTTAGTGGTTTTATTTCACATACGAAAGCATGTAAATTTTCTTGTTAATTTAGGGTTATACTGTTCGGAACCGATTTGAAAGTAATTTTTAATCTGTGACAGACGTCATCGAGTCTGTGCTATTAACTTGACGTTTGACAGATTGTGAGGTTAACTTGTCTTGTCTAATTTGTTGCTTGCTAACGAGGTGTAAAAAGCCGTCCGGCGTTTTGGATTATTAACTTGATTGCATTGTATTTGTGTTAATCACCCCGGATTAAGAGGGTTTTTGAATTTAGAAGCTTCGCCGAGTGTTGCTGGCCCCTTAGGCCCTTGGCGCAGTGATTATTTTGATTATTGTGAACGGTGTGGAGTGCTAGCTTTGGCCGCGTGTAGTGACCGTGAAGATTGGGTGCTGCCTGGACCAGTAACAGGAGGTGAACCACACATACACTCACACACACATCACAGTTACACAAATCGCACCCCTGGACGAAGCCGAGAAACCAAGGAAACCAGTGAGTACTTACAAATAGGTTACCTACCTCTAATACATAGATACCGCCAGTATATAGATTTGGGGCTGCCGCGTATCGCGGTTTCGCCCGTCACGATATTTCGGGACAAATCCCTCGCAAATTACTCTATGGGCCCAGCGTTTGTAGGGATTTTGTTTTGACCCCGGTCTATTGTGATCACGTTTTGGTAGCAGAGCGTGGTTTTAAAAACCACATTTTTGGTTGAATTTATGTATAAGCAGTCAAACTGACTAAATACCTAACTTTGTCTTGGGTTTTGTTATAACCAATTGTTGAATTGTTTACTTTGGTTAGGTATTAGTTCCCGACTGTGCTGGTAGGTTTTATTTGTTTGACCCACAGTGGAACTAGGTTTAACTTGATAAGGGTTGTTGAGGAGATATAATCTCACCTTGTGATTCATTGTAATTAATTGTAATTGTTTAATTTGTAAAAGACTAGTTACCGCTGATAAAAAGGTTATATAATAGGTCAGCTATTTTGTTTATTGAAAGTGTTGAAACTATATACTTGGTTTTATAAATTGTTGTGGAGATAATTATCTCACCTTTTTATTGTGCTCAATCTAATGAGAATAGTGAACAATATAGTTTGAATTATTTTTGGGGTTCTGTATTGAACAACATAATTTGAATTATTTTTGGGGTTCTGTATTGAACAATATAATTTGAATTATTTTTAGGGTTCTGTATTGAACAATATAATTAAAATTATATTTAAAAATAAATCATATATATTCTTCATAGAATATTAATTGGATTAGGGATCTGCAAACAACCTTTTGCAGGGTTCAGTAGTGAATATTAAATTAAATTATATTATTTTGTGGTTTGTATTCTCAAACAATATAGTTTAAAGTTAATTATTTACCTGGGTCTTATTGTGTTGTTTCTTTGTTTGTTACCCTGTAAACATGGCAAGGTTGGCAGCCAAGATCAGGGCGGAATTGAGATGGTTGTCCTCAGTGGTTCAACTGATTGACCGACCTGACCGAATCGATGCCCTTCTGGCAAGATCAGCTGAGTTACCAGCCCGGGGTGAAGTAGTCCAAAACTGCTATATGGAGCTTTTGGCTTTAGGTGAAAAGGTAGAGGATATGATTGAGACAGACATCACACAATTTTATGAGTTGTCGCATAGTGTTGTTCAGGCTGCTAGCAAGGTACAGCAGGGTGCTTTGACTGTGGAGACACGATCCCCTCCACCACTCGCGCTCCTTGGGCGTTTGCCCACTTTGGACTTGCCCCATTTTGATGGGGATTTGAAATGTTGGACCGCCTACCATGATCTGTTCACCAGTCTGGTAGATGCTCGGAATGACTTGGCACCTAGTCAAAAGTTGGCCTACTTGTTCTCCACACTAAAGGGAGAGGCCCTAGGTATTGTCTCCCATTTGGAGGTCACAGACCAAAATTATCCCACGGCAAGGGAACTTTTGGTTAAACGATATGCCAACATTCGACGTTTGGCGGATACCCATGTGGCTCAGATTTTGGGGCTTCCTCATATACATAGGGTTGCCACCTTGAGAAGGGATCTGGTAAATCCAATGGTGATCGCCTTGAATGCGTTGAGGCGCCTTGGTCTGCCTGTGGACGAGTGGTCATTTATGTTGTTGCATATCGTTTTGTCGCGCTTGCCTACGGACTTAAAAGTCCGTTTTGAACAAAAGCATGGTGGTGACAGTGCCACACAATTACCGCTGTTTGGGGACCTGCTGACATTCTTGGATGAGGAGTGCCGCCTGTTGGACAACGCTGGTGTTGACGGCTCCCCGCGGGCCCCAGAGGGGCCTCCTCCGGTGCAGCGACGTGTTGTTGCTCGCCCCCCTACCCGAGGGGTGGTGGAGCCACGCCGCCCGGCACCTAGATTTGCGACGGCTCAAGTTTCTCGCAGCTGTGCCTATTGCAATGCTGATGATCATTTTGTTTCAGCGTGCCCTCGATTCCTCCACAGAAAGGTCAAGGATCGGCGCGGAATTGCGAATGATCGCCGGTGGTGCTATTCATGTTTGGGGCAACATTTGCAGCGGGACTGTTCTAGGCCGGAGCCTTGCCCGTACTGCCGTGGGAAGCACCACCCGCTGTTGTGTGCCAACCGAAACGGGGTTGATCGGGATGATGGTGCTGGACGCGCCCCCACGGGCGGGGGTTCTCACCCCCACCAACCCCAAGAGGAGGATTGTCAGGTCTCGCCGCCCACGGGCGGGGGAACCCCTCCCCCCTCTCCTCGACGGCAGGAGAGGTTTGCAGCGGTTCGGCGCCGCACCACGCCTCCCAGGTTTTCCCCACCACTTTGCGAGCGACCACGTTTGGAGCGCCGCCCGCCCCAGTTCGGCCGCACGATAGGCTACTACCCGGGGAGTCGCCCGGTTGTACCGGTGGAACACTATCTGCGGTCGAATTGGGCTTTGCCTGCTCGTCAAGACGACTCCTATGAGGGTTGTCGGCAACCCGATGAGGGTTGCCCCCAATAGGTAGTTGCCACTCTCTCTTCCACTACAGCCGCCCGCCCTGAGACAGTTCTTCTCCCAACTGTTTGTGTCAGGGTCTGGGGCCCGAAGGGTAACTCTTTGTTGGTTCGTGCCCTTTTGGATTCGGGTGCCCAGGGCTGTCTTGCGTCGTCCTTTTTGGTGAAGAGATTGGGCATCCCATGCGGACCCTACCCTGTCGTCATCCACGGTGTCGGTGGCGTTCAGGTAGAGGGTCCAAGGGGAGAAATTGAAGTTTGTTTTACGCCTGTCAATAGTGGGCCAACTATTGTGACCAAGGCCGTTGTATTGAATGATATTTTGGGCACAAACCCGCAGGTGGCTATCTCCCCTGCCGTGGTGAAATTGGTGTCGGAATTGACTCCCGCTGACCCTCAGTGGTTTGTACCTGGACCCATCGACCTGCTCCTGGGTGTTGATGTGTTGGGTTTGATCTTGTCCGGGGAAAAGCGGGTTTTGCAACCATACGGTCTAATTGCTTTGCAAACTATTTTTGGTTTCAGTTTTCTCGGTCCCGTTTTGAGGGGTTCGGTCCCACGGGTTGAAGACCAAATTGTTGCAGTAGGGCTCTCACTCTCTGACGCTGTCCAGCGTTTCTGGGAGGTCGAGGAGCCCCCCCAGGCTCCCAGAGTCGATCCAGCGGAACAGGAGTGCGAATTGTCCTACCAGAATAATACTGGTCGCCTCGCTGATGGTCGTTTTGTCACTCGGTTGCCTTTTAGGGCAGCACGCCCCCCTCTCGGTCACTCTCATGCCTTAGCGGAAAAAAGGTTGTTGTCCATGGAGCGCCGAATGAAGAGGGATTCGGATTTTCGTAGTAAGTACATTGAATTTATGCGCGAGTACGAGGCTTTAAGACATATGTCACCCTCAGCTATTGATTGGCGTTCGCTCGAGCACTACTTCTTGCCTCATCATGCGGTTTTGAAGACTCCCGGTGGCAAGATTAGAGTAGTTTTTGACGGTTCGGCCCCTACGTCAAATGGGGTTTCTTTGAACCAGTGTTTGCACTCCGGTCCCAAACTGCACAGGGACATTTCGGATATCCTCACCAACTTCCGCCGTCATCAAATTGTTTTTGTGGCTGACATCCGAATGATGTTCAGACAATCGGTGGTGCACCGAGATGACCGGCGTTATCAGTTGATTTTGTGGCGTGAGCGACCTTGTGATCCGATGCGAGTGTACGAGTTGAACACTACCACGTACGGACTTAAATCCAGTCCATATATTGCAATCCGGACTTTGTTGGAGTTGGCTCATCGTGAACGATTGAACTATCCTCGTGCGGCGGCCATCTTGCAGGATTCAGTGTATGCCGATGATGTGTGCACTGGGGCATCCACCGTTACAGAGGCTTTGATTTTACGGGATGAGTTGATTGCTATCCTGAAGTCAGGAGGTTACGAATTGCGTAAGTGGTTGTCAAACTGCCCCGACGTGTTGACTGACCTCCCGGTGGAACATCAACAAGATCCTCTCCTGTTTGAAGATGCTGACAACCCCAATTTGATTGCGGTCCTTGGCATACAGTACCAGCCCGTCCAGGATGTCTTCACTTATCGGGTTAAGTTGGATTCCCCTAAGACCTGGACGAAGCGCTCGGTCTTATCGACTGTTGCTCGGACCTTCGATCCTAATGGATGGATCACACCTGTAATTTTTCTGGCTAAGTGTTTTCTGCAGAAGTTGTGGATTGCGGAAGCTACTTGGGACGACCCCCTCCAGGGAGAATTGTTGAGGGAATGGCGTTCGATTGTTTCTGCACTTCCGGACGTGAACCGGATTTCTTTGCCCAGACTTTTTCTGCCGTTCGGCAAATGTAGAGCTAGTCTCCACGGGTTTTGTGACGCGTCCGAACGAGGCTACGCGGCCGTGGTATTCTTGCGGACTATTAGTCAATCCGGGCACGTAGGGCTTCATTTGGTGATGGCTAAGAGTAAGGTGGCTCCTATCAGGACTAGGTTAACTATTCCTAAATTGGAATTGTCCGGAGCAACCCTCCTTACTAGACTCCTCAATCATGTTTGTGATACATTGGGTCGTACAGTTGAGATCTCAGATGCTTTTGCGTGGACTGATAGTGAGATTGTTCTTTGTTGGCTCCGCACCTCCATACATAACTTAGAGGTTTTCGTTGCGAATCGAGTCTCACAGATCCAGAGCTCTGTGACCCCGCTGATCTGGAGACATGTCCCAGGGGAATTGAACCCCGCTGACTGCGCTTCGCGAGGCTGCGAGGCTCCTGCACTTGTAAATCATTCTCTTTGGTGGGGACCAGATTGGTTGACGCACCCTGAGGCGTCCTGGCCCCAGAATCGGTTCTCCTCTCCAGAGGCGTTGCCAGGTTTACGTGTTGGCGTTGTGGAAACGCAACCTGGTTATGATTTGAATCTTCTTTTGGACAGGTACAGTTCGCTGTCAAAATTGATCGGTGTGACCGGTTGGATCCGGCGTCTCATACGCAACGGACGGAACCCAACTAATAAAGATTTGACATCGGTTTTGTCGCCTTCGGAACGCCAAGAGGCCTTGATGTATTGGGTTCGTGTAGTACAAGCCGAACATTTCGAATCGACTATTAAAGGTCTTGAAAAAGGATTGACGGTTAAGGGTCCCATTGCTCGTTTGAATCCATTTCTAGACGGATCGGGTCTGCTTCGAGTCGGCGGACGACTGCGAAACTCGAACTTGCCTTATGGGGCTCGCCATCCTTTGTTGCTCCCTAAAGGAGGATCTTTGGTGAATTTGTTGGTGTCGGATCGACACATTACTAACGCGCACGCGGGCTGCAATGCCCTTGTAGCCATCTTGCAGCGTGAATTTTGGATTCTGTCTGCCAGACGCACTATTCGTAGCATTATTTTCAAATGTATGCCGTGTTATCGTTTGACGGCCACACCCACGCAGCCGATGATGGGCGACTTGCCCTCCGACAGAGTTTCGGAGAACCGGCCATTTGCTTGTGTGGGCACGGATTTCGCCGGCCCTTTTTTGGTAAAGTCCTCTCAGCTTCGTAACGCTCGGTCTGTCAAGGCATATTTGTGTGTGTTTGTCTGTCTGGCCTCCAAAGCAGTTCATTTGGAACTGGTAAGTGCCCTCAGCACGGAAGCGTTTCTTGCGACGCTAAGTAGATTCGTGTCCCGCCGTGGCCTGCCATCTTTGATCCGCTCTGATAATGGCACTAACTATAAGGGCACTGATCGTTATTTAAACGAAGTTTGTCAATACTTGAATAGTGATAAAAATATTTTAAGATTTGCAATGTCCCGAATGGGCATTAAGTGGCAATTTGACCCCCCAGTTTGTCCACATTGGGGTGGTATTTTTGAAGCTGTTGTTAAAATTACAAAAACGCATCTCCGCCGTGTTATTGGTGAAACGATATTAACGTTTGAGGAACTTGCAACGGTATTTTGTAAAATTGAGGCCGTCCTCAACTCGCGTCCCCTCTGTCCTATCTCGTCTGACCCAAATGATCTAGAAGCATTGACTCCTGGTCATTTCTTGATTGGTCAGCCCCTTAACGCCCTGCCTGAATACCCCTTCAGGGAAGTAAAATCGTCCCGCTTAACTCGTTTTGAATTGCTACAGCAAATGACCCAGAGCTTCTGGCATCGCTGGTCGCTAGAATACTTGCATATTTTGCAGCAGCGCGTTAAGTGGACTGACAAAACTGATCCTCCCAAAGTTGGAGATCTTGTATTGGTTAAGGAATCTAATTTGTTACCTTTGTATTGGCGTCGTGGACGCATTGTAAATTTGTTTTATGGGTCTGACGGGGTTCCCAGAGTTGCTGAGGTTATGGTCGGAGATTCGGTTTTGAAACGAGCTGTAGCGAGCTTGGCCCGCCTGCCCATTTATTAACAGGCAGACGAGATCTGCCTGGAGCGGGGGGTTGTTCGGAACCGATTTGAAAGTAATTTTTAATCTGTGACAGACGTCATCGAGTCTGTGCTATTAACTTGACGTTTGACAGATTGTGAGGTTAACTTGTCTTGTCTAATTTGTTGCTTGCTAACGAGGTGTAAAAAGCCGTCCGGCGTTTTGGATTATTAACTTGATTGCATTGTATTTGTGTTAATCACCCCGGATTAAGAGGGTTTTTGAATTTAGAAGCTTCGCCGAGTGTTGCTGGCCCCTTAGGCCCTTGGCGCAGTGATTATTTTGATTATTGTGAACGGTGTGGAGTGCTAGCTTTGGCCGCGTGTAGTGACCGTGAAGATTGGGTGCTGCCTGGACCAGTAACAGGAGGTGAACCACACATACACTCACACACACATCACAGTTACACAAATCGCACCCCTGGACGAAGCCGAGAAACCAAGGAAACCAGTGAGTACTTACAAATAGGTTACCTACCTCTAATACATAGATACCGCCAGTATATAGATTTGGGGCTGCCGCGTATCGCGGTTTCGCCCGTCACGATATTTCGGGACAAATCCCTCGCAAATTACTCTATGGGCCCAGCGTTTGTAGGGATTTTGTTTTGACCCCGGTCTATTGTGATCATATACTAATAATTAATCTTAAAATTAAAATGAATTACATAGTATTTACCGTTCCGGGATACTGCAATCAATAATACAGATATTGGGTTCCATTAATACCTACTGAAATTGAACTTATTTCAAATAAAAATAAGGAGGAACAAAACACTTATGAACTAAACACCTGGAGAGGTTTTTTTTTGAATAATACGTAAGTATATATGTCCTGCTATCGTCAAAACCAACTGTATGTGATTTTAATAACACTTTAATGTAAACAGAACTTAAATATTTCATGAATTATTCAGTAGTTATTATTACCCTTAACATCCAGTAAGACTCCTCGTTCCTTTTCTACGGCTGTTAAAACAAAAGAACATTTAGAAAAAGCAGTGTTTTATGTCACTAGGTAACTTGCTAACTTGTATACAATTTTTTCATGATTTTTATTAAACAACCCTAACCTATACTAGCCTTATCTAATTGTTAGATATTTAACAAATTCTGAAATTCACGGTTCCAGCAAAATAAAAAATATGACTTTCGATAGTAAACTAAGACATTATTACTTCCATCATTGTTTCACACGTAGTGACATGCTTAGGTATAAGTGATTGTGACATAATCTTCGATCAACAATATACAACTAGATAACAGGTCAGAGAACAAAACACGGCCCAGCGAATATACTCCCACTTCAAATTGGGAGCTTACTTGAATTTAGTTCGCTTTCAACTACGCCAACAGTGACACGTGTCACAATGCCTCAATGCGTTTTCAAAAACTGCAAAAATAATCACCGCAACAAAAAAAATTCAGACGGAATATCATACTTTCGGAAAGTAAATGTCGACTCGTAATATTAATTAGCAAATAACTAATTATTTCTTTTAAAATAATTTATTTTAGTTTCGGACCAACAATTGTCAATATTTGGTTGTTGCAGAACAGTTGCGTCTATGGAGTAGTTTAATACTTTATATTTTTTGCAGTCGTAAATTTAATATTCATTTGTAGATTTCCTGGTGATCCATTTCACTGTGCGGTATGGAATTCCATCGTCGCGAGTGAACGGCAGGAGGAGTTTTTTAGACCCGGAAAAAGTTCCGTCGTATGCTCGATCCATTTCGACAAATTCGATGTCGTGGGAAATTCGCAAAGACGGCTGTCCCTAAATTGCAGGTTATTAACCTTGCCATTAATATAATATCCTACTTATCATTATTTTTGTGACGTGAAACTGAGGCTAAGTAGATATGTCACTTTAATATCATAAATTATAAAAAACAGATTCTACCACTGTCCGAAAACCGTGCCTACGGAAACTGTATCGAATTCGAAGATGATGATGTAGTTATTGTACCTAAAGTGTTAGGATTGCTAAAGTACCTGTCTGTCTGTTACTTTAGAATGGCTAAACGGCGGCTAGACCGATTTGTCTGAAATTTGGTTTGTAGAAATCCCAGGAAAAGTCACATGCTACTTTTAGAGCAGGAAAATTACAGAACTCATTTCTACAGGAACAGCTTAGTAAACGTGCCGACATTGACACGGAACCTATATAGATTTTTTATTTAATTTTAATATATTTGTATCACAGATTATAAAGTTACAATTGTGAAATTTTATAGGTTCAATCCCCACGCCAAGATGATCTGATTAAAAAAGTTCCAATACATCAACAAGAGATACCAAATTTAAAGGTTAAGGAAGTTATAAATTTTTCAAGTAGCTATTAGGGTTTTTGAAAACGGTTCTATGTCTTGTTACAAAAATATAAATATGACGATTTACAAGCCCACAATATTGTATATTATCTATACTAATATTATAAATATGAAAGTGTGTATGTTTGTCCGCCTTTCACGCTTCAACCGCTAAACGGATCGAGATGAAACTTGGCACACATGTTGTTTAGGTCCTGGAATAAGACAGGATAGTTTTTTCTCGGGCAATTGGACAGTTCCCGAGGGAGCAGCGATAATCCACTTCTACGCGGACGAAGTCGCGGGCGAAAGCTAGTCTTAAATAATGAAAAAATAGCGTGAGTTGTTGTTTATATTGAACCGACCTGCTACCCACCTTAATAATATTAAGTATAAAGCTACTCCATTTGTACTTTGTTCGCGGTGACATTGGCACTCCGCTAGTAGAAGCTGCATAAGGTAAAAATACGAGCCTCTAGTCGAAGCAACATAAGATGATAAATAGTTTCAAGCAAAATTAAGCATTGCGTTAATGACATACCATTTAAATTAGAATGTTTTATTTTGACAATGATTGTATACAAGTATGAAGTATGTATAGGTCGCCCTGGGACACTTTTCGAAGAGAATTTTGTATAGAACCCGGCGTCTATAGGTTGGTATGTCGATGGACATAATGCACTAAACGCTTTATGATTGTGAAATTTGAATCTACTGACATCAGTCAACAAATTGTTAGCAAACCTTAACCCAAAAAAAAAAGGTAAACAACAGAATTCCCTTTATGTCACATGGGACCAAATCTGGTGACCTATACTTTTTGGTGGGTTATACATTTTACCGACCGGATTAGCCCAAAATATGTGCGATAACAGGTCAAAGACGATAGGTATGGTTCTTACCACATAGAATACATCAGTGCCCTTACCATGAGTTTCAATTAACTCTGTCCCTCGCAGACCTCACAAGTATTCTTATAAAGTGCAAGGGACAGAGCATTCGACTCACAAGCGAGTACCTACAAAAAAACTCATGTAAAAGAACTCATGGTACGGGGAACTTTCGAACAATGCATTTCGTCTAATCCTTCATTGAAATGATTCCAATTTAAAGTGAATTTGAGTCAAGTACCATCGACAGCTTTCTTGATGTGCGGCTTGGCGGCGTCGTAGCCGTGGCGCGCTACGAGGCGCTCGATGTGCGCTCGCAGCCGGTCCAGCCAGCCCGGTTCCTCGGATGTTGATGCTGAACCCACCAATAATGAGAATATAAACAAAAAACCACTGGGGCTCTTGCCAAGATACACTACGCTTATTAGCGTTTCGTTTTTAAACCAATCGCGTCACTGGAAGATCACGTGACTTTTCGTATCACGTCATCTACCAGTGACGCGATTGGTTAAGTTAAGCTGGGTAAAGATTACGCGCGGCAGCCGCGCGAGCTAGTGTTCGCGTGAACATTGGCTCGCGGGGCAAATGTTCGTAGGTAGACCGCGGCGGCTGTTAATGATTAACGTTATGCGACAGGGTTCCATAGTGGCTCTACAATTAGAGTCGTTGACTGTACAAACAAAGAACTACAACAAATACTAAAAAAAGTCAAGTGTGAGTTGGGGTCGCACTGAAGCAATTCGAAATCGGAATATAATATTACCTACTGTACGGCGATACGACACCCACGGTGCGCGATTCCAAAACACACAAGAACGGTTCTTTAAATTTTGAAGTCAGTCTCACCTGCCTGGGTATTATCCATTTCACTCCGCAGGATTGGTCTTCCTTCAGTGTTTAAAACTGTTCAAAATAAAACACAAAGCAAATCATAGAATACTAGCGACCCGCCCTCGCTTCGCTTCGGTTTATGTATCATATATAGCCTATAGCCGTCCTCGATAAATGGGCTGTCTAACACTGAAATATTTTTTCAAATCGGACCAGTACTTCCTGAGATTCACGCGTTGAAGCAAACAAAAAAACTCTTCCGCTTTATAATATTAGTATAGATTAAATGCACCAACGGAGGCCGGGAAGCAAGCAATTGCTGGACGAGCATAAGTGCAGCCGCCCTATATAGGAATCTAGCAACCGCCTGTCCTAGGCGAAGTTTATTATAGTTTGGCCCATTTACACGATGGCCTGATGGGCCCGCATAAGAGTGAGATAGAAGAACATGTCACTCGGACTAAGGTATAAATCGTCCCTTTATTTTCTCAACCTCATATCTGATCGAATAGTTAGATAGGAATAAGACTCATGTTCTCAAAAGTATAAAGACTACTATCATATCTAACTATTCGATCAGATATGAGGTTGAGAAAGTAAAGGGACGAAATGCGTCTCTTGCGCTGGCCAATGATGGGCCATCAGAAATGCACATGTAAGATTAAAAAGTTTACATCAGCGACCAATAAAAAAACGGTTGAAATAATACATTCTATATGCATCAGGGAACTTACTTGACTGGTAGCTGTGCATGCCGTATCCTTGACTTATTAAAAATAAAATCTAAAAAAGATGGTAAAGATTATTGTTGGCTTACGACTCAAGACTAAAATTCGGTTAACTAATTTAGCTATATGGTGTTTTAAATTTATTACGTGCATCGCTATCTAATTAACACGAATAAGTCGCCATTAAAAATATTAATACGAAGTACTCAGAAATATCTAAACACCTACTCTTACGCCTATAACAATAGAGTCTAGACTAGTGTTGCGATACCTAATAACTAATGATCAACGACCGTTAGCAATTTTTCGACGAAAGTAGAACATGGACATGATTCTATTTAAATTTCGTGGAATTGTTTATGATGAAATATCGGTTAACAATAACGTACCTCTCACATATGTATATAAATGGATCCTCAATATCCAACAGAAAAAAATATTATAATTTACTATAACAAATAAAATTCAGTGAGTTTTTAACAATATAATTACGGTTATATTTTAACAACATCTTATCCATATTACAGTTTGGTCGTTCTAAGAGGGCCGATTTGACCGCTGTCATCTTAGTACAAAATATTAGTTTGAGGCTATATTTTGTACTAAGATGACAGCTGTCAAATCGGCCCTCTTAGAACAACCAAACTGTAGTCATTACGTTTGACGTTAAAGTGACTTATAATGCTACCGGTCGTCGATCATTACTAATAACGCGTACTCATATCAAGTCGCACTATAATCGTCCAAGCCTGGTTACTACTTTGTGAACCAAGTGTCAATTTATTCATTACAATCTTCTATTTGCGAAAAAATAGTGTTTTCGGGTAAGGACCAAAAAGTTGAACCATAGTTAAGCGCAGTTCACCATACAAACAACGAAGTCAAAAAAAGTCCGTTGTGCGACGAAAAGTATCCCTACAAATTTTGTATGGCTAATTTTCGTGTCGCAACGGAAAAGTTTAATAGAAAATTTAATTGAGTGAGTTAACGTGCCCGACTTTTTGGTCCTTACCCTTTCCTCAGTGATTCCGCAATCAGAACCATAATTATAATCAGGGATTGAAAACCGGTTTATTTTCCGTACCGGTTAGAGCCGCACTTTGAGAGCCTAACCCATAATAAAGGTTACGCTCGCAAGAACCGCTCTAACCGGTATCTCTATGTCGGAGCGTAAACAGGGAACGAAATCAATTTACCGGTTAGAGAGCGGTTCCTCCGTGTGGGGGGTGAATGACCGCTCGTTTAAGGAGACAGGATTGGTTTGCTATGGTATTAGATTGATAGCGTAGCCACCAGCAGCGCCTCGACGCGCGACAGCGGTCATTCATCCCGTATCGAAACACAGAGTAACCGGTTAGGGAGCGCTTCGAAATAACGTTCCCAAATCATTTCGTTCGAACGTAACCTAAATTATTAACCGGTTTAACCTAAATAAATACCGGTTTATTTGTAACCGGTTACAATCCCTGATTATAATAACAAACTGCCCAGTACTGCAACAAGTTTAGATATTTTAGAGCACCTTAATGTTTAGATATCGTTTCTTGATTACAAAACGGACACAATCCAAAATGAGCCAGTGTTGTATTTTAAAATTAGAAGCGATGGAATACGATTTTTAATGAAAGACCAAAATATTTTGGAATGTGTCCGTTTTGTATTCAATGAGCGATATATTTGCCAGTGACTGTACCTAAGTAAGAATATGGATGGGTAACCATTCTAAATTTATTTAGAATTTTTAAAACAATAATATCGTTCGTGTACATCGTTAAATGACAAAATCTCTCGTAACTAATTATTTAAAACAAATATTACAGTTCGAATATTTTTAGAATATATAACGATGTCATAACACACAGAACATTTTCTCGTCTCGGTAATATAGACGTATCGCAGTATAAGTCAAAAATATTAATTAAAATTAGCAAATAAATCAATTTTTCAACTTACAGCAACAAAATGCATATACAAAACCATTATGAGACCTTAATTTCAAATTAACGCTAAGAAACCATGACAGAGTTTGTCAAAACTTGAACAATACTGATTTACATCACTTAATTTAACAATTTATAATTAAAATTGAAATTTCACGCCCATTGCGTTTTCCTAGACTAGAAATACAATTAAAACAGTTACTCAGTTTAACTTCGTATTCACTCTCACAGTATGTTTGCGTATTTGTTCGTATTCTGCTAAGAGGATAATGAACAAATGCTTACCACGATTACGTTTCTGGGCATTTTCCAAAAAAAGTGTACTTTGTTAAGGACAAAAAGTAAGAAAATTTAACTTTTCCGAAGCGTCACAAAAATTACCTATACTGTATGACTAATTTTTGTGACGCAACGGAAAAGTTAAATTTTCTTAATTTTTGTTCTTAACTACGTACACTTTTTTTGAAAAACGCCCTTCCCACCCCTTAAATAAAGTTCGAATTCCACGGTTTTTGAGCATGATGTAGTTATTGTGAAGGACTAGGTTTGGATGTTTCCTTTTTTCAATGTTTTCTTGTAGTAGGGGATCCGATTATGACACGACCTTCACAGGGCTGCTTATTGGAAGTATTTTATACCAAATTTCATATGTTAAGTAATATAGGGAATATAGGAAGTCTGAAAAATTTCAGTCCAGTATACAGGGTGAAATCTAAGTCGTGATTCCAATGATCACCTCTGTGTTCTACCCACGAGTATGAACAACTTTCACTATGGGACCAACTCTGAAATATCGAAAAAGAAATCAGCTGCTTCATACATTTTGGTCGAGTGCGTATTGAACTTTTCTATGAAACAGCTGATTTTTTTTTCGATATCTCAGAGTTGGTCCGATAGTGAAAGTTGTTCATACTCGTGGGTAGAACACAGAGGTGATCATTGGAATCACGACTTTGATTTCACCCTGTATACATATCTGCCGTGATATATCTATAATGCCGTTATCTGACATCTGGTATTTTCTTTAGGTACTTATAATGCTATATTAATGAAAAAAAAATCTCTATCAATCCGTGTTTGCGATTTTTAAAACAAGAATTTGTTAGATAACGGCATTATAGATATATCACGGCAGATATACAGTGTGTTACCGGCATGCAGGCATTTATTAAAACTGCCGATAATATGTTTCTTTAGCAATTGTTTGCAAGTATTATCAATTAAAAAATAATTAAAATAACTTTCCAATTAATTTACTTAGATACTGTCCATTTTTAATGTAGTGCATGTGCTGCGTGTTCATCGTTATCAGTATCGCTGTTGCTTGGTACAAGGCATGTCGTGGTACGGGGGCAGATCATATTAATCAAAGTAGCCGTCGACTGTCATTTACACTTGTCAAATTGCTGTGCATTACATTGCTGGCAATTAACATTTTGTTAGAAAGTTATTAAAGCCTGATAAGTTGTTTATTAATTAAATTAATGTCATAGTTACGTTACAGATATACGTTATTTTAACCTACTTTAAAAAAAGCCAGGGTGCTGGTAACAAACTGTATAATAAAAAAAAAAACAACTTTTAAAAAATGCAATTGCTTATGTAATAGACAAATTACACATACATACCAATCGAAAGTATGAACATTATGTACTACTGCTGAAGATGTGTTTAGGAAAAAATTACATTCGACGATATTAAAAACAAAATATGTTTGAATATATATTTTATTCTCATCGAAATACATCCTTAGAGATAGCTATATAATAATAAAAGCAATATTTATAAAATATTTCCTCCAGTTAAAAAGTAAACTATGTACAAAATAACAGCCGGCAAGAGACGAGAACCATAAAACACTAGATAACTATGGTTTACTTCAAAGGAAATAAAAAAACAGTCATAAATGCAAGTTTTCTAGAATAATCACGACTCACATAACAATCAAGTATTTAACATTGTTCTTACAAAAACTGCAAAATATATTATCCCTTTGACAATCTGACAACTGTCACAACATTCCAAATAAAACTTTACAATAAGTACAGTTTTAACTACATTGGGAAAGAGATTTGTCACACTTATCGAATCGGAAACGCATTTAAGTACCTTTGTCCTTTTCTTTAGTTAAGTTGCGCTGATTGTATCTATTGGGTCTTTAAAAAAATCAACGTGCCACAATTGGCTTATATCCATTACACTAAATTAAGTAGGTATTTCATTAAAATCAAAGAAAAATCGTCGCACAACGGAATAAATAATTCTTGTAGAAGCCGTTTGTCAATTCCCTTGCCAACTGTCATATTTTTCAATTTCTAGTACTCTATACCCTGGTTCGGGCTATAATACTGTCAAAAACATTATCTCACGTTCGATTGCCAAAGTATAATCAATCCTCTCCTCTTAGTAATGAGGTTTTGTTTGCTACAGGAGTTTCATTTGATATGCTGCTATTTGCCTTATATTCTATATACCAAGCTATGTATCGGGAAAACGGAACAAAACTAACACAATTTAATATTGTTTAAGATAAATAAGCTTACGACACTAAGTTCGCTCTTTGTATATTCATACATTCTTTTGTGCAATAAAATAGTACATTACTACAGAGGCCGGGACAAAAGGGGTTGCCGGCCGAAGACATATAGACGGCCGAGCGCCAAGCGAGGCCGGATAGGTCTTAGGCGGGCAACCCCATATTTCCCGCCGAGGTATGTATAGTGCTTTTCTCAAACATATGCAATTAAATAAAAAATACATCACTCAAAAAAGTAAATTGATAAATGTCCACGGAAAAGTAATTGGGTGTTAAAATAAAGTACCAGGAGCGCAGCGGTAATTAGGAGGTATATCAGGCACAGCGCAACTTAGATCTCAGGCGGTGCGGGCAACCGGCGGGCGGGGGCGGGCGCACACGACACAGCGCGGATGTCTCCCAAACGTTTATGCACTCCTAGTACTTGACGTTATAACATATTCTCAAAATTTTTAAAAATATAATTTAGATATTCAGCCTGTTCATAAAACCAGCTGTCATGGCCATATTAAAATTAAAAAAAAATTACTTCCCGGCCTAGGCCTTCAATTTTGTATGAAATTCCTTTACAGTTCTCTCGAGTTGTTCCGCCGGGAACGTGGCACTTTGAAGCCTAAAATAACTAACATAACGCCGACATTACATAGCATGTTTGAGAAAAATAAATAAATAACAACGCTTTATATAACAACGAAAGTGAAAATAATGGCAACTCTAACTCATAGCATTTATTTGTCAAAAACACAATGCAACACAATATTCATTAAATCACGCCTGTTTCCCAGAGGGGTAGGCAGAGACCACTTATTTCCACTTGCTACTATCCTGACAAATATCTTTCGCTTCTTCCACATTCATTCATCGAGTCATGAACGCACGTCGGTTTCGGGTACTTAATATTCGGCCCTTTTCCAGTATTTCTCCGATTTGATTCGAAAAAGTACGTCTAGGGCGGCCCCTTCCGACCATTTCATTCACTTTCACTCTATTTGTGTTTCGTCAATCTTCTTTCATCCATCCTTTCCTAATGACATCGAAGCATGCCCTTTTCAATCTTATTTATACAAAAAAGCAAGATTATAGCAAATTTAAAAACGTTGCACTGTAGTTTGAAGTGAAATAGAACCCAGCTGAGCATGGTACCCTATTTACTTTGGTTTTGGAGGAGCAAAACTAAATTAAAATTCCAATCTACGCCGATAAGTGTGAAAATCCCTTAACACTGCCTATGAGGCAAATATTATTGTCAGTGAATTTCGGGTATCACCTTTAGTGACAGTCTCTCCTTTCCCCGCACAATATCCACCTTTAAAGTGCCCGTGCTGTTTTCTAGCATGGAATACACATCGGTCGCAGAATGAACCGGTGCTCCATTCATTTCAATCACTATGTCACCTGGCTGTAGACCGCCGCTGAAATAAACAAACCGTTTAACGATATAGTGAAGTATCTCGTTCTCTTATTGTATATTATTACTAACGACCAGCCCTCGCTTCGCTTCGGTTTATGTGAGTATGTTATGAGTCGGTTTTTTAAAGCTTGCTTTTAATTTATTGAACTGTCCTGATTTGAAAACCCAAATTCCGATTTTTTTCTATCGCGGTCCCGATTTATGATAGACTGGTCCAGAGGGCAATTGCATAATAAAGTACAAGTATTAGTGGTGTTTGCTAATAGTGCCTTATACTAATAGTTATAAAACAGAATAGCTATTGGAATTTAACGACTTTATTGACTTTTTATTTCTAAACTTTTTATGATCAACAATTAGGCACGGATAGGAAAGTCACTTAAAAGAAGTCTTTATTGCAGTTTGAGGTAACTTAACCCCTTATCCCTAAGGTGTTCAATAAATGTTGAATATCCTTAATCAGAAGAGACTTTCGAGATTTTCGCCTTCCGCATACGAGTACTATACTCCATACCAATTGACTTGTCATATTTAGTAAACAATTTAATAACCTCAAAATTAATCATTTCTGGCTAAACTGCCGTTTTATGCTTAATAAAGCAACTTTTGCACACCATTTTCCTGATTTTACATCATGTATGCTTTATTTTATGACAAATTGTTATTTTAGGCCAAAAGGGAGCATTTTGAGGTTATGTTTACTATCTAAGACAAGTCTATATTGGTATAGACCGTCCATCGGTCTGTTTGGTTGTAGATGAACTTACTTGTATGCAGGTGACCCGATGATAACTTTCCAAACTAAGATACCATGGTTAATGTCCACGGGTAACTGGAATTAAGAAAAGTCGCTGTCAAAATTGTATTTTGTCGGATAAGTACGTACTTATTTCGCTGTCTCAGATAGCTTAGATAGGTATAGACGCAAAGTGAGAAAGAAAGATTGATACGAACCTATCCGACGAAATATAATTATTCATTTCATTTGGGGCTCCATTACCCTTGGTAAAACCATATTGCTTTTCCAATCTATGTAAAGCTCTTCCAATCTATGTACTGGACAGTAATGGCGTAGTGGTATTTTTTACTTTATCAAATCAATCAAAATTGTCAAATATAACGCGCATCAAAGTTTGGGAGTGGGGGCTCGTGACGTCACAACGTGGTATAAAGTGTGTCAAACTTCAACGCGCGTTCATCTTCTTCACAACTTCGCCATTTTTATTTTATTGACATAAGAAAAAATACGTGTTCAATATTTTTTATAAATGTAAATGACAGGCTAATTTTTTTTAGGACACTAGCCTATTGGCTCTACCCTAATATAATATAATAATACCTCCGCATTTCTCATCCTCAGTTCCATCAGAATATTCTCGTTTAACGACAGCATTGTGATGCCGAGATACCGTCTCGACACTTGCGGTGACTTCGTTTTCCCTGAAAGATGCATAATGTATTTTTCATCACACTTGCTCGTAAATAGTGTCCTAACATGCTAGAAAAATCGACCGTAAATCCAAAATAATACCCGCGGGCCTTTTTTTACCATTACGTTACTAAAGTGCGTAATAGCTTTTTTTTTAAATATTATACGTGGACTCAAACTATCACAATACGTCAGGACCCCAATTCTTGTGCCATTCGATATGAAGTTTCATTCGAGATGAAATGTCAGTTGAATACTATTTCCTAACAATCTCGCATAATAAACTATTGATCTCATATGTCACTAGAATCGGACTCCGAACACGTTTGACATTATCTGTGGTAAGTCACAGACAATGATGTAGTCTGCCGCTAATAAGTTAAAAATATGATCTTTTGTCTGATTTTATTTCATTTCCTCGCAATTGTGATGAAAAACATTGTATGTTACACGGGTGGTAAAGGAAATACAAAGCTCGAGTCATTAAAGCTCTTCTAACAGACTCTCGTTTGTAATTCTTTCTTTACCACCCTTAATACACAATGTACTATATACTACGACTGTATTGTGTTTTCAATCCACTATTTCACACTCCACTTCTTAAATGTATGTACAGTCAGCATCAAAAGTAGCTAAGCAGATTAACATGCTCAAAATTATCTAGACACGACGTATTCTTTTGACAACAGAGTCGAGTGCAGAATTTTGACCTTTTCGAGTGCGTAGCTATTTTCGCTGCTGAATGTACATTGACGCAAACGTGCAACGTCGATTAGTGTTGTGGCGCGCCTTCGTGGGTTCAAAACATCGTTATCATAAACAAGTAAGTGTTAGTAATTAGAAGAGTTTATTATTTATTTTTGACAGGCAATGTAACCGTAATTTGGGGCTGTTATTGCAAATATTAAGACTGCACCGGACAAACGCCGAGCGTCCAGTGGCGCCCTCATTACTATTATTGTATTGTCTAATTAACTAAAGAATTTCCTTGGAATCAGACGAAATGTTTTTGTAGTGCAAGTAAAAACACAATTTATGGGATACGTAACAAGCTTTAATAACAATTACCCTTTGAGTAGTCAGCTTAACGGGAATAATAATTTCAAGAAAATACTTTAGTTTAGTAGAAAACACAATAAAAGAAATGAGGGCGCCACTGTACATCCGGCGTACGCTCGGCGCAGTCTTAAATAATAAAGCAGCAACCCAATCCACGTTCTTGTACGCTTGCCGTTCGAAAACTACTACAGTCGAGTGTGGATGCTTGCACGATGATCCATAACATAGCAAGTACGTACGTTTAGCTAAGAATTCCTTGACATAGTCTATGGGAATGGCAAAGGATATGCCAGAGGTGACCTTCATGCTATTAATGCCAATAGCCTCTCCGTCTAGGTTGATCAACGGCCCCCCACTGTTGCCAAACGTGATCGGGGCGTCTGTTTGTATGTACACCATGTCCTTTCCTGAAAGAAACGTTATATTTAAGTAATTTCATTTGTTAACTTAAAAAATATCTTATCTTTAACGACGCTGTTCAACCGAAGATAATGTTTATACATAGTGTATATTAAATATCTAAGTTAGTTGTCAGTACAAGTGCAAATTAATTAATTAAATCAGAACAACCTATTTTATTTTGTGTCAAATCTGGTGACTCTGCTTAAAATATCTGCAAAATAGACGTTTATTCAATTCTGCAACGGCAGTCTAAAATTATGCGTAAAAAAAATGCGTTCCAAATTAACAACCACATTAAATTCAAAATCCTCCTACTAATATTTTGCAGTTAGCCACCTTTTGTATTATGTAACTAACCTAACCTAACCTAACCAATTTAAGCTACTGAGCTGGTTTTCAACGAATTGATAAATTAAAATGTCAAGTCTCGAATCTCGGAATAGGTCCCAGGCTAAAGCTAGTCTATAATAACCTCGTAAGGCTCATCATAGTACAAACAGGGAGTTTTTTATGAGTGGAACTTTGAATCTACTACCAAGGCAATAAAGTTCAATTCAGTTTGTTCAATAATGCCATTTTCAGTTTATAAAGAAAGGATAATAAACCTTCTCCCCATAGCAACGTAGTTAAAATAAATTTGCCTTGATTATTTACTATGTACTCGTATTGCATGATGACCCTCATGAGGATAAAATAAATAATTCTGCGGTCCTATCGGAAAAGGGTAAACGTCTCCTAAAGATCAAGTGCGAAAGGGTTTAAGTCCAGTGTACTCTGTCTATCTATATACCCTTTTTTAGCACGAATTAAGTCGACTTATCCCCTTTTTCACTGGGTCCCCAGAATTGTTACCTCTCAAGCCCAGCTCGTTGCTTTTCCTATGGGTAGAGCTGACTACTCCAGCGGTGACCGTGTTGCTCAGAGCGAGGGGGCTACCCATTGCTACTACCTACAACCAAATAAGAGATTCAATAATAACGGAGAATACATTCTAAGCAGCAGTTATCGCATTTTTTTATTGCGGTGCGGGGATAAAAAATCCAGTGAAATTACTAGTGTAGAGGCATTCCATCTTAGTCCTCAGAGTTGTGCGGATAACTTTGTGGGTTGCACACTTACTATGTTACACAAAAGTGACTACTTTTCAATCCAGTTTTTTTTGTACAAACATAAAAGCCTTCCTTTTGGATCACTCTATTTGTTGATGAAAACCACATTAAAGTCCGTTACGTAGTTTGAAAGATCTAAGACAGACAGATAGCTGAAAGTGACTTTGTTTTAGGCTACGTAAAGTTACTCCCCGAATGATTTATTAATCAGGTAATTAGGTAAATGAAAAAAACCATTTACCTACTAAACAAATTACTAAATAATACAATGTAATAAACAATTCAGTATGAGAGTAGGACCTAAGTTATAATATCAACCTTGACTCCATATTTCCATTTAGAATTTGGCCACATCACCACGTCACGGCATCGTTAACATAAAATGTTTCACGTATATGACACCAGGTGTGTGTGCTAGTCTTACTTTGCTATGAAAACTCCGGACCCTAGTGTCATAGGGATCATTCAAAATACACCTGACTTTATAATAATAATAATAATAATAGCCTTTATTGCTGAAACTAAAACGGTATTACATTATATTTATAAACAAACTTACTTAAAACTAACACACCGTATTGTCCGGATTAGTGGTCAGCGTGTCTTGTGACACATAGGCCTCTCCCAGCTGTCTCCATTCCTGTCTATTAATGGCTTTCCTGGTCCAGATGGCGCCTCCTATAGACTTGATGTCATCCATCCACCTTTTAATTGGTCTACCTCTTTTTCTGTTGCCGTCTCGTGGTTGCCATTCTGTAATTATTTTGGTCCATTTTTCTTTACTATCCCGTGTCATATGTCCTGTCCATTGCCATTTTAATTTTCTTACTTTCTTAATTACGTCTTCTACTTTTGTTTTTGATCTTATTTCTTCTGCTCTTTTGCGATCTTTTAATGTGATGTTCATCATACTTCTTTCTATTCCTCTTTGGCAGGTTCTAAGCTTTTGGAGATGTTTCTGAGTCAGTGCCCAAGTTTGGCAACCATAGGTTACACATGGGAGGATGCACAAGTTAAAAACTTTTTTCTTTGCTGACAATGGAAAGTGCCTACTCTTAAGTATCTCCTTAAGCGACCAGAATCGTTTCCAAGCACTTGTTACCCTTCTTTCTATTTCTAGAGTTGTCTGGTCTCTAAATGATATAACTTGTCCTAGGTATGTATAGCTCTGTACATATTCAATAATTTCATTATCTACCACTATGGTCCTTTCTTCTCTGTTTGTCATTATGTTCGTTTTCGATTTATTTATGGTAAGTCCGACTATTCTGCTTGCCTCTGTCAGCTGTTGTAGCATGTGTTGGAGCATCTGAGCGTTATCAGTTACCAGGACTAAATCGTCAGCAAATCTCAAGTGGTTAAGTGTCCAGCCGTTAATATTCATGCCAAGATTATCCCATTGAAGGTCTCTGAATATGTCTTCCAGTAAGGCAGAAAATAGTTTAGGTGACAATGGGTCTCCTTGTCTTACCCCCCTAGCTATTGGAAACTCTTCGCCAACTGTTTCTAATTTTATTTGTGCTGTGCTATTTGAATATATGTTTTTAATTAAGCGTATGTATTTTTTTGGCACTCCTTGTTGGAGAAGAGCTTTCCAAAGCGAACCATGATTGATCGAATCGAATGCTTTGCTATAGTCTACAAATGCAATGTACAAAGCCTTTCCAAATTCTTGACATTTTTCTATAAGTTGCTTTATAACATGCATATGATCGACAGTTGAGAATCCCGCTCTAAAGCCAGCTTGTTCTATGGGTTGTTGTTCGTCCAGTATGCATTCTGTTCTATTTAGCAGTAATTTAGAAAACACTTTGTAGATGTTAGACATAAGGCTTATGGGCCTATAGTTTTCAATATTGCTTCTGTCTCCTTTTTTATGTAGTAATATAATGACGCTCTTGGTCCATTGAGATGGTATGGATTCCGAACTTAAAACGGTGTTATATATCTCTGTGAGTTTTCTCAAGTTTTCCGGAATAGTTATAGAAAGTTTGATCATCTCATTTGTTATCTGGTCTGGTCCTGGAGCCTTATCGTTTTTTTGAGTGCTAACTGCTTTTTCTACTTCTGACTGAAGAAATGGTGGTATAAACTCGATCTCGTCGTCTACTAGATTTATACTGTGGATCGGGGTGCTATCTTCTGCTGTGTAGAGCTTCTTATAGAAATCAGTTGCTGTTTGAATTATATTTTTTCTTGTCCTTTCTTGCTTTCCTGTATTATTTTTAAGGTTTGGTATCCATTGTTTTGTTTGTGTCAATTCTTTTAAGGCTTTTTTAACTCCTCCAGTCTTTTTAATATGGTAGTTTAGCACAGTTGTTCTTCTCTTCCTTTGGTCCTTTTTAATAGAATTACTAATTTTTTTACTTAATTCTGCGATATCCTTAAGATTTTTCCTGTCTTTTCCTAATTTAAATTGCTCCTTTCTTTCTTCAATTAATAACTTTGTCTCTTTCCCAATTTTTTCTATTTTGTTTTTTGTAGGTTTATTGAATGGACCATAAATTTCATTTAACTGAGTGTTATATAATTTGTCTGTATTATTTCTTGGATTGTGTACATAAATATTGTTGCTCATGGCTTTAGTTGCTGCATTGAATTTATTTCTACTCTTTCTTGGTTCTTTATTATCTATCGCTGCTCTCACCATGCGATGGTTGGTGTTAAAGTTGAACTGGTTTAAAATGCATATGTCTTGGAACACTTTTCTATTATTGGTTGCAATGTAATCAATTTCATTCTTGTATGATCCGTCTGGCGAAACCCAGGTCCATTTTTTCCTCGGATGTTTGTTGAAGAAACTATTCATGAATGACAGATTGTTTTCTTGGGCCATATTAATCATCCTTCCTCCATTTTTGCTCCTGCTGCCATGTCCGAATTTACCTACTATCGTTTCTTCACCAGATCTTTGGGTTCCTATCCTGCCATTATAGTCTCCTATCACCATAACGTTTTTGCATGTATCTTGTAAGGTTGCTGAAAGCTGGTCATAGAAAATGTCTTTCCCGTGTTCGTCATGTTGTTCTGTGGGAGCATAAACTTGGACTATAGACCATTTATTTTTATATCCTGGTAAGTGTATATTAAGAACCGCTATTCTCTCTGATATACCCTTAAATTCAACAATGTTCCTTTCAAGATGTTTTTTGACCATAAAGCCTACCCCGTGTCTTCCTTTTGTTTCACCTTTGTAGAAGAATATATATTCCTGGTGATCTTCAATACTTTCCCCTAATCTTCGCACTTCACTTAAGCCTAATATATCCCATTTTATGTTAGAAAGTGCTAGGTCTAGTTCGGTAAGTCGCTCTTGTGTTCTTAGTGTTAAGCAGTTCAATGTTGCTATGTACAGTTTTCCATTTCTATTTGTTTTTGTTGTTTCAGTGTTGGAATTATTTCTTATAGGAGCTAGAAGGGATTGGTCCTTGACCCCCACGGGGACCAGCCGGGTTGGGGGATTATTGTGGGTTTTCTTTGTTTGGTTAGTGGTTTTCTCTTTGTGTGTTGTGTTCTTCCGGTTTCCGATGTGTGTCTTTACATGTTTTTTGACTGCGCTTCTTTTCGTGAGTTTTTTCTGTTTGCCATAGCATCAAAAGGGGTAGTTTTTGATTGTTTAGCTGGCTGCTTGATTCCTTCTTGATGCTCAGATGGGCCAAAGTTGTTTGGAGGTGTACTGGGGGGTGAAGAAGGAACTCTTTTCCTTTTGTCTTGCTTTGTATAGTTATTATCCTTTACAATGAGCTTGTTATATTTTATTATGGCGTACTTCCCTGATTGTCTTGCCTCTATCATTTTTGGTATGAGACCTTTCCTTTCTTCGAGGACTTCTTTAGGGAAATCTTCTGTTATTTTAATATTTTCTGGGTAAAGTTTTTTGTTCCTAAGTAGTTCTAGTTTTCGCCATTCCAACGTAAGAGTGATTTTTATTGGTCTGATTTTATTTTCGGTCTTCCTCCCCATTCTTTCTGCTCGACTTATCTCCCATCGGTCCCACTCCACACCATTATACTTCTTGTTAGAGCTATTTAAAGTTTCCAGAACTAAACTCATAAGCTCGGAATTGTTGTTTTCTGTTTCATGCGCGCCGTGAATGATCACATTATTTTTTCTAGAGTCAATCTCCAGATTCTGTATTTTTTGTTTTAATTTTTCATTTTCGGCTTTAAGTTTCTCTGTCTCTAGTGTCAAAGGCAACAATTTTTCTTCTATTGCTAAAGAAATTGTGTTGTGGACTGTTGTGTTAATAGCATCAGTTTGTTTTTGGAATTCTTCTTTCATTTTATCCCATAATGCATTTATTTGGTCTTCCATGATATTGTGACAGCTTTCCGAACGTATATTGTGAAGAACGGATCGTATTTTTCCTTGTAGGTTGTCAGCTTTGCTTATATGTCATTGATGTGGGTCGCTGACTTATTTTTGTGATGACAACACTAGTTTTGTTGTTACGTTGGCTGTCTTGTCGTTTGTCGTTCGACTTTTTAGGTTATGTTCACTGATGGTTTTTACACTCGTTTTATGCTGTGATTTTATCGTGATGCACTGAACTTTTTACTTGATCGGATGAATCGGGTTTTAGTCTATAGTTTTTTACACTGTCCACTTAAAATGATGTATTTTACACTGTTTTATCAATTGTTTCTTCGGAGAGCACAAAAAGCCATCTTTACTTGTCGAGAACCGGAACCGGAACACCTGACTTTAGTGAAACATAATCCATTAATCATATAAAGCACATAGTACAAACCCACTCGCCAGGCTTGAGATCGGTAGAAGAGCCCAGCTTCATAGTTGGCAGGCCCTTGACAGGTATCCGTAGCGTGGCCAGGTCTGACTTCATGTCCACGTCTTCAACAAAACCTGTGTGCGTCGAGCCATCCTGGAAACGCAAATGACATTTAATAAATAAATAATTACAATCAATACAACAGGGCAAAGATATAGAGTTCAAGTAAGTAAATTCTCGCTCTGAAGGCAGTGCCGTATATATATTTTTTAATATGTATAGTCTTCTCATGAGTTTGACATAGTCACGTATGTGTATGTGCCTTTAAAAAACATAAGTTTTAAAAAAACAAGTATCTGTTGCCCACAATTCTATCCGGGTAGCCTGTTAGTCAGGGAGAGTGCAAATCGATTTTCGAGCGATTTTCAAATCAGTCCACTAGTCATTGACTTTATTTGTCACAAACATACAAAATACAAACCTTTCCTCTTTTGTAACATTAGTGTAGGTTATTATAAATTATAATCAAGATAACCCCCTTACTCATAAATGAATAATAAACCTATTTCAGTTAAAGTATTCCTTATCCCTTTCTGTTAAATTCAAATGTCACAATAACAGATAAGAACAAAGCACATTTCCAGCACACTAGCTATTAAGCGTTTATCAATAAGAGGGTTAGTCTAACATAAGAAATGGCCGAACCAGTAGTGGCAAAAATATTTCTATTATTATTTGTATGGTGGTATGTTGTCATAGGGCTTTGAACATGTAATGCAGGTTTAGCACTTTCATTGCCAAGGGCTCTAATTTTCAAACAAAATGGAGCCACCTAGCGTGTCATTAGCAGTCAGTGTTAAATTTATAACTTTTTAACTGTAGGTATACCCAGAACACGCACTGTTTAAAGTACTGTTTTATTCAATCATTTGCTTGTACACATTTTCTTATTCCTATCTTTAACCTCACAAACTCCTATGGATATGTCTGTAACAACACTTTTTCGTATCCGTGTTTAGTGCAACTCTGTGTACAAATCATCATTTCAAGAGACTGGAACTCGTTTAATTTTGTCCGGCATACGAAGGGTTAAGAATGGCGTGTCATGGGCACCCTCGGCACCATTTCCGGCGCTCACTTAGAGGCTGCCTATTACACAATAATAATAACTAAATGCATCACACTCACCATCAACTTAACTTGCACGCTCGCGTTCGGCTTGTTCACCACCACATGAGCGTTCGTCAATATCAAACCGTCATCAGCGACAATAAACCCAGAACCATTAGATAGAGTCATTTTCTTGCCGGTATACAAATCCATTCTCTGGTTATCCAAGATTTCAATATACACAACAGAAGGAGCAGAAACTGCTACCACGTCTGCAATGAAGTTATACTTCTCTCTTCTCCCCTTTAAACTATCAGTTGCTATTACAGCCGCCGAAATCTTCTGTTTAAAAGACACGTAACCTATAACGCCCGCGGCGACTGCCAAAATACCACAATAATACCTATTTCTATTAGTTTCTTCATGATTATTGTAGTTTAGAACTGGGACTACGCGACACGAACATCTATAGCTAATGTTTGTTATTGATTTAATTGTAAAAAGATGTGAAAATTTTCGGGAAATCATTATTGTTGTGCAAGTTACTTGATGCACTAGCTACTGTCAGGCAGGTCAGTCCTGTCAGTGTTAAAGATTGACGTTTGACTTGAAGTTTCTAGTGATGGTGAAATAACGCGTTGTAACTTACTGTTGAATATTGTAACGTTAATTGAAATAAAACGAATGAATCAAAAACAATTGTAAGTAGGTAATAAATAAATTATTAATAAATAAGGGGGCAGAATATGAGGAACATTTGGCTGTAAATTTCAATTTTGTTGTTCATATTTTTTAAGTAAAATGGATAGGTATTAGCGAAAAAATACGCATGCTCGGTTTGCCAGAAAACATCCTCTTTGACCCTAATGCGTTGTCACTGGTATGTACAGTCAACAGCATAAATAACTGATCATTTATGTACCTTGTCACTTTAACGTCGTGTTTGAAGTGTTATAGAAATTTGTGAAACGATTGAAAACGACAAGGTACAGAAAGGATCACTTATTTCGATGGTCCCTAGGTAAATCATCGAAAGTCATTTTGGGCACTTTTCAGTACAGCATTTTGAAGTTGGTTTATGGTATAAATCTGAAAATATAAATATTACATTGATTTTATATATCCAAAATAACTAATAAAAAATGCTTTTATCTTGCGGCATATTTGTTTTAAGGAAAATTATATTAGTTTTCTGGAAATTTGAGTTTCGATAGCATACGTCGTGATAAAGAGAATTACATGTATCGAAACTGCCACTTTAGATTTTTTACGCCGGTATTATTTTTAAAAGTCTTATCGAAAATGGCAGCTTCGATTATTTACTTCGACAGTAGCACTGCGGTAGCTAACGAAACTGGTAGTGTCGATAATTTACGCCGCAAAAAATATCTCTATTTTATTGGTTTTACCAGTTTCGATATAAACGCACAGTGTTTTAAGACACTGTTTAGTATAAGTACTTAAATTAAATCAGTATAGTTATGTTAATGCAAATCTTTATTCGGAAAAACCACTCTTTCTTCTAAAAATCAGACTTTTAAATCACTGTCATCATCACTGCTTGAATTATTAAGTCTTATTATTTTATGATTACTGCCTAGGGTAAATCAAAACAGTTCTCAACAAACTACAGACTCATACCATACAACATAAAATGTTTCCAAATGCTCTGTTACTAAACTAAAATACCTACTTCTTAAAAACTCTTTATTGCACCGTATCTAGGTATACTTATGAAAAAAGAACTGTTTTGGCTGACTAACTTCAAGCAAAAAAGGAAATAATTATATTCTAATCAGAATGGTCAACCTTATCACCAATGTTTGTACTGTAATTAAAATTAAAAAAAAAAATGATATTCTTTAGGTATCACCCCCGATTGACATAAAGAAATAAGATCTTTATATTTGACATCTGTAATAGTTAGCGGGTTACCATACGATCTCTTCCACGTCTTGTAGTAGTGATAACTGTGTTTAAGCCAAATTACTCACCCTTTAAGTCGTTCTTTAAGAAAAGACAATTCGGTACACCATTTTCTACCCTGACCTCTTTGACTTGTTCTGCGTTAAATTAACATTTGTCGTATCTCTATTGCATTTGCGTCCGCCTAACAATGGTGTATAATCAAAACCATCCGAAGAGTTAATTCGATTACGTTGTAAGGCTGTTTGCGGTTTTAGTCCACCTTATTATTGCGTACCAACTGGTCAGGAGTAAAAATCATTTTCCCTTTAGACTCTTTTTCAATAAGAGCGTGGACTCTGTCACCCCATTTTGTGTATGATTTTTATGATTTCTCCAAAAACCTGTGCGTAATGTCAACATTATATTTTTGTGACAAGAACATTATACGTCGAGTACGCAACTCGATTTCTATTTTGACCTGAGCAATTATTTGACCAAAATATAAACCGTTTTGCCACTTTATCTATAAGAGCTTTTGTGAAGGTGAGCAGTTGCTCACTTCATTTGCTCCCCTTTTGGCTGTGCATTCTGTCCACATATAGCAGAAACTCTCTTTGTTTGCTAAGTCGAAAATCGTAAAAGTATAAATCAATAATTTTCGCTTATAATTCAGCAGTCTAACATCTCCATGTGGATAATTAAAAAAACATTGAAAGTCAAATGTAGCACAAACAATTTTGGGTGATTTTAAAACTAACATTTTGTCACCTGCTTTAAATTCTCTTGCTTTTTTTGATCTTCTTTGTGCCGAGATGTTGAAAATGCATGACATTGGTCGCAAATGTCTTTCTTTGGGATATAGAATGCCACGTTCATGTGCTCATTCACTATGTCAGTGTACTGACGTGGTGTGAGAGCTTTACTGTCATAGTTTTGCAGCTGATCCCATTCTTTGTACAAGGAAAACATTTTTTTGAAGGATAAGTTATTATTCAGATAGACTTTACTACTACTTTCACGCGTATAGTGCGAAGGGACCGGTTAAAATGAAGATACGTGGTCACATACACTTTTTACCATTTCAGCAGATATTACGACAAGATGGTTTATGGTACCTTCCTCTTTCATCTGGTAAAGTATCTAATTCCTTCTCGGCTCAATTTTGCATGGGCAGTGCGGACCATTTTATCCGATATACACAAAGGTATTCAAAAAAGTTCTGAGGCAGACTTGTACAGGATCATAATGAAAACATTGTTGATCAGAAACGTTACTAGGTAGTGATAGGGGTAAAAAATACTTTGTAGTATGTGGTCGCCGGGAAGGGCCCTCGGTAGTAATGCATTTTTTTGCTTTCGGTAAATTTGTTTACATTTACCCACTGCTGAGTATGTTCCCCTTATTTCCAAAAATTGGTTAATATTCTTTGCTGTGTGTCGGTATCTAATTTATCGTATCGTAACATTTTAATATACACGTAGAACGATAATCCAGGCGCATTTTTTTTCTTCTATATCTTAGATAGTTCTTTGTCAATCTATTCCCTCGAGGGCGGCCCATACTGCACCTCCAAAGGTACAAGGTGCGGGTAGTGGAGAATCTGAGACAATATTTTATTGACATTTGCCTTAACATAGAAACTATTATAGTAGTGTTGATAAGTATATCAAACTAACATTAAATACTAAAAATAGTACTAGTAGTAGTAGATATACTTATCAACAGGTACTAAAACTAGTACAAAATGATAGTTTGATATACTTGTCAACACTACTATATCAGTTTCTTTGGTAAGGCAACTAATACCAACATTTTAAGGAAAAATAAAACAGGAACTTACCTGGCAATTTATCGAAACTCAGAATAAAATTACGATAATATCAGCGTAAAACATTGAAAATGGTAGTTTCGATATAAACTCAATCTTAAATTTCGAGGTACAATATCGAATCTGCCAGTTTTGATACAATGTTTACGGTAAATTCCAACGTACAATATTGAAACTGGCAGTTTCGATACCAAGTGAATAGTAAATTCCAACGTAAAATATTGAAACTGACAGTTTTCATAATTTACGCCGGTAATAATGCAGGCTTGTACGACGTAAACTATTGAAACTGTTAGTTTCGTCTCGCTTGCACGACAATTATTCCCACTTAAACAATCGAATGTGAAACTTTCGATGATGTACTACGAAAAGTTTACATATTTTCGAGGTTTTACGACTCAAAAATCTGCTTAAAAATAAGAATTTTCTCTTTTTCTTTTTGGTGGTGTAAAATATGGGTTAAAAGAAGTAGATTACACGAATAAAAAAAAAAACGGCAATTTTGATTTTCGATGTTTTACGTAGGGGCCATCGATTTATGCTGTTGACTGTACATACCTGAGATAATACTAGAGATCCACCCTCAGTTCGCTCCGGTTTTAACAAAACCAAAAATGCCTCTATTAGTCAGGAATAAAAAAATTACAATGAAATATTTTTCATTATTTTAAAAAGAACATAGTGGACTTATATTGGTCAATAAGTAAAATTAGAAGAAAAAATATAGAGAACGTAGCACAAATACAGCAAAATTTAAAAAATGGGGGTTTTCTTCAAACTACTTAATACCAAGTTTGACTTTTATAGCCATACAAAATGTTTATTAAAAAGAAACGAATTTGTTGTTTGGGTAAAGTTGTAATAAAATTTTGATTATTTACAGTAAAATGCTTATATATTTTAAGTAACTCTAAGGATATGTCATTGGAAATAAATATTTAAACGTTTTTATAATATAAACTTTGATAACTTAGGTACTTAGGTACTAACTTAACAAACAAAAATAACCTAAAAATAAAAATTACCTAAAGCCACTAACAAAATATTATTATTTTAGCCAAATATAAAAAACAACTTTTTTATTTTCACAAATCTTTATCGTTTAAGTATATTTTACAGATCGCCAGTTATTTCTTTTCAGATCATTTTAAATCATTTTAATGGGACTAACTAGATTTTTAATAATTTACTTATTTAAAGATTTTGTTTACATCTGTGGAGTTGTTTACTTTCATCATAAAATATTAAAAAGTAAACAAATGTCAACTTTTAAATTAATATTTCGTGTGGTCATAAACAACCTATATTTTAGGGACTTTTTTTTTTAAGTCGTTGGTAAAGTGCGCTTGGCTTAATTATCAAGTTCGTTGTATGGTCCCAACATTACTTCCATCTTTACATACAACTTATTTGTTAATTAATTCTATTCGTTATTTTCGGTTCAAGATTTAATTAACTTTCAAATCACCAACACAAGTGTTAAATAAAATAAGTCACCAAGGTGGTGTAACATCAGATTTTTTTAAACCATGGCCGATCGAACATTGTGATAATTATGATATGATCACCTAATTTACGTGTTACGAAACTTGGGTATTTCATGAATTTCATTATAAACAAAAAAGCCATAAATTTCCTCACCTGGGCCCTAAATAATATGACTGCATTTATCGCGTGACATAGTTTCGATAAGGTTCCCGTCAACTTCTGACACGTAAATAAGTACGAGAGTAACGGAGACTTTATCCACATTTGACACGCGATATAGACGCAGCCATACCAGGCCCAAGTTCTCTTACATATTTACACTTGGGTTTTTACTTACATACAACTTTAACAGACTTCAATTAAATGTTCACCGGTTGGGGTCCAATTTTAACTGTTGCTTTTTATTAAAGATAGAGGTCACACGCGACCTTCTATGCGTAGAATTAGTCTCTCGTCATTGCTGATGTCATGCGGTCGATTTTTGAAAAATCCTTTTCAAGTGCTTCTAGGGTATTCAAGGAATGTTCCCTTCAAATTTCAAGTACTAAGATACTTTAAGGATTACTGTATACTAACTTGAAGTCGGTTAATTTAATAAAACACTTAGGTATCAAAACTTCTAAAACCTATTCCTACATAAAACTAACTCCAGTTCATCCAATCCTCGCACCCGCAATCCTGGGCCTTCCCATTGACTTGTCCGTTCAGTTTCCCATTGCCATTGACGTGGTGTGGCGTGTACGTGTAGAAGATCTCGCAGAAGGCTGCGTCATCTCTAGGCAGCTCAAAGTCTACCTGCTTGGCTGCCAGCCAGGCAGCGCCCAGGGCACTGGAGACGCGGAGACGTACTAGTTCTAGTTCCGGTTTTACCTGTAAAGACAGTTTTATTTCATCATCATCATTATCAGCCGCAAGACGTCCACTGCTGGACAAAGGCCTTCCCCAAGGTTTTCCACAACGATCGGTCCTCTGCTGCTGTCATCCAGCGGTTTCCCGTGACCTTTATCAGATCGACAGTCCACCTCCAAAACCACGTCCAAATAATAATAAAAATGGATGCACAACAAATAAATCAGTTTTATTTAGGAAGAAATAATTGAAAAAAGTAACTATTGTTAAAACAGTTTATACATAAAAGTAAGGCTATTTAGAACTAGCTTTTGCCAGGGACTCCGTCCGCGTAGACGTCATTTATCACGGCTCCCTCGGGAACAGTCAGTCAGACTTTGAGGTGCAATCTACCTAAGCGGACTGCGTAGTTCGTTTGCAGTTTTTGATGTAGTTACGTTGAAATGACTAGCATAGAGGCATTCCATCTTAGTCCTCAGGGTTGGCGTCCGGATCGCTACCACCATCTTATCCATTAACCTACCGCCAAATAGCAGTGTTCGCATTGTTGTGTTCCGGTTTGGGGATAAGAGAGCCGGTGAAATGACTAGCATAGAGGCATTCCATCTTAGTCCTCAGGGTTGGCAACGCGTTTGCAGTCTTAGGATTGCATTGCAGTCTTGTGAATGCGAATGTCTATGGGTCACAGTTCCCACTTACCATCAGGTGGCCTGTGTGCTCGTTTGTCTTCTCTATGCCATAAAAAAAAAACTACGTCAGAACTGCCCTTGAACTGCCATTTTGCAGTTCAAATGCTTTCAGTCTGAGGCCTTACACGGACCTTCCTTTTCTTGGCGCACATAGAATATCTAAAGAAACTATTTACTTCTTCCTCAAAGGCTGCTCGCAAAGCATGTTCCTCTTCTAAGGTCTGATTTTTATTCCCACAGAAAAAATGTAAACAAAGGTGTTGCCGTAAACGAAAAACATTTGCAGTATTCAACATATTTTTACTTTCCACAATTATAAGAAATCGACTTTCTAATAAAAAACTATAATATTGTTATTAAAATGAAAGAATTTAACTTGTTGATGAAAAACTTCATTTTGATATAAACTCTTTGTTGTGTTAATTTAAAACGTGAAAACCGTTTTTTCACGCATAATTTATTTATTGCACTGGTATCATTGACTCGATAAATCCGTGTTAACAAGTTGACGGCTTCTTGAAAGATTTGAGACGTTACTTCACTCGCTTCGCTTCACCATTCGTGGTCCCGTCGTAATCGCTTTCCAGTGACTCATTTATGCGATTTTAAATTCAATTATATCTCAAATTTATTTTTATATCACTGTTCGAGCGAAATAATAACTTAATATTATATTTCTTGCTGGCCCAAAGTTTGAGATCCCCTGAAATGTCACTTTGACAGTGACGTAACGTTGTTTACATTTTTTCTGTGGGAATAAAAATCCGACCTTATCACCAGCTGGAAATAAATCGTACCCTCCTGACGCTGAGTTCCTTGAGCGCGCCCGGCTTGAGCGCGTCCCAGCTGTGCCACACGGAGCCGACGCACACGACGCGCAGGCGGCGCGCGTCGCTGCGCAGCGCCAGCGCCGCCGCGTGCGCCGCCAGCGCGCTGCCCGCCTCCGCGAACAGGTGGCGCGACAGGGCGTCGCCGCCAGCGGCCAGCTTTGATAGTTTCAGGGTCAGGCCTGGGGACGTCAATTTATTGCATGGAGAAGGCTAACACCCGTATTCACAAACGTCACTATGAGTCTCACAGTGCTCACGAACGCACAGGGTGGTTCAAATCGTGTGAGAAACAAAAGGTCAGTCAAACAGGACCAATCACAAAGCTGTATTGAACGCAGTGCGTTTACTCAGTGAAGGATCCCTTAAGTATTGTTTGTGAATACGGGTGTAGGGTGGATCAACTTTTTGTTGTTGTTATTCTGTCCCGTAACCCAGGAGACAACAGTGTTAGAGTTTCTTAGAAATAATGCTATAATATATACTTCTAGCACACTCAGGAGAAAGCCCATAAAAGAATGGGTTTGGAATTGCCAATAAAACTGATTTTTAGTGGACTTATATTCTTTGAAATCACAGTTTTAAAGAGTGACTCAGGAGACGTAACCATGGCAACGAGCTACAAAGAAAAGTTGATTGACCCTGAAGTTTCACACAAAATCAAAGTTTTTGGGACACAAATTGACATTTTACTTAAAAACAGTTGCTTAAATGTGGTGATTGCCACTTCCGAAGCATCACAGGCTATACGCATTTAAAATAAACTCAATCCTAAAATGTATTGAATGTTGACTTTTTTTTTTGTTTCAAAGCGTACGTAACAAAATCATTACAAGTTAACGCGCCAAACTGACAAAATTGTTTGTTAGCGAGATCACGCTCACATTAAATTTTCTGCTGTGCATGCACCTAAATTACAAATTAATTGAGTAAATACCTATACAAGTATACATTTTAATAGCAACCTCTACAAAGGTATTTTTCACAACGTTTTTGCAACTTTGTTTTGGCCTGCTCACACACACACATATTAAATCACGCCTGTTTCCCAGAGGGGTAGGCAGAGACCACTTCTTTCCACTTGCTACGATCTTGACAAATTTCTTTCGCTTCTTCCACATTCATACATCGAGTCATGCACGCATGTCGGTTTCGGGTACTTAAGATTCGGCCCTTTTCCAGTATTTCACCGATTTGACTCGAAAAAGTACGCCTAGGGCGGCCCCTTCCGACCCGTCCACTCACTCCAACCCTGGCCTGCTCTTAACCAATAAATTTCGTTATATATTTTTGAAACCAGATACATATTCGTTCTCCTTCCATAATTGTTATTAGCATAATTTTGAACATACTTTCTTAATTTTGGATGAAACCTAATTTTATTATTGGTAGTTTTTAGAAACCCCATCAAAACTACCACAATTATAAATAGCTCAACATTCTCAACCTATATCCAACTGAAATCCGTCTCACCTGCAAATTTAGACTTGTCAAAGTGCTTATAAGCGTGGGGTAGCAGGTCTACCCTGGTCTCGGTGCCGAAGTGCTCCTTGATGACCTCCCAGACACCGGCGGTGGGGTGCGGAGAGGGTCGGAGGCCATCTTCGTCGTCGAATATCGTCTTCACGGCGCGATGGGCGATCCAGTAGGCTGAAAGGAGGTTTTTCTTAGATTAGAAGTGGTAAAGTTCAATATATCGTTCGATTTTTCGTTACAACGTTTGTTTTATCGTTTCGTTAAATAAATTCATTCAGTTTGTTTGAATTCATTACTTTACGTCGTAAGCTTTAAATGGGTGTTTTTTTCTTCATAAAGTGTTTTGAGTCACAATCATCAGAAATCAATGTGTTTTTTTAGTAACTTTTACTTTTTCAGAATTTCTATAAATATAACCTAACCTAACCTAGCCTTATCTATATTTACACGGTGAATATTTAAAAACTTCTGAAAAGTTTACGATTCCAACCATAATAAAAGTTATAAATAACAATTGTATGAAAACAAAATGAATATGAACAAAAAAGTTGTGAGGAAATGCGCTCCCGCTTTAAATATTTGATGTGGCCGCATCACAACGTAATATCCCAAATGTCATTTAAAAAGCTTCTGGATTGTGACGGTTTTAGTGTCGAACCACCTAAATTATCTTATCATACAATTACAGTAAAAAAAAGACGTCACTAAAAATATCTAATAAATAGTACAGATGTAGTGAATATAATCCTTTCCCTTAGTTTTTTGTCGGATAATTTCGTATTTATCTATCTATCTCAATTAGCTTCAGTACCCATCAATAACCCAACTGAGAAAGCAAGATAAATACGAAATTATCCGACCAAAAACGACGTGTCTCACCTCCCCCTTCATCGCCTAGCAAGAATCCCCAGCCACCGCATCCGAAGTTCTGTTTGCCGTTGAAGAGTAAAGCGTTTGATCCAGTACCTGAAAAAAGTAATTAGCTTTATGTATGTGTAAATTCGGATTTATACTTTTACTACCCTTACCATGAGTTACTGAGTTAAAATGAACGTACTCGCTAGCGCGTCGAATGCTCTGTCGCTCACAGACCTCGCAATATTCTTAAAGAGTGCGAGGGTCAGAGCATTCGACTCGCTAGCAAGTACGGTAATTGATACTCATGGTTGGGGTACTGATTATAAAGTCACATTGATACGAACTTATCAAGGCTCAAATGCTGGCATACACTTGGCCTAAAGTATAAACATCAAATGCCAATCAAAATGGCAATGCTGCCAGAATTTTGGGAACGATGCTGTCTGTTAGCGTCTTATTACATTAGTAACGTTTTGTTTTGTCCTTATTCTTATTATTATAAAAGATTTCATGCATTTAAAAACAAAATGACAGGATCAAAAACTACTTAAGACTGCGCCAAGCGTACGGGATGTAGGTACAGTGGCGCCCCCATTACTATTATTGTGTTTTCTAATAAAATAAAGTATTTTCTTGAAGTTGGTTGTTAGGTTTTTGTACTACAAATAAAAATACAACTTATAGGGTATATCACATAGTTTAAAAACAATTCACCTTTGAGTTATCAACTTAACGGAAAAAAGCGGCCACCTTTTCCTGTTAAGCTGACTACTCAAAGGGTAATTGTTATTAAAGTTTGTTACGTATCCCATAAATTGTGTTTTAACTTGCGCTACAAACACGTATTGTCTGATTACAAGAAAATTAATTAGTTAATTAGACACAATAATAGTAATGAGGGCGACACAGGACGCTCAACGTTTGCTCGGCGCAGTTTTAATTATTTGTCAAAACCCGAGGTTTAATTTGCGACTCTATCACACACAACAGCACGTTTACCTACTCGTACCTAGTATGAAACTCAATCCAGATGGCAAACTCTATGAAACTTATCAATTAATATATAAATACGTATACAAAACAGCTGATACCGCCTAAACCGGTAATATGTTTTGCCGATAACAGAACCCCTTATATTAAATAAACAACGCGTATAACAAACAATATTTAACGTTAGTATAGTAATTAGATGAGATAACGGACATTGAAGTAATAATAATAAAAAAACATAGATAAAATATCAGAAGGATGATGGCTTAAACATAATAAATGTACAGTCGGCCAAATGGAACCCTACAAAATATAGAACCGTGTCACAGTTCAATGTTATTAATTAAATTATTTGAAAAATCACTATGGCACAGTTCTATGCTGGGTCAGGTTTCCAAACTAATGTTATAAGCAGCGTGAATATAAACATACATACATACATACATACATACATACATTAAATCACGCCTGTTTCCCAGAGGGGCACTTCTTTCCATTTGCAAAAGAATTTGAATATAAACAAGTATGACTAAAATAATATTAATAAGTACCAAGAGACAATCTCACACAAAATAGGCCTAGTCCCAAACTGAGCTTTTAGGCTTATGCCATTACAAAAATGCATTTTTAGTTTCCAGAGTAAAGTAGTTTTTTCACAATCGACAGTTGTAGATCAAAAGACGGAACATTTTAATAATACCTAAAAAGTGAAATAACTCGGAAACCAGTGACATTAGACCCCCAGTTAACTGGGACAACATTGCAAATTAGCTCTATAGTGCCCGGCCGATAAAAAGTCAATCCTGAAACCTGTCATTTCAGTACAAATTTTAACTTCAAAGCCAAGAATAGGTTATAAATTGTACTGCGATGACAGCTGTCAGGATTGACTTGTTAACGGCCGGGCACTATAGTACAACCCCTTTTAAGGAATAGGTTGAGTTACCAGTCACCCTGTATTCATTTAGATCCTATATTTTATAATAATCGAAAAACAAGCATTTCTTTGTTTTTATTCCATTTTTTATCAACACAGTGAACTCATGAGACTTGGCCTACATTTCCGTTCGTTCGTGTCAGAGGTTATCCAGGGACCTTCAGTGGTGGCCCTATTACACAAGCCGATTGATCAATATCCTATATTTATTTAGGTTAACTAAAATGACATTTCATGTGTTGCCTGTTTTTTACAACTCATAAATAGTGATGTGATACAACCGGTACTTACCGAAAAAAATTTAGGTAGGTGCTTATGTATCTAAATATATTATGTATAAAAGGAGAAACTGACTGACTGAATGACATATCAACGCACAGCCTAAACGGCTAAACGTAGGCACTTGGGAAGGGACTAGCTTAGGTACCGTAGAGGTGCACTAAGAAAGGAATTCCCGATATTCCCACGGGAACGGGAACTAGCGGGAAAATTATTAACTCAAAAAAAATGTTTTTCCCAACGAAGTGGACACGGGAACAGCTAGTTTTGATATAAAAGTGTCTATAACGGAATCCGTGAAGTTCCACATGATACAATACTTTAGCTAATATTGTAGATATTTAGAATTTTTGCAAATACAACATTTTTATAATATTTACGTCACGTCAGTGTTTTTTTTTATATTGGGACTTATTGTTCAATAGTAGATAAAGGTTGAATACAATGTAGATTTTTAAAGTAAGTAGCAAAATTTTTTTTGCGTATTTTTGATTGTACTTATATGTTATTAATAATTACATCACGAACCGAAAGAAACAACAGCTATGTGTCTTAAAAGCTGGCCACATTCTTTTTACGTGTGACAGTTGTATTTGTCATTTTAGTCTACGGAATAAAAAAAATGGATTTTGTCAATCAACCAACAATGTACTTTTATGTTTATTTTGTAACGTTATGAAAGAAATAACAATGAACTAGTAATTTATTTTTATTTTTGAACAACACAAATTCTTCGTGGATTTGAATCCACATCCCACGGCAGTAGATTGGTAACTACTTAACCAATAGACCAACAAATTAGTAAATAAATAGATACCTTGAAAGTCTTAAAACCCCTGGGGATTCTCTCAAAAACAACGGACGGGCGGACGAACGAGCGAAATCGCAGCGGCGAGCTTAGGTAGTCCCGTGAGAGCGAACAAAACACATTTAAGCGCGTGCATTTTTAATTAAGCAGCCTTATATGTTCGATCCATCGGCAGAAAACATGCTGCTGAATTGAAAATGCTAGCAGAGAACCTATCCAGGTTAAACTAGTTTGCTTTCTATTAAAAAAAAACGCGTCCGGATCGGTCCATCCATTTGTGAGCTACGATGCCACAGAGAAACATACAGAACCACACAATCTTATACCATTTCATAAAATTAGTCATAACTACACGCCGTTATGCCATTGACAAAAAAGTTTGTGTTTACACATTTGTCGCAATATAATGTACCTACACATAGATAATATTGCTGCCGACTGTACGTACTTACTCGTTAGCGATAGCAAATATTAGTATAGCAATTAAAACAATAACATTACATTGATACTAAGAAACCACAATCTAAAGTTTTATTTCTACGTAACGCAACAGATTACGAAATGCACTTGCGCAATATCATTGCACTTTCCAACGTAGAGTGCAATCATTCTATTTCGATATTGTTTGTTTTGCCCAATCCAAATACATTTGTCATGGTGACGGTAGCCAGAGTAGGGTGGAACGGTGCCACTGGGTGCCACTCTGTTTACTTTAAGTCATAATAATCGTAGTTTCACGTACCGTAAAACCATGGTTAACAAATGTTAACGCCCAAGGTGGAAATAAATTAGTTACTGTGTGACACATACTGCTTTTCACATCACCTATGAGGAAAATAATAGATCTTAGTGATGAAACAAATTAGTTTATAAAATTTACATTATCTAAAAGTCCTGAAATTATCAAATTTAACAAGAATAAAGGCTGTGTAGTACTGTTAGGCGATGGGCTTGCAACCTGTCACTAATACACTGGTAAACATCTTACAATTAGCCTAATTGTGCAAAATGTGGTTACAGAATTATTAACAAGTTTTTAGAGTTGTTAGTAATTCTGTAGCTCTGCCTACCCCACTTTGGGAATAAAGGCGTGAGCTTATGTATGTATGTATGTAACAAGAATATTTGTGGTACCTACCTATTTTTCAAACCGTACAATGTCCTTGAACAGAAAAGTGCCACTTCGGTCCCTCCTAGCAGGGAAGATAAGTCCCCTTTCCGAGTAGGTGATGTGAAAAAAGATTAGCTCTGCTTCTCAGTTAAAAAAAAACCACACCTTGGCAATATATCTCTGTACGAGACCCCGTATTTGGCCAACAGTACATATTCTTAAGTCATAGCATTGCCACAGTAAACATTGTAGAACAACGTACTCGTACATACATCACATTGCTTATGACTACACATCGCTAACTCGTGGCATTTTGGTAGCACATGACAGATTAGTGATGAGACAAGTTTTTTAAGTGTCTATTCAGATAAGATAAAATAATAAAAAAATATTACCTACATGGTCTTACCATAATGACGAAGTAGGTTTGATCACTAGTTTAAAAACATCAATGTCAATGTCAATGATATTTTCATTCATTTACTTACTCGTAATACTCGTATTTATTACGAGACGTGTCGCGAAAAAGATTTTTTCCAAATAATCAAGGAAATCATTAGAGAGCATTCAGAACTCCTACTACAAGGTGACAAGGTAAAATATTCTTACACAAACACATATATAAATATATATTATATATATATATATATATACAGGGTGTTCGGCACATGGACCGTAAATTTTTTTTGGGATATTGTTGTGGTTATTTGTTATCTTTTCGCCCTTGGACTTAGGGTCATAAGGGTTCACGGTTTTGGAGATATGATTTGTTAAATGTTTTTTCTCAAATTTTCCGAAATTCCTCCTTTAAACGTTCGTAACTTTTTTATTAATGCGTGTTACAGAAAAATATGTTGTATTTAAAACTTGTTAATACATGCTAGTTCAAATACTAATAGTCTTTATTCTAATTGATAGTCTCAAAGGGACGTACGAGGTTTTTTATTTCACAAATTTACTATTTGTGTGAAAAAAAACCAACTTCAAAATTCAATTATTAAAAACCTAAATACAATGTTGGGGTTCATTTTATTTTAAAAACTTCTTTAACTAATTACCTTTCTAACGATGTGCTACACATTAATAAAAAGTAAACGAGAATATCCACATTTTCAAAAAAAAGTTCGAGAGCACCTAGATAACTCGTTTCCTAACTCGTGGATAGGCAGAAGTGGCCCGATATCTTGGCCCGCAAGATCTCTAGACCTAACGCCCTTAGACTTTTGTCTGGGGACGGGCAAAAGAACTAGTTTATGTAACGGAAGTGCCTACGCAATTTCTCAAGTATTTTTTATATAAAACTTCATTTCAATACTTTACAAGTAGGTACTGAAGCGAAGTTTTATTTAACAAATAAGGCGCTAGGTCTGGAGATCTTGCGGGCCAAGGAATCGGGCCGCTTCTGCCTATCCACCAGCTAGGTAACGAGTTATCTAGGTGCTCTCTAACTTTTCTTTGAAAATGTGGATATTCCCGTTTACTTTTTATTAATGTGTAGCACATCGTTAGAAAGGTAATTAGCTAGAGAACTTTTTAAAACAAAATAAACTCCAAAATTGTATTTAGGTTTTTAATAATTGAATTTTGAAGTTGGATTTTTTTCACACAAACAGTAAATTTGTGAAATAAAAAACCTCGTACGTCCCTTTGAGACTATCAATTAGAATAAAGACTATTAGTATTTGAACTAGCATTTATTAACAAGTTTTAAATACAACATATTTTTCTGTAACACGCATTAATAAAAAAGTAACGAACGTTGAAAGGAGGAATTTCGGAAAATTTGAAAAAAAACATTTAACAAATCATATCTCCAAAACCGTGACCCTTATGACCCTAAGTCCAAGGGCGAAAAGATAACAAATAACCCCAACATTATCCCAAAAAAAATTGACGGTCCATATGCCGAACAACCTGTATATATATATTAATTGTTTGACTATACTTTTTTCTAATTGGTTTCCTTTTCTCGGCTCGTACTGCAAGAACATTGTCACATCACTAGTCTGTTAGAAACTGTCAAGTGCTACCTAAATGCCACGAGTTAGCGATGTGTACTTATGACGTCATCACTAACACTAACCAGCAATAAGCACCATTCCTCCATTGGGTGCACCAGTAAACAGTGACCCAGCTGTATCAGACGCCACGTGAACAGTGTTGGCACAAGCAGCGTCCTTTTCCCTCACACGGTCCGCCAGCTCCTTGTTGCTGCTCTCCTGCTCGCACCCTGACAGCGTTAGACCCTGGACAAATAAAGGTCAATTCGTTTGATGGTTGACGTCAGTAGAGAATAGATTCTGAGAGACGTTTATTAAAAGCAATTGAGATGATTTTTGGTTAACTGTAACGTGACTGAGGTATTATTGAGACAATCAGTGTGCCTAGTGAATTAATAAACAAATGAGTTAAGAGGAAAAACGTGTATAAATGTATAAAAGGTAAGATGGTTGATGGCAACTTTAAAGGAATGAGGAGTAATAAAAAAATTGATAAAATTTACAATCCTTAACGGTTTGAAATACAGCTATGATAAATTAAATACAATCTTTCAAAACAGGCAAGCTAGGAGTAATCAATACACCGAGATGAGTTTTAACTACTATATTTTTTCCCAAAAAAAATTGTCGCTTGCAAGTTTAAGAACAGTTTTTTGTTAAAATATATATTTCAGTCATTGCGAAAATCCTTTAGTAGCGGCCTAAGCGTAAGTAACATTCTTAATGAGGAGTCAAATGCACCTTTTTTCTAAGTTGTTAAGGTTTATTTTGCTCTATAATAAATTTGTTGGTTACACAATTTTGCAGTATCACCAACGATTGATGTTAGAATAAAGTAGGTATGGCAAAAAATATTCTGACTTCTGTATCTTTGTCGATAGGGTGGGGTCTGGATTAGCAAGGAAGTGCGAGATGAGAGAATTGATATATGAACTATTTTTTTTGTCTTAGAGAAGGCAGGATACACAGGCCAATTTGTTGTAATACTGAACCGTATTACCAAAAAAGTGTTTACCTATTAACTCTGCAACAGAAACACGATTCTCGCTAAATGGCTCGCAAATGGCGAGTTTTGTTGGAAACGGGCTAGCGAGGACATTTCAAGTCTCATCTCGCTTTACCCATACAATATTTACCCCAGTAAGGTTTTTTTCAAATGATCTTCACTATTGGTCACAGCCTGCTTCACTTCATTTCCCTACGTTACACAATGAATGACACATGACAACGAATCATTCAAATTCCTTTGATACGAGTAGTACTTGTCATACCCCCTCTTAATCCGCTGTTGGTGAAATCAGAACAACCAGATAAATGTGAAATGTATCTACACTAATATTATAAAGAGGAAATATTTGATTGTTTGAATTGAACAGGCTCCGAAACTTCTGGACTGATTTGAAAAATTCTTTCACCATTAGAATCCTACATGATCCCTGATAAACACAGGCTATATTTTTTTCTTTCTGCGCGGACGAAGTCACGGGCAACAGCTAGTATTAAATACACTTACCAATGCGTCCAGCGGCTTGTCCAGCGGCAACCCAGCCTCCTCTTTAGCCGCGCGCAGCATGGCTATGACCCTGGTGGCGCACTCCTCGATGCCCAGGGCCCAGTGGTTCGTGCCCGGGCCTTTCGCGGTGCCAACCACTTTACCAGTCTCGTCGCAGATTACCAGGTTGGAATGTGTCGCTCCACTAGAATGTCAATAAGTTTCTGTCAAGAACATCCCTTACTATTTTTGCAGAGTGTTCATCCGCTTAACGAGACCCTACGATCGCGTCTAAAATCAGTGGGTCTACTTTAAGTACGACGGAGATCTTGCTCTCTATCGGATTACATCTTAATATTAGTTCTCAGACATCGTATTGCATCGCCTTTGAATTTACATTAGTATTCCATCCATTGTACTAGCAAAATTTGAACCGGACTGAAAGAAAGACGAACAAAGCAAGTTAAAGAAAAGGTTGTCAAGAAATAAAAATTTAGTGACAAAGCTGGAGAGCAGGTAGCAAAGAGGCCAGAATATATTGAAGGTATGGTGTCTTTAACGTGTCTCACAAGGTTACGTATAAATTACAATTGAGAGTTCTTGCAATCTTTAAACGCTTTGCGCTAAATTAAAAAACGACAATGGCATGAACTTTATAAGAGCTGCACACGAGTTTCTACACGTAACATTAGAAACAACTGTATGCTAAAGAAAAATCTGCAATAACTGCGGATAACCTAGCTAGTAATTCCGCAACTTGGCGTCTTGTTCCGCACCTTTTTTGCAGGAGTTTGGGAAGCAGGAATAAAAGTGACAAAGCATCAGTCAAGTGATATGTAACTATACTCTCACATTTGAGGTAGCGTCTACGGTGTCATTAAAGATTCAGGTTTGTCTCAGTTGAAGAATGTTTTTGTTCTGGTGCGACTATAGTGCATATCCTAACTTATAACAACACATAACATAAAAAGGGGACTTACCATGAGTTACAATTACCGTACTCACTAGCGAGTCGAATGTTCTCACAGTATTGACTCGCGAGCGAGTACGGTAATTGTAACTCATGGTAAGGATCAGTGGCGTGCACAGCCTTTTGGGTAAGGGTAGGCACTGATAGAAAAAGTAAATCGTAACAGTAAAGTGATGGAATAAGCACTTACCAGTTCCGAGCAGTTCCCAACTAGGTAAAACGAGTAGGTACCTATTCAATTCCTCAGCCATTAAACAAGTTATGTTTATGTTTAGTAGTGAAACGGTGTTTATAAATTTGTTATTTTTTTTACCTATTTTAAAGTATTTACTTACTTGTTAAAATACTTGTCTTAGCTGCAGCGTGTAATTCGTGAATCATGTGAGTTAAATTAAAACATCGGTCACGGCAAATTGAACTTTATGAGCAAAATGGTTTAAAATACAGGTATTAAAGAGAGTACAAAGGTAACTTATTTATAAATTAAATCTACACGTCTGTCTTTTTTTAAATAATTTTCCAACACATCGTCGTAAAATTTTGACTGGCGTTTCATGTCAGTCAAAAGTTCCTTTTCTATAGAAATCATTGAAAGATCTGTGAGCCTTTGTTGACCTTGAGTGTTTCGTAAATAGGTGTGAATCCGTTTTAAACAGGAAAAAGATCTTTCCGCGGACGCGCTGCTAGCAGGGACAGTGGTTATAAGTTTAGCGAGTCGCAAAACTTCAGGAAACACTTCGTGCAAATTTGTAGCGTACAGCCGCTGAATTATGTCGTACGCGCTGTCGTCTTTAAAGTCGTCTGATTTATAAATACAGCGCAACTCATTTTTCAAACGATCTAAATCGAATTTGCCGACATGATTTTTTACTAGATCATTGACCATAGGTTCCGGAAAAGATCTCGAATAAGTCGCAAAATTTTCTTTAGACAGCAGTTCGAAAAACTTTAATTCCTTAATATTATTATACCGGTGACGACACTCGCTGAGAACATTGTCGATGATTTCGATGAAAATCCGTTTGTAATTTGTCTTTGGGTCTGTGACGTTGCGCTTACGCTTAGGCGGCCCGGCAACTACCGCAGCATCGTTATAATTGACCTCAAACTTGCTCCTATAATTTTGTAGGAATAATTCGAAATCACGAATTTTTTTTACGCAGAAACCTATGTCACTCGTTTTTTTTTGTAAAATTTCGTATAAAATGTCAGTTTGCGTAAAAATGTCGGCAAAAGTCTTTAAAAAAAAATTAAACTCGAACTCTTTTAAATTAAAAAGGAACGCAGTTACTTGCTGCAATGTGTCTCCATCCCATCTGTTGTCAGCATTCTCCTGCATATCCTCTAAGAGGTCCGCGAGGTGATATCGCTCGTTCAAGATAACATTAACGATTCGAGAGTGAAACGACCACCGTGTCTCAGCAACACGAGGCATTTTTTTTAAATCTGCGAACTGATTGTAGTACGCTAAACGTTTAGTCCCCGCGTGAAAAAAATTGGCTAGTGATTTTATGACACTGAAAAAACGCTTAGTTTCGGAAACCCTTTCAAAGGATTTAGAAAGAACTAAATTTAAAACGTGAGCAGAGCACCAGACGTGCAATGCTAAAGGGCATTTTTCTTTTATTATAGCCTGGACACCGTTAAGGTCCGAAGATAGAACTGCCGCACCATCATAAGTTTGAGCAACCAATTTCGACAAGCAGTCGTATTCCTCCAACATTTTAATAATTATCGAACTCAAAGTGACCGCCGTTCGGTCCAAGCTCACGTCCACATATTTTATAAAGCGGTCTACTACTTGCGAGTTGTGCATATAACGCAATATTAAAACTAATTGCTCGCGGCCACTGACGTCCGGGGTTTCGTCCACCATCACGGCAACAAAATCAGACTTTTTAATTTGGTCCAATATATTTTTGTTAAGAACAGAAGCAACGCTAGAAATTAAATCATTTTGCGTCCGGTTCGATAAGCCCGTAAATGCGCTACTCGCGGTTTCTAAATGATTTTCGAGTACACCATCGTATTTGGCTATTAAATCAACCAATTCTAAATAATTCCCTTTATTTCGGGACGATTCCGTCTCGTCATGTCCGCGGAAACTTAATTCCTGCTTGGCTAAGAAACACACAATATCGATTAATCTTTGAAAAATATGTCTATTTCTTTCTACTTTCGCGTTATGCCTTTCGATATCAATTCTTAACTGACTGTTCAAACTTGTCTCGATTCTATTTTTACCGAAGGTACTTAATTTGAGGCAACATTCTAAATGTTTTTCAGTCTGCTGATGTTTTTTAGCGGAAGAATGAAAATTCTTTAAATCTATAAATCCCGTATCGTTCCAAACACTTGTAGAAGTGGAAAACAAAATGCACGGAAAACAATATAGCCGATTCGTATGCACACATCCAGTTAGCCACGTGAAAATCTCGTAATAGGACGTGTGGAATTGACGAGTCACATTCGATTTGGTTTGCGATAATTGCAACTCGGGCACACGACGTCCTTTTTCAATAACATTGACTTTGTTGTTAAAAGACAGTTTGTTAAATTGTCCCTTACCTATTTTTAACAAACACACAACGTCCACACACTGTTCACAACTAAAACACATTTCGTTACGTTCATACACACAAATCACTGAAAATTACTTGAAACTTTTCGAACTCCGCACCGTATCATAACAAAAAACTTTACAATGACGTCGATTGATTTCCATAAGCGAGACTAGCGAAAAGACAGGTTTGCCAACATGCCGAACAAAAGCGGCGCCGTGATTGCTCCGGTGAGCGAGAAACGCCCTCTGATTGGCGCGGCGACTCAGGTGAGCGAGTAATGCACTCTGATTGGAAGGCTTCCTAGGCGGCCTTTCGAATTGCGCCTCATACAACGCAGGTTTAGTGTTCACGAGTACTTGGTATGTTCTTATTAGGCGCGTAATGGATAAGTTTTTTATGAAATGTTTCAAGTCAGGCGGCCTGACTTGAGATTGTATGAAAAAACATCAAAATTACTGTGGTTGTGTGCGTGACTCGTAAGTGTAGTACATTAAGCCTATGCGTATAAAGTTCACTGATATAATATTGCACTAGTAGTAGTGATTTTGGGTGCTCTTCGTAAGGCAGCGAGTAGTGTTGCCTGTTCCCGCTAGAGGCGAATGCGGCGCCACCGACCGTAATTGCCGGCAGCCTGCGGCGCGACGTTTAGGTGCCAATATTTATATAAAATTTATTATAAAATATGATTTAAGATTTAATAAATGTATTTAGGGTTTTGTATAAATGTATTTTTGAGCTAGGTAGGCACTGCCTTTTTGCCTATATGGAAGGCACGCCACTGGTAAGGATACAGGAGTCGAGCAGTACGGAACTCTCGCTGCGAGAGTCCTCCTCGCACTGGTCCGGTTATTTAATATTTAGGAAGTAAACGTACAAGATTCCTCGAAACGTGTTTTCCTTGAACTCCTTTTCAAAGTAAATTCCATATACATAAGGCCAAGTTCACGGTATCTCTCATCGACAAGTGTATGATAAATTGTCATGATAAATTATAATCGTTGTCTTATCACGAAATCAATACGTTTTACGATTCTAAATTGCAATTATTTCTGGATTGAAAACGTTATCTGGTAGGATTAGATAAACTTTGTAGTTAGATAGTGTATCTATTCTATCGAAATTGCGTAGTTAACTTTGACTGGACGCCCAGACGAGATATATTACGTTAAAGTGATTTTCGAAACAAGTAAAATAATATTCGCCATTTAATTTCTTACATTTATTTCCTACTAGCGACCCGCCCTCGCTTCGCTTCGGTTTATGTGAGTTTTCTGTAACACCCGTACATAAACCAGAATCTATTATACATATAAAACTTCCTCTTGAATCACTCTATCTATTAAAAAAACCCGCATCAAAATCCGTTGCGTTGTTTTAAAGATCTAAGCATACATAGGGACAGACAGCGAGAAGCGACTTTGTTTTATACTATGTAGTGACTACAATACAATCGTATCTACAATTCAAAGTTAAAAACTAAACTTATTTTAATTAAAATAAAACTAAGCTACTGAAAAATTAAAGATTAAAATAAAAATCACCACTACAAAAAGAATACCCCCTCTAGCAGGTCCGCGCGCGGCATAGTCCCTATAACACTGGCTGCATTACCTCTCTGGATAGCTAGCCCAATCCTTTGGGAGAGGTAAGAACCAGCTCTAGGATCTCCGGAGGCGTCTATGAGCCGGGATGATAGGGCCTTTATAAAACTTTTCATATCGGCTGACCAAGGTCCCATAGTTGAGAATGAATGAATAAAATGAATCTCATTTAATTTGAGTAAAGGAAACATGATCATTTGGAAATTGATTATAATGACCGTTTCGTGATAAATATAATAAAAATTATAATTATTGTCTCGCTGAAGATGCCATCGTTTAAATAAGAATTGAAATCAAGATAATAATTTTGGATAATGTTATAATAAAATTTATAATTAATCGTGCGTGCGTGGAATGTAAGTAGGAGCTGATTTTAGAATAACCCTCTCTCAGTGCATCTCTACAAAACTAAAGAATCATAAACATTATGATATGAATTTCCTGTAAGTATCTATCATTACAAATAAGGCTGCAAGTTGCTCTCTCAATGCATCTCTACAAAACTAAAGAATCATAAACATTATGATATGAATTTCCTGTAAGTATCTATCATTACAAATAAGGCTGCAAGTTGCTCTCTCAATGCATCTCTACAAAACTAAAGAATCATAAACATTATGATATGAATTTCCTGTAAGTATCTATCATTACAAATAAGGCTGCAAGTTGCTCTCTCAATGCATCTCTACAAAACTAAAGAATCATAAACATTATGATATGAATTTCCTGTAAGTATCTATCATTACAAATAAGGCTGCAAGTTGCTCTCTCAATGCATCTCTACAAAACTAAAGAATCATAAACATTATGATATGAATTTCCTTTAAGTATCTATCATTACAAATAAGGCTGCAAGTTGCTCTCTCAATGCATCTCTACAAAACTAAAGAATCATAAACATTATGATATGAATTTCCTGTAAGTATCTATCATTACAAATAAGGCTGCAAGTTGCTCTCTCAATGCATCTCTACAAAACTAAAGAATCATAAACATTATGATATGAATTTCCTGTAAGTATCTATCATTACAAATAAGGCTGCAAGTTGCTCTCTCAATGCATCTCTACAAAACTAAAGAATCATAAACATTATGATATGAATTTCCTGTAAGTATCTATCATTACAAATAAGGCTGCAAGTTGCTCTCTCAATGCATCTCTACAAAACTAAAGAATCATAAACATTATGATATGAATTTCCTGTAAGTATCTATCATTACAAATAAGGCTGCAAGTTGCTCTCTCAATGCATCTCTACAAAACTAAAGAATCATAAACATTATGATATGAATTTCCTGTAAGTATCTATCATTACAAATAAGGCTGCAAGTTGCTCTCTCAATGCATCTCTACAAAACTAAAGAATCATAAACATTATGATATGAATTTCCTGTAAGTATCTATCATTACAAATAAGGCTGCAAGTTGCTCTCTCAATGCATCTCTACAAAACTAAAGAATCATAAACATTATGATATGAATTTCCTGTAAGTATCTATCATTACAAATAAGGCTGCAAGTTGCTCTCTCAATGCATCTCTACAAAACTAAAGAATCATAAACATTATGATATGAATTTCCTTTAAGTATCTATCATTACAAATAAGGCTGCAAGTTGTCTGTAAGTCAGTTGATCAGATCACGGAAATTTGTGAAAAACTGCTCACCGCGCAAAGTAACATTTTTTTTAGTTCTGATTTTATCCGCATTAAAATGATCGAAAAAGTTCAAATATGTAGTCAGGGGTGTGATTCTCTTAAATAAAAACACATCTCTAAAGAGATTCTAGCGCCCGCATTTTCAATATGGCAGCATTGCCTCTGTCGATGAGATCGAACGTATAAGGCTGTCTAATTGAGAATGCGCTAAAATGTGTTTTGTTCGCTCTGACGGGACTACTTAAACTCGCCGCTGCGACATTCACTCGTTCGTTCGACCGACCGCGATTTTAAGAGAATCACACCTCTGATTATGTCAATCTAGATTGAGAAGAAACTGACTGACATAACATATCAATGCACAGCCTAGATATTTCAAACAAGTCGCGTCGCCGCACTCATAGGGAGCGGACGTGTTTTTTAGCGTACTCTTGTCTGAAAAAAATATTTGTTTTTTTTGTTAAATCAAAATGTCCTCTAAGTGCAATGCTTGTGACGGAACTATAAAAGATATACTCTTTATGGAGTGCTCAAACAAAAAGTGCCAGAAGTGGTATGATCTAAAGTGCCTAGCAATCAAACAAACATTATTTGAGGAGTTTACTCAAGAATACAAGGATCAATGGGTATGTCCTCAATGCATTTGTGCAAAGCGCAGCAATGCAAATACTCCGGTTCGTACTCCAGCACCTACCAGCAACTTTCACGCTACGCCAGATAATGTGAACACACAGCGCGGGAGTCGCGGGCGAGCACAGGTCGAGCTGGAGCGCGAGGACGAAGATAGGTTACTAACGGAACTTAGGGTATTCCGAGCGGAGGTTATTTCGCGCTTAGACAGCCAGGCCGCGGCGATCAACCACCTCAAGGAGTTATTTTGTTCAACTAAAGCCGAAATGTCAGAGTTACAAACCAGAATGAAGGTAGTTGAAGAAAAAATAGTAACGGTTGATAAATTAACGATACTTACAACTAAATTAACTCGTGATAATCAACTGCTGGAAAATGATATGAGCATCGGTAACCAGAGGCAACCTTCGGGGAGGTCCGCAAATACGACTTTAAAGGAAAAAAAGTCCTACGCCGAGGTAATGACGGGTAGTTGCACAAATAATTGTCACAGTACAAAGATTTCTGAGTTTGGGGCCATGGAAACAGCGAAAGAGTCACAGATAGGGACAAGTGCAAGTGCAAGCGATTCGACTGTTTTATTGGAGCTCAGCGGTAGCATGAGCCAGGAGGCGGACACTGATAAGGACGGCGATAAAGCGGAAAAGGAAAAGTGGACTTTGGTAACAAACAAGCAGAAAAGGCGTCAATATAAGGAAGTAAGCAGGGGTCAAAACACGTCTATTTCACAGATTCAAGCTATGGAACGACAGAAACACCTACATGTATGGCGACTGCATCCGGAAACTACCGTTAAAAACTTGTCCATATATGTAAAAGAGGTGTGTGGTCCAAAATATACGACGGTTAAAATTGAAAAGGTGTCCCATAAAACCGAACGCGGCTATGCTTCTTTCGTTATTAGTGCGCCGGAACATATATTTAAATTACTAAAGCAGCCGGAAATTTGGCCTGTAAATGCTGAATTTAGTGAGTGGACTTGGTTTCGGAACCATAACAAACAACCATACAAAGACAAGTAAAAACGTTGAAATATTGTACCAAAACGTTCGAGGTCTTAGAACTAAACTTAGATCGTTCATAACTAACGTGGAAGCTTCAGGCGCAGATTTATTGGCAGTGACGGAAACCGGTTGCAGTGACTCCATCCAAGATGCAGAAATAATACCCCCAAGCTATCAAATAATTCGATGTGATCGCGCGGACGGGCGTAAGCAGGGCGGCGCGTTTCTAGTGGCCACACACGAGTTCGAGCTGCGTCAGGTGGCAGTGCCCGGTGACGTAAATATTGATAGTTGTGAATTTGAACTGGTTTCTGCTACCGTGCATTTTAAAAATAGGTTTTTATTTTTATGTTGTGTTGTTTACATACCACCGAGAAGTAATGAGTTCGAATACATGTTACTATTTAGAATAATCGAACAGTTTAGTGTTAGATATAGGGAAACAATTGTTTTGGGGGATTTTAACTTACACTCGGCCAATGCTAGTATCAATAGTTACTATGAATATTTTGTAGCTTTTTGTGAATTCGCTCAGAGAAATAAAGTCCCTAACTGTAATGGACGACAGTTGGATTTGGTTTTGAGTTCATTGAGCGGGACGGTGCGCGTGAGCGGCGCCGACGCACCGCTGGTGGCGGTGGACCCGCACCACCCGCCGCTGGCGGTCGCGGTGGCGCTCGGGGAGCGTGGGGAAGACGTTGACACAAACCCGCCCATTCAACCATCACCGTTGAAATGGAATTTTTACAAGGCTAACTTTTCTCTCATGTATTGTTTATTGCTCGATGCAAATTGGAAGGAACTTTATACTATTAAGGATCCAGACAAGGCGGTTATTTTTTTTTTTTTATAGTTTCATTAATGGGATACTGGAACAGTGTGTTCCTAAAAAAAGACAAAAAGGGGTAAACTCTAGGTACAACTATCCGGAATGGTATACAGTGGACATAATTCGCAACTTAAAATTAAAAGGTAGACTTCACGCGCGGTATAAGTCGAGTGGATTGCAATGTGATTACGATGCGTTTGCGAAGTGTAGGGCAAATGTGAAGTTTTTAATAGAAAAAGCACACGCTTCCAAGGAGGATAAAGTACAGAGAGAGCTCACTAATGACCCTAAAGGTTTTTGGAGGTATGTGGGGTCAAAGAACGGGTCTAGAAGGCGAAATAGGATAACTAAAGACGGCAGTACTATTCCGGATTCTCAGTGTGCCAAGGAGCTAGCCCTGTACTTTCAGTCAGTGTATGATTCGCAGGTACCAAAATTAGATGTGGACGCAGCAGTGTCAGAAAGTAAGGCGGGGGCCGCGCGCGTGCATATTGGGCGCTTACGCCTGGAGCAAGTGGAGAAGGCGCTCGATCACCTTAAGCCGAAGCACTCAGCGGGACCTGATGGCATACCAGCGTATGTTTTTAGGGATTGCCGGGCAGTGTTGGCGGAGCCATTATTGCATGTTTTTAATTTATGCATTCAAGCATCGTTTTTTCCGCACCAGTGGAAGGTGACTCGAGTAGTACCTATACCTAAAGGAGGGCAGGGTAGTGAGGTGAGCGGTTTTAGGCCCGTGGCTATACTATCAACTGCGGCGAAGGTATTTGAGTCAATAGTTCAGAGTTGCATTTTCCAGCAAATGAGTAATCAGCTTGCAGAGGCACAGCATGGATTTCGGCCGGGTCGCAGCACTTCAACTAACTTGCTCAATTTTGTCACGTCGGTGGTGCCAGCAGTGGACCAGGGGAAACAGGTGGATGCCGCCTACTTCGACTTCAAAAAGGCTTTCGACATGGTCGACAATGATATCTTGCTTGCGAAGTTGGCGGCGATTGGCTGCACTCCGCAGACACTCAGGTGGTTTGCTAGTTATATGAGGGATAGGCAGCAGTTCGTAGATTACGCGGGATACAAGTCAGACCCCTACTATACTAGGTCTGGAGTAAGTCAGGGAAGTAATTTAGGACCGCTGCAGTTTATCATAATGGTTAATGATCTGCCTGAAGTAGTGGAGGGGGCCACTTGTCTTTTGTTCGCTGACGACCTAAAGTTGCTGCTTACTGTGGAGGACAAGTCGGATGCGGAGCGGTTCCAGAGAGACATAGATAGGGTAGTCGAGTGGAGCCGTAGAAACAAACTCTCCTTCAATACGTCCAAGTGTGCAGTGATTACCTTTGGCCGAAAAAAGTGTCCGGTCCACTACAGTTACGAAGTGGATGGAGCACCGCTTAGGAGAATTTCAACAGTGCGCGACCTGGGAGTAGAGATAGATATAGAACTAACGTTTCGTAATCACATTGTTAATATCTGTAAGAAAGCCTTTAGAAAGTTAGGTTTCATACTCCGTCGGGCTCAAGGATTTAAGAACATAAAAGCTATATGCGCTCTCTACAATGCCCTAGTAAGAAGTTCGTTGGAATGTAACGCGATAATCTGGGCACCCTATGAAATAAAATATAATACCATGCTGGAGAAAATTCAGAATAAGTTTACCAGATACTTATACCTAAAACTATACTCAGTTTACCCCTACTACCCTTTGATGTACCCTACATTATTTGTATTAGGTATGGTCGGGTATAATAAATTAGAGACAAGGCGGGACCTATCGTTGGTCGTCTATATTATGGAGCTGTTGCGAGGCAAGCGTAGCAATCCAGACTTATTGCGACACGTCGCGCTGTGCGCCCCCGATAAGTACGTGGAGCGCAGGCGGCGGCCGCCGCTGCTGGCGCTGCCGCGCAGCCGCACCAAGCTGCTGGCGCGGGCGCCGCTCACGCGCGCACTCGCTACTCTCAACCGTATAGCCATTCAGATTGACATGTTCCATTGCACTCTGAGCGATTTTAAAAAAACGGCCTTGCACGTTATATGTTTTAGTACTTAAGGGGGTTTGGTTGGCCTTTTCTATCGCATTGGGTATTAAACCTGTAATGATAGATAAGTTGATGATAATAAATAAATAAATAAAATAAATAAAATAAATAACTTGTTATGACATCTAGGGGTGTACTAAGAAGCGATTTTTGAAAATTCATCTAATTCAACTAATTATACACGTACAAAGTCGCGGGCGTCCCCTAGTGAAAATAAAATGATGTTATTTTCGCACACTTTTTTGTTAAAACTACGTGCATTGGATAAATCGAAGATAGGTACATCGATAACAAACAAGTACCTAATTTACGAGTACATCAACCCATACAGTTTATCAACGTGTAGGTTGCATGCGTATCTTTCTGTATAGATAGATATGTAGATAGGGTAGCTTTCACTTGTTTTATTTATCAGTTGCAATTGAGTCTTATCGAGTTTAACTGGTATTTCCCCTTTTTAATTAAGAGAACGGCACTTTGGAGTAGTCACGTAGTAAGTTGTTGTAGAGGTAGACAAACACATTTTCAACCATCCTAGTGCAGTTTTTTTGTGGTAAAAATAAAAAGAATGTAAAGTTTGGGACTTTGTAAGGGGGTAATCTCTGGCTCTACTTAACTGATTTTGAAAATTATTTTACCAATAGAAAGCCACGTTATTTGCAAGTGTCATGAGTATAATAATATATTAAACCATAAAAATATTTATTACCTAACGACGTGGGCACGGAAACAAGTAGTATTTTATCAAGGTAAAATCTAGAGCAGGCTAGATTTTTTAAACTCTACGACTAAATATAGGTAAACCGTTTGAAATCAGGGTTTTTTTATGAAAGGGTTTTTAAAAACAGTTGTTCCTTAGTTGCATATAAGTAATGTTTCTTTTAATAGAACAATATAAAATATCACGCGTATAAATTCGCGTATGCGATAAAAGTAATTTATCTCCAGTAGGTAGTTAGGTATTTTATACAGCAACCGCGACTTCTAACATTAAAAATTCAAGGTTGTACAATGCAGCCATTGACTCTGCAATTGTTGGCATTCCATTCAGACAGCGATTGATATTTAATCTTAAAACTATAACATAAAGTTCAAATTGTCTTTTGATGAAATTTCAGGCGTGACTGCCGCGCCGCTCGCTATCTCATTCCTGATTGGTTGATTTATGAATAATTTAACTTATGATTGGTTTGTTTAAGTCGTATTGTTATGAAAACAATCACTTCGTGGTTTATGTCATGTTATTCCCCGGGTGTTATCATTATAGACTCCAATGGCTTAAACGTAGGTAATAAAATGAATGAATGTGTTCGTATTTATCTTATCTGTAGTTTAAAAAATAAAATTAGTTTATTAAAAAAATGGTATTTTGATACAAAATGTACAAAAGCTACTAGGAAATCTTGTGAGTTGTTTTTTATAATTTGAATATTAATATTCATAAAAATTAACTTCGACATTGACATTTCGGCGGTATTTAATGCATTGAATATTAATACAAAAAAGCCGGAAAAAGATCCATTGAAGTTATTATCATTAAAACACTGTTCGATCCAATGCTAAGTACTGTATAACGAATGTTTCATAACTAGGAATGTCCAAGGCGAACCTTTCTACTTTCAACAATACTACACTGCGAATAATATTCGATAAAACTAACAAAACAAGACACTTACCCTTCCACGCCTCCGAAGTACATTTTGTTAACCATAGTAAGTTAATGTATCACTAAAAGCAAAGTAGCTGTGTCAAGAAACCAAAATAAACACGATTTTCTAATTTCTAAAGGAAGTTGCAACAGATTTAGCGTGTGAACGCCACGCGAGCTAAGATTTACTGATTGTCAAATCTGACAGTTGAATTGTACGTCAAGTGCATCGCAGACGCTAGTGCTTGACAAAACACATGCGTGAGCAATATCGCGTTATTCGAAATAACGCTCTCGTTAACCGTTGATTGAAATCGTTACTACGTTATTCTTATCTGTGATGCTTAGCTCTGTGGGTAACCAGTCGTTCAGTGCCATCTAGATTTTACGTTATGAAACTATTTGAAGGAACGAGGAAATTTACATAATTTCCCAGAACATAGGTGGCACTACTTAAATAGTCTGCTGAATTTGAAATTGATAAGTTTTTATTATCGCCCAAATATTAAATTTCGTCAGCTTAATTTATAACTTGCATCTTTGCACTCGCCGGCGTTTGGTGCCAAATCTACGGTGTTTTTTTAAATACCACGCTTAAAATTTCGGTTAACTCGTTCCTCTCTTTTTGTCTTAGCATGATGACTAGGAGAAGATTATTATTCAAGGATGGAAATAAGCAGTAGGTACCTATTTTAATAGTGGAGACACCTTATTTTAACCAGTTTTATGGACTTTGGAAACCAATTGGGAACTGCGCTTGTATGAATTTTCTTTCCTAACTTGCTTGACTTTCCGAATCTCCGCATCATGCATATCAACATCAATTTCGGCTGGCTATCGTTATCACGCTTGCACTCGCAACTGTGAACATATTTGCCACTCATGTGTCATGGAATAACGAAGATTGCCTTTAGGAAAATGGTAGTATAGGTGAAAAACTTAAGACTGCACCGAGCAAACGTCGAGCGTCCTGTGGCGCCCTCATTACTATTATTGTATTTTATAATTAACTAAAGAATGTCCTTGCAATCAGACGATATCGTCGGCTTAGTGCAAGAAGTCACTAATGGCATAAAATCACTAAGTACAGGTACAAGCACAGGCGGATTCGCCGCGACTTACTCTTTCTAACGCACGGATCCATTTTTTTTAACATTGAATAATTTCGATGTTAGAGGCGTTACAGCCATGACATTAAGTCATTAACTTTACTTTTTGCCTTATTGATTTGATGTAAATTGGTTTTAGACCATTACTAACTTTAAACAAAACAAATTTGTTATTTTTTATCTTTTTATTTTGTTTAAATATTCACTTTTGTTACTTATCAACTTTAAAAAATAAAAGAATATGAATAAAGCTACGAAAGTATTTGAGCTAGAATTAATTATATGCATATAGTTACTTTTAGCAAACCGTAAAACGAAAATAAAAGTTATTATCATGCTTTAATGATTTTTAACAAAATGAGCATTGGATGCACGTTACTACTTTTACTTTAGTATAAAATAACTAAAGCACTTTATAAAGTTTAAAAAAACTAGGAGACAGCATTAATGGCAATCAGAATGATTTTTTTAAGTAATTAATGATATTTATCGATTTTTGTTATGTCCAAAGACATGTAATTCACGTGATTAAATTATGGTTAGTGACTTTTGGCAAATAACTTGTATGAATTTGAACACCTTTAGTGAAATATTCTTGCATAACAGTTCATATTTCAAGTCATTTATACCTACGAGTACGTCTTGCTCTCGCGGTAACGGGGGTTCAGCCACCGCGATCGAAGTCATACCGTTGCGGCTGCGACCGGGGATGGACGTTACGCGAGAAGTTAGTGATTTCTTACAAAATGAAGCGAAATGGTATTAAATTTAAGGCAGGACGAGGATCTTTGATGTTAGAAAAGATTCTAAATAAGGAGAATGAAGATCACAGCGTAACTACCTTTGTCATTTATTTATAATAAGATACGTGCAAATTACTTTATGCTGTTAAGTTGTAGGTAAGTAAGTATTTCATTTGCGAAATACCAATTTTGTCCTTAGGGCGAGATTTTGTATAGGTACCTAGGTTTTGTTTTTGACTTTTTGACTGATAAGATCAGTGATATTGACGATAATGAGTTGGAAACAAAAGCACTCAAAAAAATTTAAACAAAACTGTCGTCAAAAGGATTTTATACTCGCGAACATATCAGTAAATCCTCCACAAAGGTGGTTACGTAAAGCAGTTAGAAAACGAACCATGTCACGTTCATATTTTTTTTCTAATGATGAAGGTAAAATCAAGGTATGTGAAAAGTTTTTTAAAAGTACCCTCTGTATTTCAAACGGCCCTATAAACAATGCATTTTCCAAGGTTGGCAGTTCTGGTATTTTTGAAGGAGAAGACCAACGTGGTAAGCATGTTGCTCACAATAAAACCAAACAAGACGATATGGATTTTATAAAACAACACTTCGAATCATTCCCTACAATGGAATCGCACTATTTCCGAAAAACATCGTCAAAACTCTATTTAGATGGCACGCTATCTATTTCAAGAATGTACGAACTTTATACAGAGGAATGCAAAAAAGCGTCTCGGACTTCTGTTACTATAAACGTGTACAGAAATGTATTTGAACTGAATATACTTAATTTGGATTTTCATAATTCAATAAAAGACCAATGTCTAACATGTCAAAAGTATTTATAACAGTATCAAAAATACAAACGGACCCGATCTTGAATCTTGGAAACAAAAATATGACTTAGGTACACATTTCACAAAAAGAACAAAGTCGAGAAGCCAAAGAATTGGACAAAATTCGAGCTAATGAAGATGAAAGCTTTAATTCAATAACCTTAGATTTACAAAAGGTACTTCATATCCCAAATGGAACTGTTTCTATTCTTTATTACCTACGCAAATCGAATGTGTACAATGCTACCATTTATGAAGCTCGCACTCCCAATGACGGCTTTTGTTACCTCTGGTCTGAGCTGGATGGCAAAAAAGGAAGCGATGAGGTGGGTACGGCTTTGTATCTATGGATAAAACGTCTCTCATCTACTGTAAAAGAGATTTCCATATTCACTGACACCTGTGTAGGCCAAAATCGTAATCAATTCCTTTTAAGCCTACAGTTGTATTTAGTTCAGACAACTCATCACGAGGTTATAGAGCATAAATATTTAGAGTCTGGTCATACACATATGCGATTGAAACCAATTGCGTTTAATGCCAGTGTACTCAATGATAGACTTCTGTAATTTTATTCGATTAAGATCAAACAGAAAAAATAAGAAAAATGAAACCCTGAAAAAACCGTACGAACCAATAGTTATGAATCACACAGATATTTTGAACCTAAACGACTTGAGAGATAACTTGATGCAGAATCGATCGATTGACGTCAATGGAGAAAAACTGCGATGGCTTAAAGGGAAATCTTTTCGACTAGAGAAAAAAAGGCCGAATGTTGTTTTATACAGATACGATTTCAAATCTGAGTATAAAGAATTTCACGTATTAAAAAGTAATACATCCCAATCTATGGCCCCAATAAAACAACTGCGAAAACGTAAGCTTCAAAAACCCATACAGGGTTTCAATTATAACACTTACATTTTGAGAAAAGCTTACAACCATAAACTGCCAATCACTCTAGCTAAAAAAGGACTTACTAAAAATGTACAATGAAAAAATTATACCCGCGGAACTTCACCACTGGTACCAGAACTTGCCAGCCAAGAATAGTCGTGATTATGTACCTGAAGAAATGTCTTCAAACTCAGAAGACGAAGAGTAAAAAAGATGGATGACTAGGTTTTTTAACTCTTTTTCGTACTTACAGTATTAGTTCAAAATCAAAGGCTGATCTTTTTATTTTAATACTTTTAGAAGTTTTTATGTTTTATAACAGTAAAAGTGCTTGCTGTGAGTGTCTGGGATTATTAATATAATATTAAGTTCCTCTATAAAAAAAAACATTTTTAAGTTATTTTAGTTTAGAGTTACAAATAACGCCATTTTGAGAATTTTATGTTATTTTTGTGGTTTTGTTGAGTTTATGTCTGTGAAGTAGAGTTTTTAAAACTGTTTATGCGTTGTTAATTAGTAAATAATGTTCATAAAGTTTCTAAGGTAATAATTAAGACTGATGAAACCAAATTTCTCGTATAAAACTGTTTCTCGATTTAATTGTGATTAAAATAAAAAATAACTAATTGTAAGTTCCTTTAAAGCGAGAAAGACAAAAAGTCACTAACTACATATTTAGGCTTTTAAAAAAGTTATTTGGAATTATTGTACAAAGTTTTTAATTGGTTTTGATACTAAATATATTTAGCTAACCACTTGTGTTTAATTTTTAAATCTAGACCCGAACCTACAACAATAATGTTCATTTGACTAAGTCAAAACTTTGGGCCCGTTTTTCTCGGACTTGACTTTTTGTGGGTTAATGACTTCTTGCACTAAGCCGACGATATGTTTTAGTAGCGCAAGTAAAAACACAAAAAAAATCGGGTAGGCAAACAAACAAGAAGCAAAATTTTTGGAGTATCTTTTAATAATTGTAAAAAAATAGTAAATCACAATTATTTGACTTAATTTTAATCTTAATGTGAAAGAAGACACCTCACTACCGCCTACAGCTGTTATCACCTCTCCAGAACAACAAGGTACACAACACAACACTTACTTGAAAGTCCATAGTTCGTTCTTGTGCAAGTCATTTTGTGTGTTTCTATACACTATACAATATGGACCACTTGTCACAGTTGCAAAAGAGTTTAGATGACATGAGGGATATGTTTGAGGCCAGAATGTCAGCCTTTGAGAGCACTGCTCCGGTACAGGGGCTGGATCCAGTTTTTGATGTAGAGTACCGCACTTTTAAATCCTTCATTGGGAATACGGTAGCAAATCTGCAAGCACAAATGGGTCTCGTGCTTAAGACACTCGAGGACCAGGAGATGAGATCCCGCTCAAATATGCTGTTGCTTCATGGGGTCCCTGAGGAGGATAGTGAAGACACTACTGTAGTGGTCGCAGATATCTGCCATAAAAATCTAGGGCAAGGTATAAACTCGGAAGCCTTTAATGCTTGCCTTCGCCTTGGTAAGAACCGTGGGGTATCCAAGCCTCGGCCCATACTGGTCAAATTTGCGAGCCAGAGAACTCGAGACGCAGTTTGGATCCTCAAAAAACGTCTGAAGGGCTCTGGGATGACTCTCTCCGAGTTCCTGACACACACCTGACATGCTGTCTTTATGGAGGCTCGCCGGATATTTGGGATAGGACACAGCTGGACTTCGGATGGGCGTATTGTGGTGCTGTGTCAGGACGGCACCCGGCGTAGAATAACCTCCATGTCCGATTTGCGATCGCTGCCCGTGCCGGTTCCTGCGCCTGGTGGAGTCACCGTGGAGCAACAGTCCCAGCTCGTGCGCGCTGGCCCCGGCGTGGCCCCCACGGTGCCTGCGCTGAGGGCTCGTGCGCCTCGACCTGCCGCTAAGAAGAGCCCTGCTGTGGCACTCCGAAAGTAGCAGTTTGTGCGTGTCGTGTTTTTATAGTGTAGCTTTATGATTCATTTCTTTTGTGTAATAGTCCCGTTTAACTAATGTACCTATTTTCTTTTCCGATGATCTACCTTCACTTTTCTCACAAGCTATCTGTTATACCCTCTTCTTCTTTTAATTATTATTTTTGGCGTTTCGTATAAGTTCAGTAGTTTTACCCACTGTTATTTTTAGATTATTATCGAACGTCAGCTGTCACTTTTACTTCTGACCACAGATTATAGGATATGTCTAAGGACTTCTGACGGATGACAGTCTGACTAGTTGTCACATCTTATGCGTTTAGGTTTTGCAGTAGCACCTTATGGTCATCGGTGTATTTTTCTATAAGGTTACGCGTTCTGTTAATATTTACTCTTTCTTCTTATAATTGTTTTGTCAGTGTTTAAGAAGCTATTTTTAATACTTTATTTTAATATTTTAACATATATAATAGCTGCTGGCGAGTGACGGTGGAAGTTTTGCACGATAGTAAGAAACTAACTAGAATTGCACATACATATTCATTTGATTAGTACTTAAATATTTATATATTATACATATTATTTATATTTTATTTATATTAGCTATTTCCATTTATGTCCGATTTGTTTAACATTAGTATTGACAGCGAATTTTTATCTTTAACCTCATCCAGCCTTTATGATTCCGTCAGCGATGTCTCAGATATGCCTGATCTTGGCGAGCGGTTGAACATTACGTTTAAGTCTCTAACGAAAGATTTCAATGTGGTTCACATAAATGCACAGAGTGTACCGGCTCACTATTCAGACCTTCTTGCCTCCTTTACTTGTAAAAACATTCACGCTATCCTTATCTCCGAGTCATGGCTTAAACCTACCCTCTCTTCTACCTTTTTTCCTCTACCCGGTTACCGCCTTTTTCGTAACGACAGGTCCTGTACTAGGGATGATGGATATGGCACTGTTCGCGGCGGTGGTGTTGCCATGTACGTCCGAGATGATCTGGCCTGTCAAGTAGTTTCTCAGTCTACGTCAATCTGTCCAAACTCTCCTGAGTTTATCTTTCTAAATTTGACTTTACATTACGAAAAAGTTCTTCTGGGAGTCTTTTACAGCCCATCTTCAAACGTCAATTACTTTGATACTCTTGAGAGTACCCTTATTGATCTTTCCCCACAATTCGACCATATTATCATAATGGGTGACTTTAACACCTGCCTGATTAAAAATGATCACCGTTCCAGAAAGCTTCTTTCACTCACGTCTTCTTTAAATTTAAATGTTTTACCTCTTGACCCTACTCATTTTCCTCATAATGGACCTCCATCCCTTTTAGACCTTATCTTAACTTCTTCTTCTGACCTTGTTTCAACTCACGGTCAATTTAATGCAGCGGCGTTTTCAAACCATGACCTAATTTATGCGTCGTTCAAAATAAGACCACCCAAGCGAAGACACAAAGTTGTTATGCGTCGAAATCTCGCTGCGATTGACGTACAGGTTTTTTGCGATGATTTGTACAATGCGGACTGGCATGGTATTGGCGATCTCATGGATGTTGACCTCAAGATTGGGGCTTTTAACGACATTCTCCTTGCGATCTTCGATAAACATGCACCTTTAAAACCTACGCGAGTAAAGCATGTCCCGGCTCCATGGCTTACACCCGATATTAAGTCGCTCATGGCTCAACGGGATCGAGCTCGAATCAGGCAGCGGCATGATCCATCGGAACCTAATCGTCGTAGGTATTTAATATTAAGGAATCGCTGCAATAAAACCTGTAGAGATGCTAAGCGCCAGTATATACATAAGTCTATCGAAGACTGTCCTCCCACCAAACTGTGGAAATTTCTTAAGTCATTAGGGGTGGGCAAAGCACAACAGTGTTCCTCTGGTACTTTAGACTTAAACGCTCTCAATAACCATTTTTGTACTTCTCCGGTTATTTTAAACCCCTCCGTTAAACAGCTTACTCTTTCCCTTCTTGCCAATACTACACACCCTGACTCTTCTCCCTTCGAGCTTGGTAATATTTCACCGCAAGAAGTTCTTGCCTCTCTCAAATCTATCAAAACGAAGGCTGTTGGTGAGGATAACCTGAGCTTAGACATGCTCATGCTCGCGGCAGACTGTATCGCCCCTGTACTGTCTGATATTATCAATTTCTCCTTTTCGTCCGCCTCCTTTCCCTCGGTGTGGAAACATGCTCATGTTATTCCTCTCCCCAAATCTTTAAATCCCAACTCCCTTGATCAGTATCGTCCTATCTCTATTCTCCCGGTTATGTCTAAAGTTGTTGAACACTTTGTTAATCGCCGTCTCTTATCCCACCTCAACAGGCATAACCTCCTTAATCCCTTCCAATCCGGTTTCCGCCCCGGGCATAGCACAGTTACTGCTTTGGTTAATGTCACTGACGACATTCGTTTTAATATTGAATGCAAAAAGCTCACAGTCCTTGTACTACTTGATTTCAGTAGCGCCTTTAATACCGTCGATTTTGACATTCTCCTCGGAATCCTAAACTCTCTTCATCTTTCTCCTTCTGCTCTTTCGTGGTTTCGCGCTTACCTTTCTGGGAGACGCCAGCGTGTCAAGGTTGATGACAGTTGCTCTGAGTGGTGTGAACTCTTCGCTGGTGTCCCTCAGGGCGGAGTGCTCTCTCCTCTTCTCTTCTCTATCTTTATTAATAGCATTTCGCAATCCCTTGTTTCAAAATATCATTTGTACGCGGATGATCTACAGGTCTACGCGGCGGCTAGTTTGGACGATTTTCCCTCATTGGTAAATCAAATTAATGGTGACCATGACACGATACGATCCTGGGCGGAAAGGTTTGGATTAAAGGTGAATGTTAAGAAGTCGCAGGCTATTGTCGTTGGTAGCCCTCATTTTATCGCCAAAATTTCTGATGTAGTGGTGCCCAATGTACTCTATGATGGGACGCCAATCCCCTTTTCTACAACTGTGAGAAACTTGGGTGTCACTATAGATCAGACTTTATCTTGGTCGGCCCATATTAACCATGTCAGCCGCAAACTCTTTGCTTCACTGCATTCTTTGAGGAGGCTGCAAAACGTCTTACCCTTAAAAACTAAACTCACCCTTGCCCGCTCTCTCCTGCTCCCACTTCTGGATTACGGTGACATTGCGTACATTGATCTGAAGGAGGAGCTGCTTGACAAGCTTGAGCGTTTGCAGAATGTCTGCATTAGGTACATATATGGTTTACGGAAATATGACCACGTGTCACAGTTCCGTGCGCAGCTTAACTGGTTGCCCATTCGTCGTCGCCGAGACGTGCATGTCCTGTCGTTGCTCTTCAACATCCTTTTCCTTCCTACTTCTCCTTCTTATCTCGCTAAAAGGTTTAGTTATTTGGCTTCTGGTAGTGGACACCGCTTGCGGTCAAGCAACAATCTAACTCTTGCTATCCCTCCTAACAAGACACACAGTTATGCTAAATCTTTCACGGTACACTCTGTCAAACTATGGAATGGGCTACCGCTGGACTTAAGGCAGTCTCAGTCAGCGATGTCGCTTAAAAGGAAGTTAAAAAAGTTGTGGTTGGATGAGTAGTGTTTACAGGCTTATTTAATTATTTAAGGCAAAATAGTCAGTAATGTTCCATTTCGATATCATGTATTTATTTATATGTAAGTATATGTAAGTACATGTTTATATAACTATTTATTTATGTAAGTATATATTATCATTATATTATCATTATATTTATATTTGTGTATATTTTGATGTTTATTTACATGTATGATTTATGGATATTTAGCTGTAGAATTATGAGTTTCTTTATTTTTGTGCACATCCTTGTAATCTTGCCTATCCTCGTACAGTTTCCTCAATCATGGTCAGGTTAACTGGAAGAGATCCCTTAAAGGGATAAGTTCGCCTTTGTACATGTTAATCTTAAGTTTATGTACGAATTTACTTGTAATTGTTTTTTTTTATTGTGCAATAAAGAGTTTACATACATACATACAATTTATGGGATACGTAACAAACTTTAATAACAATTACCCTTTGAGTAGTCAGCTTAACAGGAAAAGGTAGTCACTTTTTCCGTTAACTTGATACTCGAAGGTGAACTGTTATTAACCTATGTGATGACCCTATTAGTTGCGTTTTCATTTGTTGTACAAAAACCTACCACTAATTTAAAGAAAATAGTTTAGTTTATTAGACAACACAATAATAGTAATGAGGGCGCCCCTGTACATCCGGCGTACGGTCGGCGCAGTCTTAAGTAGGGTAGGGTGGGTACGATTGAAACGGGTCATGATTGAAACAACTCAAATTTCTCGGAAACCGTTACACATACCAGCGCGACACGAAGTTCTTTACTACATCGGCCATTTTCGAATCTTTGGACAGTGGCGCGCGGGGCAGCGAAGGACGCGGTCGTGTGCAGGACGCTTCGGAAAGATTTCACACGCAAAATTAAGCATTTATGGTCTTTTTATTTTCGGTTTATCTTAATTACCTCTTGTATTTTGGTATTTTTTCTTATTTCATTGTATGGTATACCTATTTGAGATTGTATTTATTGATATTGGTAATCGCTAAAGTAATATTTAAGACTAAAATATCGACCTTGAAATGAAGAATAGGAGTTGGGTACGATTGGAACAATGTGCCTGTGGACGTTTGAAACGTTTCAATCGTCCAGGTGTTCCAACCGTCCCTTTTTAACCGACTTTAAGCAGAATGGATGAGATATGATTTTTTTATGTACCTACTAATGTTACTTTTAGTAGGTAATGAATTTTTAATTTATATAAACCTGAATAAAAGCTTACAAACTAACGAAGTATAGTGTGGGTCTTTGATAATAAGTTTTATTAGTTTGTTGTCATAAGTATGACATTTTTGTTATAATATTTATCTTATTAAGTTTTTATTTTTTGAGTTTTTATTAGGTTTTCCAAGACTAAGATATTCTGATTCGTTTCAAGGTTGTTCAGAAACCAAAAATAAACAGTGAATATTTAGGTAGATGATTTCGCTTTAATTTTTTCTTCTCATGAAGAAGTAGGAATTGATACCAAAATGATGATAGTTATTTGTATTCTTTGACACTGTGATTTTTTTGCTTTTTTACATTAAAAAATATTTCTATTCTTTGATACTTTGGGTTTTATTAGTTTGCTTTTTCACATTTAAGTGTTCACCTACATAAGTATATAAATGTATACGTAGGTATACATACTTTGGTCATGATTGAAACATGGTTATGATTGAAACATGTTTGTTTGTATGAGAAATGATATTCCCTTTTTTAAGCATTATTATGCCATTATAGCTAATTAATAGATTATATCTATGTTGATAATATGATATGTTAATTATTAGTTCAACTTCTACCTGCTATCGATGAATACAAAAATATTTATTAACTACCTCTACCTCTAAAACTTTCTTTCAGTAATAATCATAGAAATAGTTATAGTTACGTTACCATTTTATCATGATCTCATCAAATACTCATGTAGTATAGAAAACCGTTTAAACCTATTAAATATGTCAAATAATGACAAAGTTATTTGAAGTGTTTCAATTAACCCACATACCGTTTCAATTGTCCCTAGCATGGGGTCAATTGAACCAATTTACCCGGTCCTCTTTTTTCGGCAATAGCGGCGTAGTTATTTGAGATAGAGATACAAAATATACTTTATTTAAAAGCCAGATTACCATACTTTATATGACCAAACTATTGAATCCGTGACTTTAATAGATTCTTCGCTATACGCTGTTAAAGTGAAAGTGGTTCAATCGTACCCACCCTACCCTAAGCAGCTAAGGTACTGCTTAACTCAACTTGGGTTTTAAGGGTTTCTTATAAAATTTCGTGTTGTGTGAAAAGATATTTAGCGATTATTTTATCAGCACAATACCTTAGCCAACCCTGCCTTAATAAAATGTAACAGTGATGCCTCTAGTACTAAATATACTTAAGTAGATATTTTTGAGCTGACTGTAACCACGCAACGCAATAAATATTTTTTTCACATCACCTATTCGGTTTTAGAATGTCAGATTGACTTTGGACCTAAGGTGGGTACCAAATTTAATCTCGTCACTGTACCACAAATCTTGTTAAATTTGATAACTTCAACACTATTAGAGTGTTAATAATTAAATTTGTTTCATCATTAAGATATTTTAATTTCCTTATAGTTGATGTGAAAAGCAGTATGTTTATTATATTTGTTCCCCCTTGGGTGTTAACACTTGAACTCCACACTACGCTCAGGATTCTATTTTAGAATCGCACGGTACGCTCGAGATTCAATTATAAAATCCTTCGCTTCGTTTACGATTCAATGTATGCTTTCGACGTAAAAATGTCATTATGCTCCCTTTTGACACAATCTACCATGTAAAGGGTAAAATAAAATAAAATGGCCGAACATCATATACATTTTATTTACATTTTAATACATTATTCACATATAGGTGTATCACTCCACTAACCAATGACACGACATCGAATACCGAATACGAGGAACATCGAGATCTTTGACTAGTATACGTAAGTTCATTCATTATGAATATCTAAAGAAAGTTACGAACAAAACCCTGCACCGAGAAGAGTTTTAGATATTCAAAATGGCTGACACTTTTTTAAATCTAACATCATTATAATCCGTCGTTATTTACGGCATCTCCATTTAACTATATTCTTACGCTGCTTTGTTGAATAACTCGGCTTATAGTAAGAAGTTGGCTGAGGCAAACCAACCTCGGAACTATACTTTCAATGAAATGGAAAAACCATTTAAGCGACATTTTGAGTAAAATTTAGTTAAATTATAGTTGAAATCGTCGAGCTTTTTCGAGAAAAACGACGTAATGAACTTTCACTTAAGTGTTTTGGTTACAAAAATATAACCATGAAGCGGCCAATAAGTTTTTTTTCAGGAACGTACTATTGTATGAGAGCATTCTAAACAAATTACGCTTTAGAGGTATTTCCTTTTTATAATCGATATTTATTTTTTATACAACGCAGTATGAAGCTGCTGTTAAAACGACGGTATAAGTCCCTCACAATACATTCAAGGAGTATTTACATTGAGAACTATATCTAGGACAGTCTTGTGTACACTGCACTGAGTCTACCTTCAATATCTTCAGGTCTTCACTTTTCACGAGCCTCGCTCTACTCGCTACACAACTTACGCTTTTAGTAACACCAATCCATTAATAAGTGAAGGAGGAGAAAGTAAGACAGCAAGTCTTGTGAAAAAATGTGAAGCGTAGTTGTGTGTCAGTTTTATACGGACGCACCATAACATGGTATGGCAACAATGACTTAATGCCAAATTTATGAAGGTGATTTCTGATCAGTAATAAAACGCTCGTCTCGAGGCGTCGTAGAAGTGACAGTTTTACATTATTTGTCAACTTTCAAGTGTTGTTAAACAAAAATATATCGGTTTTATATTACGGCTTTTTGGTAATAAAACTGGCACCGACGGTTAAGACGGCGGTGCGTTAAGTGTTGTTTATAATCTAAGAGGGACGGTACAACTCAATACACAATGTAAACGTACTCTTAATCAATTTAAACTCTGACAGTCACTAAAACTAGCGCCATTTAGATTCTGACATATTCTTCTAATCCGCAATAATTCTTGCTGGCCAGTTACAAAAGGAAAATCTCTCTGAGCACTTTCTCGCTGGCCAGAGTGGTATGGCCACTGCAGAAAGATCAACCTAAGAGGACAACTGTTCTGGAATCTCAAAGATTCTTTATTTGATGCTACGGGGTTCCGAGGGAGCTGACAGCTTGCTTCTGTCTCTGTTAGACACACGCGACGGTTGCTTGGAACTGGGGGTTCTGCCGCCGCGTAGCTTGACGTCACCTGAAGAAAAAAAAAGTAAGTCTAAACAAGTTGCATAATATAAACGCTAACAATTGGTAACTTTTTTATAGCAAGCAAGCACACATGGAACTGGGCTCTGGGACCGATTGATAAGACTGCACAGCAAATGCATAGCGTCGGTGATACTGATAAACTGCATAAGTAATATATTTATGAAGAAGCAAATTAAACCTTACTGTCTTATTAGAAAGGTACGTTTTGCTCGTTATTAAAAATGTTACTTTCGCGGTTTTGCAGTTTCACCCACGATAGTAAATTATTAGGGACTAAAATGGAATGTTTCCATGCTATTCATGACACTGCTGCTTAACGGTAAGTTAAACGGTAAAATGAAGTGATCTTTAATGACCATGCTCAAAGTTCCACCACCGCTTCTAAATTTGACAAAATTTATGAAACTTTGACGGTTTACACCAGTTCTATACATAATTCTTTGATTTCTAAAACCGTTACGTCTACAGAATGCAACCTTTTCTAGGCGCACAGACAACGCATTACATGTACCTAACTCTTAGCGTTGATCAATAAAACGTAAAGCAGGCACTAGGCAGGCCACCGAAGTTCTCGTAGATTGGTCAAGCCAAGGACCACCATTTTACCTGTCATTTCCAGCACTGTTGGACTGGTCCTGTTCTTCGAGCGAGGTCTCTTGAGGTCGAGGCTCAACGCGCCGCGCGGAGCCGTCAGACTGCCGGCGTCCTCCCCCACGGCCGCAGAAACACTTGCAGATGATACGCTTGAAGGCGAACCTGAAACAGTAAGGGGGTGTTAAAACTGTTACTGATCTTTTGCCCCGTAATCAAGGCATAGCAACAACAATACAACAATATTCGTACAATATTGCACCGCCTATAATAATTATCCAATAAAGAATGCCATCAGGTAGTTTTTTTGTACTCAAATTTTGCATTTTTATGAACTCAAATACTTCGAAAACCTCGTTTCTTTAGCCAAGCTATGCTCCGGTTCTGCGCTTGGGTCATCCAGGTTTTTCACGATAAATTAACCAGATAATAATAAAACGCCTGCATTTTCATCCGCGTAGATTTCGATTATCGTTATTCCCTCGGAAACTTTAAATTTTTCGGGATAAAATTTAGCATATGTGTTAATTTATATAAATTCGTCTAGCCGTTGCAGCATGAAGGAGTATTTAACATACTAACACACACAAACTGTCGCATTCATAATATTAGTAGGATTACTCACCTAAAGTCCTTTGAAAACAGCGCATATATAAGCGGGTTGATGGCAGAGTTGCAATAGCCCAGCCAGAACAGCACCGAGAAGATGATGGAAGGCACGCAGTCTCCGCAGAACGCGCGCACCACATAGACGCTGAAGAATGGAAGCCAGCAGCAGACGAAGCCGCCGACTATGATGCCGAGGGTCTTGGCTGCTTTCGTCTCCATTTTGAAACGTTTGACCTGAAATAGGAAGAAGAAATGGGTGGTTTTTCTGCTGCTGTGTGTAAGATATCAGAAGTAAATTAGTAGGACATATTCTAAATAAAAATGACGACAACTTCATGTAAGAGCATCATGCAGGAGAGAAAGGAAGCAATGAAGGGATAGATCAAGAATTCACTCATTGAATACAAGACGGACACATTCCAAAATAATTTGCTCTTCCATTAAAAATCGTATTTCAACCGCTTCTAATTTTAAAATGCAACACTGACTCATTTCGGATTGTGTCCGTTTTGTATTCAATGACCGAATTAGTTACATGAGTTGAATATAATGAAAAATGGCCGTCATCTATGTATGTAACAGAAGAAACTGACTGGCTGATCGATTACCGCACAGCAACCGCTGGACCTAGGGACTTCTAATTTGGAGGGAATATTCCTTGGATGTCCTAGGGATGCAACAAGAAGGGATTTTTGAAAATTCATCTCCTAAAGGGATAAAATAGTGACAGTAACGGGTAACTGATTCTACGGCGCGTACCAAAACGCGGCGTTTTCTAGTTTCGTACCAGGAGGTAATAAACTGGCAATGTATAGTAGTATAAGTGGAGGACATTACATCACTAATACTACACCGAAGAGAATCTTGCTTTTAAATAAGAAAAAGTAGGTTAATAAGAAGTAATCACAGCCGCTAATGAACACAGGTAGCTCAAGAAAGGAAGTCGTGCCGTTTTGAGGGAAATGAGACCTCTTATCAAGTTATTTGTTAAAAGGAAGGTGATTTTTATAAAAGCATTACAGGTTAACGAGGACACGTGGCACTTATGGAAAACGATCTTTGTAAAGACTTCAGAGGGCCCAGACAAGACGCACTACGCTAGCTAGCGTTTCTCTTCGTTTAGTTTTTAAATCAATCGCGTCACTGGTAGATGACGTGATACGAAAAGTCACGTGATGTGCCAGTGACGCGATTGGTTTAAAAACTAAACGGATAGAAACCATAGTTAGCGTAATGCATCTTGTCTGGGCCCTCAGCAATGCTAGACGAGCGGCCACGTTACTGCTGTATGTTGATAATGACATTAGATAATAATATAATATTATTCACCTATAAAATGAACCTAAAGTGTATTTGTTATGTTCCTGCTCCTTTTGTTTATAGAGAAATTGATTCGCTTGACTTGTTCATAGATAGGTGTATGATAATGATATTGGAACTACAATTTGAATCCCAGACATTGGAACTTTTTTAGGGATGCAAATGTTCTCCTCATGGATGTAATTAATTTGAACAATGAATCAAGATCACAAAATGGTAACTCATGTACAAAAAGTTAGCCTACGTCTCGGCCTTTTTTTGCATTGTTTTTTTCTATGGTTGGCAAACGACCACGTAGGGCCACTTTTGAATTCGACTACAATCCTAGGACCGCAATCGCGTTGCCAACCCTGAGATTTAAGATGGAATGCCTCTATACTCGCCATTGCACTGTTGTCACAACATTATCATTGCAGCTTGGGGCTAGGTTAATAGATACTCGTATGATGGTGGAAGTGATCTCGACGGAACTTGCTAAGGGCCTACCGTCACTAAAACTACCTACTACTGTTTGTGAAGTACAGTGGGGTTATTATGACCTATCTGTGCCATTCATTATACGCTGAGAGAAAAGGACAGAGTTATGTAACTGCCGTAGCTCCATCCTTTACGCTCACCGTAAAATGAACTGCATAGCTATGTCATAATAACCCCCCTGAAGTAGCAACTTCATCCTTAAGATTCTGTAAGAGTATTATAACTGTAACTCTACTTACTTGTGCCTTGATGTTCCTCTTGCCCATGCGTCTCGTGGCCCTGGGTTTGTCGTCGAACTCGTCGTAAAAAGGGCCTGGGGCAAGGTGGTGGGGCGGCCTGACTCTCAGACGACTTTCAGTCAATTCCCTGTCGGCAAAATATGACTGTGACTTAAGAGTATAACCACCAGGCCATGACTTGGGTCTTACGTCTTACGGCTTAGGTCTTAAGATCTACTTACTAGGTAAAACCATATGGCTTTTGGCATATTATTGTTTTAAACTTGGCCGGCATTACTTTAAACGAAATAAGATAATTATGTCAAAAAGAATATGGTTTGTGCCGAGTAAGAGCCGCTGTTTTTTTTTTTTAATAAATTGTTTTGTTATATTGAATGCATCAAAGAATCGCTATAACGGGGGTTCGTCGCATGCTATTACATTCTACCTTAGGTAGACCACAATATTTAGCTTTCTATTACCTATTTTTGCCTAGAAAAGGTACTGAACTGCAGTTTACTGTGTATAAAACTAAAAGTACAATAAAGACTTTCATACGTGCATATCATATTAACTTCTGTAGCGCATCAGGGATGTTTGCAGAAGCAAGAATAGACTGCTTTTATGCGACTATGCATAAAAGAGCCGCATCCCTAGTGCGCTGGGTGCGTGGCAGCCCCAATAACATCATGAGAATGATAGGGGACAGGTACAACTGCCCCTACATCCGTCATTGTTGCGGGCTACATGCCGCAGTCAATTAATTACTAACACATATTTTATTATTACTTAGATCTAAGCCACTAACAACATTTAATTTGGTTATTTTTTACGAATGTATGGACTTATGTTGTCTGAAATAAATGATTATTATTATTATTATTATTATTAAATCCAAAGATTTGTACAGTAGGTAGTTCTAATTTCTCTTACAAATGAACAGTATTTTTCAGCTGTAAATCCATAACATGCAAAACTTACAAGCTTAAGCTCACACACCACCATAGAAACATTATTAATAATACTACTACATTATGATGATAATGTCGTCAAAATAGCTGACCTGCCATCTCTCTCATAGTGCACCGCGTACAGCGATGGGCTCGGCGAGCGGCTCGGCGAGCGAGAGTGCTCGTGCGTCTGGCAGATCTGCTCCGATGACGGGTACGACACGGATATCTTCACCTTCTCGTGAGCTCGCCGGGCGCTAGAGTGCCTGCAAGAAGTTAATGCGTTTTTGAACTCAGAGTAGTAGTTAAATGGTTGTGATATCGATAGGAGATTCGACAAATCAGAAACAAATAAGTCGTATGTGACGCTCGGCAATGAATGAATTATCAAAACCTTCCAATATAAATAGCTCAAATTTGACTTGATATTGAACTAATAATAGGTAATACAATAATATCAGGAAAAAAACTCACACAAATTGATCTATTCTCTAGGTTTATACAGACAAATAAACACGTTAATCTGAGACTGAGAATCAAATATCAAGCAATAAAGATTTGCCCCAAACAGGAATCGCACCCAGTACCGCTAGTTTCGTAGGCAGGGTCACTACCAACTAGGCTACCGCGTCCTCAATCATACTTAAGTATAATTAAAACAGTATCAAGCAAGTCATGCAAAATCAAATCAAATCAAATCGTTTATTTACTAATTGCTGAAAAATCAGCCCTAAAACAGGTGTGGCTACATGATATATCTGTCGCACTCCAATCTTGGATGTCTGACAAGAGTAAATAGAATAGAAAAGAATAGAATCATTTATTTCGAGTAAATTTACACTCATATATGCATTCTTAGTAGTTCCTTAATCCTAGTTGTTAGTAACAAATTCCAAAATACACTAAAATTGTAAGGGGCATGTAGCCAACAACCAATGATGCATGTAAGGGCAGTCTACTCTGCTCCCTATCATGCTGAGGATGATATTGGGGCTGGCCCGCACGCGGCGCACCAGGGACGCGGCCCGCTTGCGCATGGGTGTGTGAAAGCAGTCGACCCCGGCGGCTGCAAACTACAGAAGCGAGGCAGCCCCACTATCATCCGGAACGCATTGTTGTACTGGACACGGGCCCTCCGTGCCGTAACGGAGGGCTCCGTGAAACCAATCAAATAGAAATACATTAATTTTTAAAAAGTATACACAGGAACTAAACTTAAAAAAATCTGACAAGAGTGAAACAACCCAAAAATAAAAATGAAACAAAGTTCTCGGTAGTCTACACTATACTAAAACTAACTCGGTTAGGTTTCTCCAAGTTTATCCTGTAGCATAACGTGTCCTACCTTCGTAACCTCTCCGGGCTGGCACTCAGCGAGGTGCTGGTGGAATGGTTGGAAGCTGTTGACAGCGGAGACCCGTGGGGCCTGGTGGACCCTCGACCGCGGTGGATACGAAGTGTTAGTCGGTTGTCATCGAAACGGCTTCCAAGTCCTTTGCCTGAAACGGAGAAACAGGATGGATTGAGTATACAAGACTAATAGAAAGTGTTAATATATTGTAATTTTGTCAAACATACATACATACTTACATAAACTCACGCCTTTATTCCCAGAGTGCGGTAGGCAGAGCTACAGAATTTCCAACAACTATAAAAACTTTTTGATAATTCTGTAACCACATTTTGCACACTTAAGCGAAGATGTTTACCAGTGTTATTAGTGACAGGTTGCAAGCCCATCGCCTAACAGTACTACACGCCTTTATTACCTTAGTCGGCTTTTACGACATCCACGGAAAGATACGGAGTGGCACTATTCTAATCCGGCTACCACGGAGGGGGGGGGGGGGGGGGATTATGTTTTGGATTTTTGACTCAGACATAAGGTACCGATAGGACCGGTATGACCGAAGTGTGTAAAAGGTCTAAGTGCAGAATTAACAGCGGATAGAGAAGTGTGAAAGAAGAAAACATGTTGTGCCGACCCCACCTAGTGTGGAACAAGGGCAGAAATCGCATAAATTAACAAAATATTAAAGGAACCTTTAGTAGTCCTAAAACCCTGGTTGATAGCCTTCGTAGTCCTCACGGCAGCCTTGTATATCCTCCAGTAGAAGAACAGCATCACAAACATGGGGATGTAGAAGGAGCCCAGGGCTGAGTAGACCACGTATCCAGCGTCGTTGGTCAACTCGCAGGTCCAGGGGCAGTGGGGGTTGGGAGCCCAGCCATCTTTGAGCTCCGCTTCCTCCGGCTATGGACAAGATTATGGTTTGGGATGAATTTGGAGATTTGGTGAAATTGTGAAATAACGAGAACCTTCCACTAAATCTATGTTCTCGTTCCGTCAGTTTGTACATCTGTCTGAGTTTGTAAGGCTTATATCTTTTCATCCGTTATAAAATATCTGTTAATTATGACGTACGTAAAACACGCCTGTAAAACTCTGGAAAAATGTTTGGAAAACTCTTATACCTCTAGTGTTTATTATAAGTGTCAAATCTTTTGGAGTCCAAAGTTGGATTGGATACGGTAATTTCTGGTGAATATTTAACCGTGAAAAAGTTAGCACTGGCATGATTCGTTGGCCTTTAGGAAAATGGCATTGAGTTGATTTGAGAGTAAGTTTGTAATATCTACCAATCAATGATGACGACTTGACAGAAGCACGTAGAGCTAGACCCATATGCTTCTGTTACTTCCACAAGATAAAATACAGTTAAACAGCACAATTGGTCCCCGCGTGTGATTTCCATAAACTTACTTCATTTTTCTAATAAGTTCATGATGAATTTGAATTAAAGATGATGATGATTATGGTGACTGGAATACCAACACGCTCAGAGCTGGACTAACCTTTTTATCCTTCCACCCAACCAGTGGCGGGAAGCATATCACAAAGGATAGAACCCAAAGCCCTCCGATCAGCGCCTTGGCTCGTCTCCGACTCATGATGCTGGGGTAGCTGACGGGTCTGGTCACCGCCACGTAGCGGTCCAGCGAGATGGCACACAGGTTCAGGATAGATGCTGTGCACATCCACACGTCCACCGCTAGCCACACGGAGCACCAGACGTCGCCGAATATCCATACCTGCAAAGGAATGTATTGATACTATAATGCTGATGAACCCCAATCCCCCTTCTGACCAATTTGTGAGTACGAGTGAGACAAATGCTTTATGCATCGCGATAAAGGTGACCATAACACGAGGGAAGAAGATATTGGTACCTAAGAAACTAATAAACAATGTAATCAAATCTTGGGAGTACATTTTTACCTACTTCTTATTGTAGCATTGACTTGAAAAGCATGTTTGTACGATGAGCATACAATAATATAGTGGAATTGAGCTGGTATGATGATGGAGACGCAAGGTGGGCATAGGAACTCGTCCCCGTCGAGTTTGGACTCACTTGACTTGTTCTTCTAATAGAGAAGTATAGAAGAAAAAGCATGTTGCGCCGACCCCAAATAAGTTGGGATGAGGGCAGGAGAATGATGTGACACTTCTGTGATAAGTTCGCCTTTGTACATCCCTGTTATGTTTTTGTCTATTTTATAATCGTTATCTTTTTTTACTGTACAATAAAGTCTTTACATACCTACATACATACATACACAAGACTGCAAACTCTGAGAACTCAGATGTAATTGCTCTATGCTACTCAAAACCAGTTGCTATAGAAACAGAAACTATTTTAGCGACACGTAAACAAACATTTTTCTATGCTCTATCTTAATTTCAACTTTATTAACGTTATTCTACCTATGACTAACGTTTAAATTTAAACAAAATTATAATAGTCCTTTAAGTTACAAGTTCAATAACTTATTGTAGTTTACTTGCCAGTACCAAAAATAATCTAATTTTCACGTCAAATAAGCATCACATCTCCTAACTTAACTTATTACTAATTTTGTCAAAGAAAGTAACTCTATAAATATATTTGATTCATTTGACGTCATACATAATAAATTGATAGAATACATTAATACATGATTTTCCGACCTACGTTTCTGGAATATTCAACCAGGAAGATCAATCACAGGAAAAAATGTTATAATTATGGTAATGGAATCGAACCTACGCAATCCACCCACATACCAACGTCTGGAAACGAAATGTTAGTGTAATACTATTCTCGATACGGGTATAAAAAGGCAAACTTTACGCCGTAATTTTTGTGGAAACAAAGGATTAATCAACATGATTGTAGAACAATGACGGATCTGCAAATGGGCCACTTTACAGTACGGCACTCGAAACGTTTACGTCGGTTTTATAATGACATAACTTTGTAACGGAGCAACATTTAACTTTCAAACTTAGTAATAGTTGCATTTAGGTTTTTTTTTAAATTAATTTTGAAAATGGGGCAGAAAACTAATTTTTGCTCATAATTACAACGACATCCTCATTTCAGACATTGTGAAGGCCATCGAATACATCAAGCAGAACAAACCGAGCAAAAAGGTAACCAATCCTAGATTTTCTAAAAGTCAGATACGTCAATATTCTATGGACACGCATGAGACGAATGTTAATGCGACGTTTTTAGTCAGACGTTTTGGATTGGACATAATTAAGGGTGATGTATTTTACTTCAATGTTTTTGGGAAAATAACCTTAGGAAGATAATATTGATAAGTTTGGTAATTAATTATCTGAACTAACGAAACTCTCATTAATGGAATAATTTATGACATTGGCTATAAATACCATTCATTCTTCATTTACCTAATTAAAAAAAAGGACGCATGCGCAATTTGATAGTCAAAGCAAATCGAACCCCCTGTCTAAACAATTAAGGTCACTAATACATTCGCGATTTTATGAGACACACGCCCTTTTTTCTAATGAGGGCATCATTATACAACACTAGCTGTTGCCCCCGACACTGTCCGCGTATTTTATTGCAACTCGCAGGTAAAAGGTACATTTAAGGTACTTTTTGTCCTTTCAAGATATAAATATGTAATAAGTTCGACAGTCAACAGAAGCTGAATATACGTTAAAATTTAACAAAACACTTTTGTTTAAATAGCAGCTGTAGAATGTAATTAATTTTCACAATCCATATTTTCATACAATAGAATAAAATAAAAAAAATAAAATAAAAATTTCAATTATTATTCCTAATTAAGTACAAATTGAAAATAATAAAAACCTAATTTGCAGAAAATTTTATAAATATCTGGAATAAAAAAAAAAAAAAAAAAAAAAAGGTGACGTTTCCAATAGGCCACAATAGGAGAGTCCAAACTGCAGTAGGTAATTGTTTAAGATGAAGTTTACTCGCTCAGTATTTCATCAGTTTAGTTTTAGTCCATCAGTTTGTCCAGAATGACCGGAGAATGATCGTCTGTGTCTTGTTCTTATTTGTATTTAACTATATTGTAATGTTATTTTGTATTGTTGTGAATAAATGTCTCTTTATCCTTATCTAACCCACGGACTGACGTTGATATCATTTATTAAACAAGGTAAACAAAATGTTATTATAATTATGTTTACAAAACATTATTAAAGGGGGGTAACTAACCGTTTTTAGGGATAACGATGTGTAAACGTTACCCTTACTATGTGTCTAATCTTTATTGACGTTTTAATAGATTTTTTTTTTAAGTGAATTAAGCCGGATTAGGCCGGATTAAGTTTTATCATAAATATCGCGAAAAATTTGAGCGAGAAAAGCTAGATCAATTTTATTCAATTTAAAATAGACTAGGATCGGTTTCGTTTTTTTGTGTGATTTTTTTTATTGCATCTCACATTAACATAGTTATAGGTGGTACATAATGGGGGGTTTGTATGTGGCGCCCTAAAAGGGCACAGCAACATAGGATGGAGAGCAGCTATACAATACAATACAATACAATATACAGGGTGTTAGGTAGAGCGTTGTCAAAAAGAAACAGGCGAGTAGAAGAGACCATTAGCTATCCATTTCAGGTACTTTAACCCTTAATTTGTCTAAGGGCTATTTAATACCGTTTTTTTTATAATTTTATTACAAGACACCGAAATTCGACCTTCAAACCCCGAAAAAAAAGGAACTACTTGGTGTATTGACAAATTTTTAATTTTGATAGATTGTTAAATGTTGTGGTGTTCAAATAAAACTGTTACTGGAAGCGTAAAGCTACTTTAAAAAATAATGGGGGCTCCCAAAGTTTCAGAAACTGATAAAGAAATCTTTCAACCTCAACTTTACAATGAAATTAAAAAAAAACCAAAGTGATTACAATTCTTCCAATTTCCTAAAAACATCTCCTGTTCACGCCAATTCTAATGGTATGCCACATGCATAACGAAACTCTTAATAATTCGAGTTATTTGCTAATAACTTGTTGAATGTGGCGAATTCGATGTTTGAGAAAATTTACTTCTCTGTTCATTTACCACGTCTTACGCAGTTAGATAGTGTTTTCTCTCTCTAACATCCTTCTAACATATGGAAGATAAGGTTAGGTTAGGTTAGGTTAGGTAGTAATTTATTTAAATTTTATTAGTAAAAATCTGAGGATATTGACTCAGGATCCCCAAAATGGTAACTTTTCTAATACATAGTCACAACACAAAAAAATATTTTTTTTTACAACAATTGCTCAAATTGATGACCATTTTGACCAATACAGGCACGATATCTCTTCCGTATTTCGACTGTCGTCGTTTTTAGTTGCATTTCTTCTTTCATCACTTGAAAAGCATGTTAAATTTTCTCAATTAAATGATCTCGGCTTCTGACTTCGGTGGCATAAACCAAATTCTTTGCATGTCCCCAGACATAAAAACCATTTTGGGGATCCTGAGTCAATATCCTCAGATTTTTACTAATAAAATTTAAATAAATTACTACCTAACCTAACCTAACCTTATCTTCCATATGTTAGAAGGATGTTAGAGTGAGAAAACACTATCTAACTGCGTAAGACGTGGTAAATGAACAGAGAAGTAAATTTTCTCAAACATCGAATTCGCCACATTCAACAAGTTATTAGCAAATTACTCGAATTATTAAGAGTTTCGTTATGCATGTGGCATACCATTAGAATTGGCGTGAACAGGAGATGTTTTTAGGAAATTGGAAGAATTGTAATCACTTTGTTTTTTTTTTAATTTCAGTGTAAAGTTGAGGTTGAAAGATTTCTTTATCGGTTCTGAAACTTTGGGAGCCCCCATTATTTTTTAAAGTAGCTTTACGCTTCCAGTAACAGTTTTATTTGAACACCACAACATTTAACAATCTATCAAAATTAAAAATTTGTCAATACACCAAGTAGTTCCTTTTTTTTCGGGGTTTGAAGGTCGAATTTCGGTGTCTTGTAATAAAATTATAAAAAAAACGGTATTAAATAGCCCTTAGACAAATTAAGGGTTAAAGTACCTGAAATGGATAGCTAATGGTCTCTTCTACTCGCCTGTTTCTTTTTGACAACGCTCTACCTAACACCCTGTATAGGTAATAATATCTAGTGATCAATTATTTTCTAAAGCTACTTATACTAATTGGGGTTATGTTGGATTATAATTACGTGTATGCAACATCAAAAAAATCTTTCAAATTGTAAAATTATTTGTTTATTACATACATAAATTCATACCGTTACGGCTGCATCCCAGAGTGGGGTAGGCAGAGTTACAGAATTACCAACAACTCTAACAACTTGTTGTTACTCCTTTAACCACATTTTGCACAACAGGCTAAGATGTTTACCATGTGTATAGGTAGTTTCAACTCAGTTGAGGCCACGCACACTATAACACTGTCATGTAATGACAACGAGATAAGAACACTAATTTCAAAATCTCGTTGTCATTACATGACAGTGTTATAGTGTGCGTGGCCTCAACTGAGTTGAAACTACCTATATTAGTGACAGGTTGCAAGCCCATCGCCTAACAATACTACAAGCCTTTATTCCCTTAGTCGTCTCTTATGACTTCCACAGGAAGACATGGAGTGGCACTATTCTAAGCCGGCCACCACACCGGAAACAAATATATTAAAAACCAAATTATGACAAACAGTAATTCGGACAAACGAAGCGTTGGCGTTAAGGTGGGTTTAGACCAAAGTAGTATTAGTAGAGCATTCATTCTTGATCTTTTAGTGTAAACAAAAGTTCGTTTTCGGCGTTTATACCACGCGAATATGAACGAACAAGAATCGAGCAATAGAAGTCTTTGAAAAGATCGCCCCGGGAGCGAGCCTATTCGACAATTCGCACGCTCGTCCGTCCGTTTACATCAAGCGAGCGAGCATTCTTAGAATGTTCGCAAATAAAGGGAGAACAACGAAAGAATGCTCTGTGTCTGTTTACACAAAAATAATTTAGTAGAAAGGGGATAGAATGAGCATTTACTCGTTTGGTCTAAACCCACCTTTAGCACAAACATTATTGAGGGATTCCGAGGGACACCGATTCAAAACTTTATGGTTATTTTAACTAGGAATCTTTTAAAGTGTTTAGACTTTTCAAGACGACATTCCATCGAGTTTCACAAGTAGGTGCCGACGCGACAGATGTTAGCGTGATTCCATTTAATTAATTTAATATTGCTACAGGGCAGGTTTTCTTCAGATTAATCTCTGAGATGTAGGTCAACTCACGTATTCAAAGGTGTTATCAGAATTTAGGCCGGGCCAGGAGGCAAGTTTACGGCAAATTAGAAATGTTTGTGTAGGTACATTTTAATTAGTGTAACTTAACGCTTTGGTTTATTGTTAACATCGTAAACAATGTTGCTTTGCAGTGAATTATAGAATATAATACCTAGAATAGAAATAATCTATTGAACGCATAAACAAAACACATTTAACGTGGCCTTGAAAATATATATCGATGTTTATATATCGATGTTTTTTTCTATGTTGATTTTTAGCAATAATAAATGTGATGATATTAAAAATGGTTAGAAACGATATCGATTTGTATCGAATACTAGCGACCCGCCCTCGCTTCGCTTCGGTTTATGTGAGTATGATATAATAGAGCCTTCTTCGATAAATGGGCTATTTAACACTGACATAATTTTTCAAATCGGACCAGTAGTTCCTGAGATTAGCACGTTCAAGCAAACAAACAAACAAACAAATTCTTTAGCTCTATAATGTTACTATAGATTGACCCTTATACAAGAACCCTTATAGGATCACTTTATTGTCCGTCCGTACGTCCGTCCGTCTATCAAGCCCCTTTTTCTCAGGAATGCGAAGAGGTGTCAAGCTGAAATTCATATCAAATAATCAGGTCTACTGTCCGTTAGAGCTGTAAAAAAATCAAACTTCTAAGCCTACGCAATTATAAGATACAGGCGTTTATTTTTTTAGATTAAGTAAGTAAGTACCTACCCTAGACGTAGTGTTTCGAAGTTTCCCATTGTAATAATACAGGAAGATAAGTACAATTATTGCAACTGCAATAACAGCGGATGTTTCAGACAAATGAGAACAAAAACAAAGGACACAATGCTTTGTGATCAACGCAGGCTACGCACGGTGACGTCAGAATGACATACAGCGGTCTAGATTCTCTAGAGCACTTAAATTGGAGTTAGTATCGGATGGTCGTAAAAGCAGTTGGACTATAACATCAACTCGTTCTAAGATAATTTGGATGAAATTGTACTTAGGTTAAAAAGTTACTCGTCTATGAAGCAACTCGTCACGAAATCATTTTGTCTACTGTCATATTATCAACTCGTCTAAGTCAACAAAGTTCGTATAAGCCTGCGTTTCTACCAGAGATGTGTGAGGCAGCAAGGCGGTGTTGCGAGGAAAAATCCACCAATAAGATTCATTTGTTTTACTACCCTCACTATCCTATTGGTGGATTTTTCCTCGCAACAACGTTTCGCTGCCTCGCACAGCTCTGGTGGAAACATAGCCTTAGCCTGGGGTGTTATTCTCTCAAAAACAACAGACGGGCGGACGAACGAGCGAAATCGCAGCGGCGAGTTTAAGTAGTCCCGTCAAAGCGAACAAAACACACACATTGTAGCGCGTGCATTTTCAACTAAGCAGCCTTATTCGTTCGATCCATTGGCAGAAACCATGCTGCTCAATTGAAACACGCGCTAAAATATGTTTTGTTCGCACTGACGGGACTACTTAAACTCGCCGCTTGGACATTCACTCGACCGTTCGTCCGTCCGTCGTTATTGAGAGAATCACTACCCTGTGGGGCTAGACAAGTTGCCATCGTTCACGAACGCTAGCGTTAGGTGATCACTGGCGACATGTGTTGTCATTGAAAAATGTATGGGAATGACGTAAGTCACGTGATATATCACTCGTTACAACTGACACGCTGAAAAGTGATCACTATCACTCGCGCTAGTGATAGGTTTGACGACTACAGTCGTTACGCGGTACTATTTTGACACAAAGGCTAGACAAGTTGCCCTTTTGACAGGTCGAATAGAACACGAGCACCTATCGCCATGTCGACCTTCTAGATCAAAACAGTATGAACCCAAAATCCTTGCTAGTTTGGTTTTAAGTTCAAAGGAGTTGAATTAAAGTTGATTTTAATATGCATTGTATTTTGAGTTACTACTATTTTAATCTAGCAGTGCGATATAAACGTCGGTATCTAAGGGCGGTATCTAAGGACGGCCGTAACGACCAAGAAACTGTCAACTGAGTCCGTGTCATCACTGTCATCATTGCCTCGCGGTCGCATAAAATATATTGTTTGAACATTGATTTCTTATTAAAAATGCTTCCGCTGAGACTTACATAATACGCTGCTCACAAGTACACAGTACGAGCTTATCCAGCCGCCGACCCAGAGAAATCTCTCGTGCGACCCTGGAGGCCGCGGACTGGATGCATGAAAGCTGTTCAGGAACATTTTACGTTAAGCAAGGTCTCATTTAGAGTTCTTTGCAGCCTTTTGCGTTCCCTGACTTCGTTGAGGAGATTGAAGGAGGTTCTCTTTGAACTGAAGGTAAGCATCATTTTGATTTTAACATGTTTAAGTTGGTATGTGCATTATATAAACAATACCTACAATGAAACCTGTCAGTACCAATAAAGATATTTATTACGATTATTTCAGGTGCTGTGTGCTTTGTTGTGAGCTTTCTGGCGACAAGGTCGGATCAGAGGATCACGGGGTATCTAACCAATTAACGCAACGGACCGCTGCTAGTAGATGCATCCGTGAAGTGGGGGATGCTCTCAACAACGACACAGTCTTGAAGAGGAGGATCGTCTTCCTACCAATCGGATGAAGCTAGGTCTCGTATAAGACAAGAGTAAGTTATGACATATATTTAATGAAAGTATTGGATGTTTCATTCCCTGAATATGTGTAATGTTTTTTATTCACGAGGTCCCGCCCAAGGTTTAAATTAACCGAGGGAGCGTTTTTTCTTTCATTGAAAATTCTTTATTTATATTATATATATTATAATAGTAGCATGGTTTTCGGAAAAAAATAGTACTTAGTTACTTATAGCGAGGTCAAATAAGTATACCTAACCGATATCATACAATTTATTGATAAAATAACTTTTGTGTGTTTTAGGCAACTAAGAAAATCCTTCAGAGGGCTGGTTGACGATGCCGGATGTCCATATACTATTATCAACCCCTTGTCGCAGAATTACACACTCCGGTGTTTCATTTTTACACGGAGCCTGCAGCCTGTATGGAAGGAGTATCTCAACTTCCATTCAATGTCTCAAAGGTCGCCCTCTAGGTTATATTGTAGTGCGGAGCAGTCCTTTTATAATTGGAGCCAAATCCAGGATGAGCCCTACTAATTAGAGGCAGGATTATACTTAATTGTTTGGTGAAATGAGTTTGAATTACTATTAATTTATTATGTTTAAAACCTCATACAAAAAAATGCTATGAATCAAAAAATATTGATTTCAAGTATTAAACGTTCAAAACAAAATCGAAGTACATTATTTTAGTAAAGTTTCATTGCTCGATGTTACACTGGTGGCCATATAATTAGGAACCGAACGCTTGCGTTTTTCTCGTAAGATATAATACAATTATGACTTAAATTTTGACCACCAATCAAAATTTTCTTGACCAATTTTATTTTTAGTTTTCACTTATCATTATATAATAATCTAAGGTTTTAATGTATGTACAGTTTGTCGCTGCTAAAATCGAATATTTCATCAATTTCATGTTAAAAAAACTTTGTATGGACACGTCAGCACTAAGTTTTTAAATCCCTATAAAAAATATTCGTTTTTAATAGCGGTAAACCGTACAAAAATTTGAGGCTTAGTTTATTAATTAACGATAAGTGTAACTAAAAATAAAATAGGTCTAGAACTTTTTGATTAGTCAAAATTGAAAGTATATTTGTAGGCAATTATATGGGAAAAATGCAAGCGTTCCTAATTATTTTGCCACCACTGTTATTACAGGAGGTCACAACTAATTTGATTACGATCTCGGAAATGGATTATTCTGGCCTGACAGGATAGAGAGCAACTCCCTGATGCCAAATATGTCGTTCTGCCTGCGCACAGCGGTCGCATTAACTAATATGGCGGCTGCAAGACGTGTATCTTTCCCAAAAAAAAAGAGATAAAGGAAATGGCTGAATTTTGTACATAAAGTAAGTACTAGTTTTATGACAATTTGTATTCAATCAATATGGGAACACAATAAGTAACTGTCTTGACATTTTTTGACATTGTTCAAATTTTTGGTTGCCCTTTATCCTGACAGCCTAAGGTAAAAGCACCTATTATGGACAAGGCTCCAGTGATGAACATTATCATTTTTTTAAATGAAAACATATCAATACTAAAATTTTATTCTAATAGTAGTAATCCCGAATAATTCAATATAATCTAATTGTAGCACTAAAAGCATTATCAATCAGAGACTTATATTTATGGAATTGTTCATAACTGGAGCACTTACCTTTAGGAGCTTTTACCTTAGCATAATCCATTTCCGAGATCATTCATATTTTCTGCTTCGTTCTTAGACGGTGCGTCATGGCCACGAATGCTGAAACGTCATCTTAACTAAACTTGTACAGTCACGAGATTAAATTTGGTACCCACCTTAGGTCCAAAGTCAATGTGACATTCTACAATAATAAGGTTGAGTTTCCTAAAAGTTACAAATGACTTGACATCTCCAATGAAATTGACCCTTTCGTCCACGTTCATAACCAAGGTTTCATAACTGGTTATGAATAAGGATTTTTTTCCACTGTTTCATAACCAGTTATTAAACAAGACTTTTTTCCATTTTTATAACCTTATTTTCAAATCAATTGGACAGTGGCGACGGAGCTCCGCTTACGCGGAGGTCCTATTTCTGAGTGGTTTGGCCCTCCGGGCCTGCTGCAAAACTAACATAACCTAAACCTACCTAGTTTCTGGTTATGAAAATGGAAAAAAAAGTCTTGTTTAATAACAGGTTAAGAAACAGTGAAAAAAAATCATTATTCATAACCAGTTATGAAATCTTACTTGTGAAAGTGGACGAAAGGAAATTGACTCAAGCATATTTTTCTTGAAATGGGTGTCAAATTAACGCTCGTGACCGTACAGTCACCATCAAATATCGAAGTAGGTCCAATAGTAGTAGTAACTCAATTAATTAAGCAGTGTTGTAGAGTGTGTTGAGATATTTTTGCACACTTTGTTTGCTGCGATGTGTTTAAAGTCGTACCTACTTTAGTTGCTTACATTTACTCCAACCGACCTACAACATCCGACATTATGGGAAAACGAGCATATTTGGAAGGTATTATAGGAATGAAGACAACATGAATTGATTATTTTACTGAGCAGGAATTATGGAAAGTACATAATTTATTGTATTAACGCAGACATCACAGGAACATCGGAGTGTACGGATCCAGTGAATCTGCACTGCAGTCCTTCTAGACAATGCATACTATGTGGCAAAATTGGTGGGCGAAGTGGCTGGAGACAGTGGTGTTGGTTTTTTTCTGAAATTTAAACAAAATGACTTATCATAATTTTTGTCATGAATATAAACTATAACTTTGTTTCTACATTTTTTTTACATTCAAGTCAAATATTCGTAAGGGCGCTAAAATACTGAAATATTGTTGGACAAAGGTTAAGAAATGTTATGTACTCGCTGTCTCCAACAATAATATATTATCCAATATAGGGCTGAAACTATTGGACACGTCTAGAGGCAGAGAGCGTGTCAGATAATTTTGAGCGTAACGCAATGTGAAATATAAATTATTATTGGCGACTGTACTTATTCTCATTTAGTTTAGGTATATTGGTTTTGCAGACACTTTAGAGAGATCAAATAACTTATATGAATAAAAAGCAAATTATTTACATAGATTTAATGCTTAATCTTTGGCCAAAGTAGCTGGTCACCCGAAACGTCATTTAGGCATGAGGATTATTAACAGTATTCAGCCATTTCCCTTATCGTTTTGTTTTGGGAACGATACCACACTTATTGAGGAAATTTCCTTAATGAGTTATCTCATGCCTCCCCCAATAACCCGGCACAAACATGTAGACTTGGCTAAAAGCAGACATATTTGACTAGGTTTGACTGATGCAGCTGCCGTTCTCAGTTTGACAGAGGAAGTTTGAAGTGGGACCTAGGCAGCGTATCCATGCAGGTAACGTCCGCCAGGTTAGGTAAAATACTGAAAATACGGAATAAAACTGTATACACACCATGATCTGCATTTGCGAATATCATTATAGGTATTCAGTGGACTTTATAAATATTTTCGTAGTTCCAATCGCGTGTAGTCTAGGTCCCTGTAAATTAAAAATTAACTGTATATCTATATCACAAACACGCTGCTCCAATTAATTGTATCGAGTACAGGCTAGTGTACTATTCTGCCCATGGAATTACGATTAGTATAGTACCGCAATTTTAGCAAATGTTATCCGATTTTAAGGTGTAGCTGAAAGAAAGTCAAACACAACTACACTAAATAAATAAAGAATCGTACATACATACATACATTAACCCTGAAAACATTACACTCCTTATTTTAGGCGGTCATGTAAAAATAGTTGGGTATGCCTGTGCGCCCCTGCTGCGCTTTCACGTGATTTGAACATAAACCTCTATCTGATCTTCATTATTGATTTAAATAGGGAAACTGTTTAACAAACACCTGGGAGACGCGTTCATACAAAGGAAGTAACTTTTCTTACATGTTACAAGAATTCATAACACATACATACACGTACATATTTACCTTAGAATAACACACAACACAATCACAATCTCATAACATTTTATGAAAAACAACATGTAAATAAATAATGTAACAAATACAACATAATACGTACCTAGAATGTTTATTTCCAATGCACATCCTGCGACAGCGTCAACTTGACTTTTAAGGTCGAAAAGTATAGACAAAATTTATAATTTTTAGAAAAAAAAACTAGACTGTCGAGCGAGGTTGTATTCATCGTGGGCATACACCTTGGCTAGATTAATCATTTTTGACAACGCATGTCGACAGTGATCGCCTAACGCTAGCGTTACATTCGATGGCGACTTGTCTAGCCTATAGCGCCAAGTGACAGGTGATCACCAAAGTGATCGCCTAACGCTAGCGTTCGTGAACGATGGCAACTTGTCTAGCCCCACAGGTCGCCTATAAAGCAACTCGCCTTAAATGCATGAGGTCTAAATGTGGTCCCCGTGTGGTTGCCGGATTAGAATAGTGCCACTCCGTGTCTTTCCGTGGATGTCGTAAAAGCCGACTAAGGTAATAAAGGCGTGTAGTACTGTTAGGCGATGGGTTTGCAACCTGTCACTAATACACTGGTAAACATCTTCGCCTAAGTGTGCAAAATGTGGTTACAGAATTATCAAAAAAAAATTAGAGTTGTTGGAAATTCTGTAGCTCTGCCTACACCCCACTCTGGGAATAAAGGCGTGAGTTTATGTATGTATGTATGTATGTATCTAAATAGCACCTCGGCTACGAAGCAACTCGTCTTAAAGCGTCCTTCCATTACTGGCCTATCAATCAAAGATAACAAACCTCTTTTGAGTATTGGGTATAACGCCTTATAAAACGTGAGACGCGTTGCGATTTGTCTAATTTATTATCAACCTAGTAGCGAATTTGTCTAGATGATCTCACCTTATTCCATTACTTTTAAAAGTGTACACATATATCTTTGTACGGTCACGAGCGTTAATTTGGGACCCTTTTCAAGAAAAATATGCTTAAAGTCATCAATGTCGTTAGAGATGTCAAGTCATTTGTAACTGTTAGGAAACTAAACCTTATTGTTGTAGAATGTCAGATTGACTTTGGACCTAAGGTGGGTTCCAAATTTAATCTCGTGACTGAACTCAAAGCACCAACTACAAGTCAGTCTGAGGTATAATGCTATTAATAACAGAGAGAACTATGGTCTTTTGTATGCTCTAATTCCTTTAATTCCGTCAGTAACCGTATTAGCAATATTACAAAGTTCGCAATTACCACAGAATGTAAGACAAAGTACTTCAAAGTAAGTAGTCTTACCGATGTGTTTAGCGCGGGAGTCAGTGGCATTTTTAAAGCTTCTTTACCTTAAAGTTATTAAGGTTAAAATGTTGATATTTCTTTTGGAACTACGACATTTTGAGAAAACGGATACTATTCTTAGGTATATATATATATCAATAAATAAATAAGCATCAAGGGGCAATGTCACACAAATTGACCTAGATCTGACCTTTATGGTTGCTTGAATAGTTGTGTTTCAATCACGCCTAAATGACTAAACAGATTTAGTTAATACTTAGGATTATAGATTTACATAGAATAATTCAAACCCTTGAAAATTTTATCGTTTCCGGGGGAAAAGCGAGAAACGACTTTTATGCGAACAAAGACACAGGCATAACTTTCATAAAAGTTTATTCCTTATACTCTGTCCACAATCCTACTAATATTATAAATGCTAACGTTTGTGTGTGTGTTAGTTTGTTACTCCTTCACGCTGCAACGGCTGGACGGATTTGGATGAAATTTAAAATGGGGATAGATCACCCATAGACACCCTGAATTAACACATAGGTTACTTTTCATTCCAGAATATGTAAAAGTTCCCAATGGAATATCGATAATTAAAATCTATGAGAAGTCGCGGGCAGAAGCTATAAAAGTTACCAGCACCCTGGCTTTTTTTAAAGTAGGTTAATATAACGTTTATCTGTAACGTAACTATGACATTAATTTAATTAATAAACAAATTTGCGGGCTTTGTTAACTTTCTAACAAAGTTTTAATTGCTAGCAATGTAAAGCACAGCAATTTGACAAGTGTAAATGACAGTCGACGGATACTATGATTATTATGACTTGCCCCCGTACCACGACATGCCTTGTACTAAGCACCAGCGATTCTGATAACGATGAACGCGCAGCACATGCACTACATTAAAAATTGACAGTATCTAAGAAAATTTATTTTTAAGTTATTTTAGTTATTTTTAATGATAATACTTGCAAACAATTGCTAAAGCAACATATTATCGGCAATTTTAATAAATGCCCGCATGCCGGTAACACACTGTATATATTATTATATCAGAACCAAATTAATCTAATTAAGTCCGTAGGAATATCCTTGCTATCGCGTATTTTTTTCTCAAGCATAACAAGGGTTTTTGGCAGGTCAAGGAAAACAACCGTATAATACGTTATTGTGTTATTTCATGTCGTACAATCGTAGGATTTCGTAGATTTTGATAATGAGTTTTGTATCAAACTACTTTCTATCGTTTGGGCTTTTGGAATAATCTCCAAATTTCCCTACTGTAGATTGTATCAGGGTAGTGATTCTGTAAACAACGCCGGTCGTGCGGACTGCCGAGTGATATCCAAGCGGCGAGATTAAGTAGGCAAACAAAACACATTGTAGCGCGTGCATTTTCAATTAATCAGCATTATACGTTCGACCCATCGTGCTGCTAAATTGAAAATGCACGCGCTACAATGTGTTTTGTTCGCACTGACGGGACTACTTAATCTCGCCGCTTGGATATCACTCGACAGTCCGCACGACCGGCGTTGTTTACAGAATCACTACCCAGAACACAAACGACCTACCGAGTCTGGACTCAACCGATTGGTCTCAATATAAAACTGATGAAAGCGCAAAATAATGCAGCTAGCAAAAAAAACTAGTGTTGTGTCGGAGCATTTTTTAAGATTTTTTATTAAATCTTGTCAGAGAACCAAACATAGCGCAGTGTTTCAATTATAGGCACCAAGCTCAATTCCACTACAAACATATATTTTTGTTATTTTTTTTTCTACATTTATAAAAAATGCAAGGATACTTATTGTTCAAACAAACAAACAAACAATAATAGTAATCAGAGGCGAAGTACGGTCACAAGCAGATTTAATAATAGACAGTTAACAGTTGAACAGTGCGCAGTGTAATCACTATAGATTTATGTATGTGCAAAAGACATTTATATCTATACAAATATTATAAAACTGAAGAGTTTGTTTGTTTGTTTGCTTGAACGCGCTAATCTCAGAAACTACTGGTCCGATTTGAAAAATTAATTCAGTGTTAGATAGCCCATTTATCGAAGAAGGCTATAGGCTATAATTATATCATACTCACATAAACCGAAGCAAAGCGAGGGCGGGTCGCTAGTTGTTACATAAAGTTGACTTATTTATTTATTTTATTTATTTTTTTATTTCATGATTTTACACAGTATAACAGTAAAACTAAAGCACTGTGAATTTTAGATTAAGTATATAAACACAAGACAAAAGCTACACAAACAGTAAAGCATTAAAGAATAGACGAAGGCCGTTCATTCATCATCACACAAAATTTTAGACATTCGTCACGTATTGACACCCATCTGGATGCAAGCACGTCAGTATTAGGAGCCGTATCTAGAAATGCATTAAGCAGTTGCAGAGCGCGAACCAGCGGTGACTTTCGGCGGGAGACGGTCCGCGCGGCCGGGACCGCCAGCAGCGGGTGCCGTCGCTCCCGAAAAGCATATTTCGGCACAGAGGGAACGAACAGACACACCAGTTGCGATACTAAAACCGGACAGTCTGAGTCCCCTCGCAGGATACCACACGCCAACGACATCTTAAGTGTACAGGATAATAAACTATTTCTTTATGTTGTCTGTGTAGATATGTGTGACTGTATGTGTGTTATATTTTTATACAAGTATGGAGTGTGCAAAGTGGGCACTTCAACAAATATTACTAGCTACTCTACCCACCTGTGGGATCATTGCTGAGTTGGTTTTAAAAGTACACACAAAGATAAATAAATATATGTTTCATTGGAAAAATTCACACAAATTGACTTAGTCCAGAACAAAACTCTATGCTTGTAATATGAGCAGTAGACAAAGATGTACATACAGATAAATACAAAGAAAAAATCCACGACCCACGAACAAATATTCATCACACAAATTTTAATATCCGCCCTTACCGGGATCAGGGTAGTGATTCTCTGAACAACGACGGTCAGACGGACGGACGAGTGAATGTCCAAGCGGCGCCTTTAAGTAGTCCCGTTAGTATGAACATAACATATTTAAGCGCGTGCATTTTTAATTTAGCAGCATGGTTTCCGCCGATGGATTCAACGTATTAGGCTGCTTAATTGAAAATGCAGGCGCTAAAATGTGTTTTGTTCGCTCTGACGGGACTACCTAAACTCGCCGCTGCGATTTCGCTCGTATGTCCGCCCATCCGTTGTTTTTGAGAGAATAACACCCCTCAGCCCGGTACCGATAGTTTCGTAGGGGTACCTACTACGCTAAATTGTGTCGTCAACATAATATTCCATTAGGTCGTATCCATCAACTGATACTTTATTAAACAAAGCTGCGTTTCAGTGAAATGGATTATTAAATTCATAGCGTGCCTTTGACATCAGCTCCCGTACTAAAAAGCACTTAATATAAAGGGGTTTTACATGACTGCGAGTTTTGAACCAATTAAGAAGGTTATGGTAATTTTATTTCGTATTTATCGAGTTGCGAGATGGGTTACGAGTTTATAACTTTGTTTTGGAGTGTTGATGAGATTAATTACGTTATTTGTTATTAATCTGGCATCGCTGCCTTTTGTTTTGTTGTTCAATTTTAGAGCAAATATGAGACTGGTGCTTTTAGAGTTCCGTACCCAATGGGTAAAAACGCGACACTATTACTACAGTTGAAATTTTCAGAGATGATGTATTTTGTTGCCGCTATAACAGCGAAATAAGGCATACCTAGTTAAATAAATATTTAAGGGCTCCCATACAACAAACGTGATTTTTTTGTCGTTTTTTGATCGATATTAATAACGGTAACACGTAGACGCTTGAGATATTCACAGAATATTTTAGTTGTATATTAACTTAAATATATATTTATATTTTCTTATGTTAAAAAACTTTATTTTTTGCTGTTTTTGGCTAATGTTGTATAGATAATGGTACGGGGAAAAGGGGAAAGGGGTTGAAAAACGATACATTTGGCAAACATATTTTTGCCAAATGGCAGCCTCCGAAAATTTTGTGCTCGGGTTACAGCGAAGAAGCTTATAATCTATGAAAATTTACGTCAGGAATTTTCTGGACGGACGGACGGAAAGAGTAGACAATATATTTTTCTTGAGGTAGTACGATAAATTCTATAACTTTTTGCATCTCATTTCTTCATTCCTTAGTAAAGAGATTCATAAGTTATAACATACGTGTCATAACTCAAGGTTATATTTTCTTGCTTCACTTCAAAGTTTACTCTGAATTCTCCACAATATGCATATAAGTTACTTGGGTACAGATCATGTGTAAAACAACGCTAAGATCAAAATCAAAAGAGATTAAGTTTCTGTCAAAAATTTCATTTTTGGGACAAGCTTTTATTGCCGACTGTAGGTACTTTTTTTGCACTGTCGTCATCTACTTGTCAAGACAATTTTAACATACCCTAACACGACGGGTTTATCACGTGTAATTTAGGAGTTCCTGTAGCTGCTCTGAGTCTATTCCATCATCAGACCAGCTCGATGGTACTATATTATTGTATTGTCATCAGAACTAAAGGCGTATGCAAATATTCAGCTTCATCGGACACCTACATGCGCAAGTTAAATAAAAGCTTTTAAAAAGTATCTGCTTTATCCTTTTCTCAATATAAAAACAACTTTTATACTAAAAGGTTTCTTGTACCCATTAAAACAAGATGCTTATTTCGTGGTAAATCTCCGCGATAACATTTTCTTGGTAACATTTCTCGAACGGTGAACATTTCTTGGTAACAATTCTGACTCCATTTTAAATAAATAATGACTTTCATAAAGCCATTCTGTATTAGTCAGCAATATAAGGTAAATCGTGAAAGGTAAACCGACCTAGATACATATTCATAGAGCTGATTTATTAGGATACCCAGGCGTGAAAAGGCTAGCCGAAAATATACCTACACTATCGTTAGAAGTTAAATGGAGTATTCGGGTCGCTTCATCCTCTTAGCGGGTTTTAGCGCACTTTAAGCCGGTCAAGTACCAGTCGGATGATTAAAATTTAAAATTCCTGGGCAAAGTGTAAAAGTTTGAATTAAATAGATGAAAACACCCTATTCAATGGTTTTTTATAGTGGAATAAAAGAAAATGTAGTGACTAAGATTGAAAAGGTCATTAGGAAAGGATGGATGAAAGAAGATTGACGAAAGAGATATGCAGATCCAAAGTGGACGGGTCGGAGGTGGCCGCCCTAGGCGTACTTTTTCGAGTTAAATCGGAGAAATACTGGAAAAGGGCCGAATCTTAAGTACCCGAAACCGACGTGCGTGCATGACTCGATGTATGAATGTGGAAGAAGCGAAAGAAATTTGTCTAGATCGTAGCAAATGGAAAGAAGTGGTTTCTGCCTAACCCTCTGGGAACGAGGCGTGATTTAATGTATGTATGTAATTGCTTTTAGGAAATGCATGCACCGGTTATTACATGTTTTTGTATGACCCGGTTAAAACCGAAGAAAAACACACACAAACACACTTTAAATATTATTATGATACCCCTCTTTCTTCTTCGAGGGTTAAAACCCGACTAGATGTTTTGATATTTTACACCTCGTTATTCGAAATCTAGCCATCGGAATAACCTTTTTTTTTTGATGCGGGCTTTTGCAATTGCTATGCACCGTTACAGCTTCACCAAGCGTAGTGAGGTCGGCTAACTTTGGATGTAGTTGTGTGCTTCCTATCCCCTATTACCATATTGATAATGACACGTGACAGGTGATAATTCAATGTACATTGCACAGTTCACACGTTGATACATCACTGGGTTTCATATCAGCTGCGCCATGTATACTGAAATGTCACCTGTCACCTGTCAGTGTCGATATAGTGAAATACATCGGATATTGATGGTGGGTTGGTCTCGGAGGGCGTCCGCAACGCCTTCGCCTAGCTTCTCGGGCTTTGATACGTGACAGCTTTGCCGCAGTCGCCTGCTCATCCACTGCGGCTTGGATGGGGTCGGTGGGATCGGAAAGCATAGGTGCATCCCCCCACCATCCCCGCCCGCGGGACGGCCGCACTTAAACTTGTTGGACTATAAAGCCGGAATTTTACTGCAGCGCGCACTATCCGGCACGCATCGGGTCCTAGCCTCGCTGATTATCGAATTTAGAACACTATTTATTATTGTCTAACCCTGGTAACCCTTTGCACATACTTCTATTTCGGCACATCGAGGAAGATGAAACAAGAACTCCTATCTACATTTAGTGGCAGAACCAAATAATCCAAACATAGTCTGACTACCTATGTAGTTAGGATTATTTGGTTCTGCCACTAAATGTAGATAGGAGTTCTTGTTTCATCTTCCTCGCATGCTACGTACACAGGCGTGTGTAGCGTGTGTACGTAGCATACGCAGATGGAATTCCGGCTTTATCTTTTTGCTAATTATTTTATCGAGTAAGGGTCGACTGACATTAAAGTCACAACACATCATCCCTGAAAGAAGTCCACTCACGCCGAGTGCCGCGCGTTAAAAGCATTCAGTGGAAAGGGACCTTTCTGAACACGTCAGCGAGTTCGGGGCTAAGGCTGCCCGATAATACAGCTATAAATAGCGGAAGCACTGGAGAAATAAAACGCTTTTCTAGATAGAAATTTGCAGGAAGAAAATATCAAGTGACATTTCGCTTGATCCACGTGTCTTTAAGAGAATAAAAAGTCACCTTAGTTGTACGTACTTATAAATTTAAAGGGGATTTACTGAGGGCTATATTTTTGTTGAAATTGAGTGATGAATTTATTAAGACTAACCCTCTTATTCATAAACGCGCAATAGCTAAAGTGTAATTAATATATGATTTATCTTTATCTGTCATTGTGACATTTGAATTTGACAGAAAGGATCAAAGCATACTGTAATTAAAATAGGTTTGTAGTGCTTTTATGAATAAGAAAATAATACGTTAGTTGTTCATTGTTTTAATCTCAATATCTTAGTAACTGTAAACAAAAACTAAGACGCTCTTGAGGTTCTCCTTTTGTTGCAATATTCAAAAGTACAAAAAGACTACTTACTTTCTGATAAAAATACCATAAATAGTTTTGCACAATTTATTCGGTTTGCCATCATTTGTTATAAAAACCTTTTACAAACTGATTCATTTCACAAACATATAATTTAGCAAAACGTTTTTTTTCAATACTGTAAATATTTCAAGATTTATTTCAGAATCATCTTGTAGAACCCTAAAGGTTGGGTTAGGTTAATTGTATTAAAGTCCTGAAATATTTCGAAAAAAAAAGCGTTTAGCATGATATTATGTTTGTGAACAAAGCAGTTTGTGAAATGTTGTTTAGCAATATATAAATATAGCAGTTAATTTGCTAGTGATGTCGCTGTACTAAGCTGCGATCACTTAACGTGTTGCGTACCTGACCAAAATAAGCTTTTACAAATCTTTCACTACACTCCAACGACTCTATAACGCGTCCATTTTATATTAAAACCCAGCATTCCTGGCACTGAAAGCGTTATCTCTCTCAGGGCCCAACATCATCATTTATACGTATTCATGACGTCCTTAATGCGCCACTGGTAGTGAACGCGGGCGAAAACGGGGTCAGTTCATTTGTCAATCAATACTAATAACCATTTTTTTGCTCTGAAGGTTGCTCTGCGTTTGCTTTATGTGAAAAGGTGCGATTTGTTATTCGAAGGTTTAGGTCATACATAAATGAAACCTATCCGAAGCTAAAAAGTATAACATTAGGCTTTATACTACAAGTTATAAGGGACAGCGTAACTAAGAGCAGCATATCGTTACTACACACATACACCAAATCACGCCTGTTTCCCAGAGGGGTAGGCAGAGACCACTTCTTTCCACTTGCTACGACTTGACAAATTTCTTTCGCTTCTTCCACATTCATACATCGAGTCATGCACGCACTACTATTACTACTACTACTACTACTACTACTACTACTTTAGAAAAAACTTGTATCTGATATTCCGAGATGTTTGAGTTTGAACTTAATTCTCTTCACGTTTAAGTTTAATATCGTACGTCACGAAATATGAGATACGAGGTTTTTTAAATTAATGACGATATGTAAATAATGACAAGACATAATAATATTAAAGGTATTTGAATGAATTTTATTTTTATTTTTAATATAGGCTTTATTGCTTATAAAATATGTTATGTTCTTCTAAAATGTTTTTTCACTTGCTTAATCGATGCACACCCTTTTACTCTCCTGAATCTCTCAAGCGTTAACTGGAAGAGATCCCATGAAGACATAAGTTCGCCTTTGTATTTTTTTTAAATATTAATTGTATGGTTCTGGTTTTGCTTTTGTACATAAAGTATATACATAGTTGTAAAATAATTATCTCGAGAATTTTATTACTCAGTTACAATTAAAAGTTATTAAATGGTGCGACTCATACAATTCAGGTACCCACACACATACATACATTAAATCACGCCTGATTCCCAGAGGGGTAGGCAAAGACAACATCCTTCTGATCCTGACAAATCTTTTTCGCTTCTTCCACATTCATACATCGAGTCATGCACGCACGTCGATTTCGGGTACTTAACCTAACCAAGAATTATTGCCTACGAGAACACAGGTTAAGTTATAATGGTTGGATCAGTTTCAGAGTTCATAACCTTTGAACGATCCATTTCATTATTAATAAACATAAATAAGAACCAGCGTTACCGTATACAAATGGAGTCACGAGAATTCTTGCAGCTATTTAAAGTAGTAAAAAAACTCGCGTGAAGAGGGTTCCGTACGTTTTGAGAAATTTTCTATGTTACTATAGATAACATAGTGTTCTTATAGGTTTTTCTGTAATCTATTGGTACTATGTACTTGTTTTGGAGATAAGGGGTGAAATGGTCAATTATCAAATATTTAATTTAATATCTTGAAATTTTGTTTATTACTATATTATTTAAATATACAATATTTGCGATTCTCAGAACAAGGTTTTTCTTTTATTATGCCACACAATAAGGATCACCTGGAACTGGCCTCGGTGTTTTTTTTAACTTATTTACGTTACACATCCTTCTTTGAATTAAACATTTATTTCGCCTAATTAGAATTTTTTACAGTGTGTAAAAAGTAGTGGTGCAAACGTGGTATCCACTCTGCCCAATGTCATACCACTACTATTAGAAGTACAACGCTGGTTGTCTGTGGACCCAAGGACTGGTTGTGCTAGACAGCATATATTGCATTCGCTTCTCCCCTCAAGATAAATTGAGTCACCAACTTACATAATATATATCAAACTGTAACTCAATCATTCCAGTACTTTTGAAGCAGATTGGCTGTGACAGACGGGCAGACAGACAAACGCCAGTGACCATATGAGGGTTCCTTTACTTCTTTTTTGAGGAACGGAACCTTAAAAAATAATCTGTGCCAAAATCTTTTTCGATGCACTGAAATTCTCCACTCTGTCACAATCGTAATTGTTCTCTTTAAGTAGTAATGTTTTAATCTAAATAAATGTTTATTTTATTTGAATCAGTAAAGTATTGTCGAACATCGTCAAACACAATAAAATATTACTTCCTGCAAAAACAACAAACTCTGTCACATTTCACAAAGACAAATTTCAATGCATCAAAAAAGATTTTGACCCAAATACCTTTAGGTACTTAAAAACTTTAGACAGCTAAACTAAAACGAAAGTTACACCAAAATATCCAAATACGGTGTACATAACATAGTAGCCCAAATTCCTCTGCCTAAAGTAATTTCATTACGGAACCCTCTTCCAAACCCTGATCAACTAATTATTTAGGGTGCGGTAAAAATAGAACCTTCACCATCGTGACTGTAATTGGCTATGGTCATTACTGCTAGTTCAGGGCCATGGCTTAATACTGACTCCACTTGTATGAAACTTCGTGTTAAAAATATACTCACTTTAGATCGAAAGAATGATTATCGTAAGGCCCGCGTCAAATTTCGTTAGTTCGAAAAAGAATCTTATGTCAGTCAACTATAATAGTCAAAAGTCACTTTGACAAATGTCCTATATTTAGGACGTTAGGCCTTACGAGGAAAGGATTTTTGTAGATTAAGATTGTATTTCGGTTGCTTTGGTTGCTTTCGGTAAGTAAATGATTTTATAATTGGTTGGGAATTTGATTTTAATTCGATAACAGTGGTAAAGTTATTAATAAAAGTCAGTTTTACACGTAGTTAGTTACAGATGTAGTGAATAATCCTTTTCCATCGTTTTTGGTCGGATAACTTCGTATTTATCTTGCTTTCTCAGTTGGCATATTGATGGGTACTGAAGCTAATTGAGAAAGCTAGATAAATACGAACATATCCGACAAAAAACGATGGGAAAGGATTATTCACTACATCTGTACTTAGTTGTAACTTGTCACTAAACAGGCTAGTTCCTAAGTATTGGAACTAAATTTAAATGTTAAGCTCGTGTAAACCTGGCATTAGTATGCTAAACAGTCTAGACAAAGTCAACTTTGTTCTAAGGCACCGTTGGTATAAATGTTGTTTCGTATAAATTAGCTTATAAATTGACGAAAGTAAATAGAAATGGTTTTGAATTTAGAGATGTAATCATAGAATAAATCTTTAATTAACTTTAAATTCAGTTCAATTCATTTGATAATGCATGTACAAGATAATAAATCATCTTAAAAATCCTATTATTTCTCTGTATACACTTGGGAGCAAAGAAATCGACACACTTAGTACTGAATGTCCATAGAAAGTGGCTCGTTTTTTTTGCTTCCATGTATATTATGTTTATCGTTGTCTAGTACCCATAGTACAAGCCTAGAGCTTAGTTTAGGACTAGGTCAATTTGTGTGAGATCTTATTTATTTTTAACGAAATCTAACAAAATACCGTTACTCTTTATGCCATAAAAAAAACCGGATCACTTCGTTTACCCGAATTTCATTTGCCATAATTGTGTCACTTGCCATAATATTAATTTGCCATAAAGGCATTTTTTCTGAAACTGTAAACCTTTCAGGTAATTTTTACATGCCATCGTATAGAGCCCAATAGGTTAGGTTAGGTTTGTTTTATAACAATTCTGAATAGTTCACGATTATGGCGAATGAATATTATGGCAAGTGATAGAATTATGGCAAATGACTTTCGGGCAAACGACAGAGAACCAAAAATAACATGAAACCCCTCTCAATTTTGATGAATAACATTTATAAGGGAAGACGATGTAACAAAATAGGTCAAGTAAACTCAAGTCTTCCTATTTCACGCGAGTTCGCACGGCGCGCTTAAAAATTCGTCACGTTCGTCCGTCTGTCCGTATGCCACAGCAATTTTACTCAGAAGCAATTGAGAGGACGTGGTTGCAATATCTTATGTAGGTGTCTTTAGGAAACTGCTGAAACTGTGTTTAAGTGGCTTTACATTCGAGTAAAGAAAACTTAAATATATAAGTCAAAGCCTCTTACGGAATATAATTCCTTATGTTTCAGACAGCTAGCTCTTTTTTTCATGGCATTGAGAAGGCAAACGAGCACACAGGCCACCTGATGGTAAGTGGTCTGTGACCCATAGACATTCGCATTCACAAGACTGCAATGCAATCCTAAGACTGCAAATGCGTTGCCAACCCTGAGGACTAAGATGGAATGCCTCTATGCTAGTCATTTCACCGGCTGTCTTACCCTCAAACCGGAACACAACAATGCGAACACTGCTGTTTGGCGGTAGGTTAGGACCCTGCACAAAGTCCTACCACCCGCAAAACAAAGCTCGGAGGTAGGGTGACGGAACCAGTAATGGACAAGGACTAATGATGGACACTTGTGGGCCTATTATGGTTGCTTTTATCGCGTGACAAAATATAAAAGCATCCGTCACTCTCGTACTTATAAAAGAGAGAGAGAGAGAAGGGGTCCGGGCCCTAACCAAGATGTAAAGCTACTGACGGTTTTTATTTTCTATCGCTTAAAATGTATGGGATGACAGAAGCCCTTGCCAAGATGCACTACGCTAACTATCGTTTCTATTCGTTTCGTTTTTAAACCAATCGCGTCACTGGTAGATCACGTGACTTCATCTACCAGTGACGCGATTGGCTTAAAAAATAATCGAATAGAAACTCTAGTTAGCGTAGTACATCTTGGGAAGGGCGTCAGTTGACCACGCGGTTTATCGCATCGCACGACAATGTCATCACATACGTTTTGAGTGATAGAAAAGAAAGACGTTATTAGCGATTGCATCTTGGCTTAAGCCTTCTGGACCCTTAAATAATTGAGTACAAAATGTATGAGAATGGGGTGCGCCAAAGTTCATATAAAATTGCAAATTAGATTATTGGAATTCCGAAAATGTATCTCAAATAATTTTACAACCTAATGATCATGATTCATACTCTTCATATTTTTGTTCAATACTTATGATCGGAACTTATAATCATCTGTACTTATAACGCCAATATTCATGGAACCGTACACTTTTCAGAATTTGTTAAATATCTTACGTGTAGATAAAATTAAGTTCAGTTAGGTTAGATTTATAAAAATCTACAAAAAGGATACATTTTTGAAAAAAGCATTATGAGATGCGATAATTATGACTTAAAGTAGTACAAAATTTTTCGGAGTAATGATAAGTATTGTCACAAATTGTTATTTGTATAAAAAATCGAAAGACCAATTTTATACGAGCCAATATGGACCCATGAGAATGCTATAAAGTTACCATTTAAATCGTTATAATGACTCTCAACTTTAGAACTCATGATAGTGAAACAATTTCCATTTTTATTTATTCTCTCACACGCGTTATTTCCTCACTTCTATGGGCTCTATAGGTCCTTACTTGGTATAGTTTAAACATTTTGAACTGAGCTCTTCCACTTACCTGTAAACACAATGGTCATTGTATGGTTGCAAAGTTTAAAAAAAAATTGCTTGCCATTATTCTAATTAGTGTATTTTGTAGTCGATTGTATATGGAAATAAAGTCGATAATCTATGTTAACCTTCGAAGGTTGTTATTATCTGCTTTAACTGCGAGCTCGGCCTAATTTGTGGTTAACTACACAATGGCTTTGTATTCTTAAGTGGATAAGCTCAGTTGAAAAAGTTAATGCAAACCATATTGATTTTGACATGTTATCGTATTGTGTTTGACTCGTGCGTCGTCGTGGTCTTCAATATGGTTTTATCGTGTAGAATAGGGTTACGTATCAGAACGCCTAAAATTAATAAGCCTAATGTATCATAATACCTAAAAGTTTATAATACCTAATGGTCTTTTTTACAGAAACCGAAAACTTTTCAGGATTTTTTAAAATGCCATTGTATAGAACTCATTAGGTTAGGTTAGGTTAGTTTTATAACAATCCTGAAAAATATACGGTTTCAATAAAAAAGACCATTAGGTATTATGAACTTTTAGGGATTATGATACATTAGGCTTATTAATTTTAGGTGTTCTGATACGTAACCGGCACTATTTTAGGTTACGTATCAGAACACCTAAAATTAATAAGCCTAATGTATCATAATCCCTAAAAGTTCTAGGGAATGCAATTACCGGTCTCTTGTACATTTTTACCGGTAATACCGGCAAATTACCGGTAATCACATTTTTAAAAAGAAAATAGTCGGAATCTTATATTTTGGTACCAAAAGCTCTTTTAAAACACATTTTAACATATCAATCAATCTTCTATTCTTGAAATTGTTTAAATAACTACCTACCTGGTAGTCAAGGCCACTTCAAACTTAATGTTTTGGTCAACAATCAACTTTAAAATATAAAATAAACGCTTCTATTTCTAGACCCCACAAAATCTACTAGTACATCAATCAATCGAAAGTATGAAACCTATAGAATATGCAAACAAAAGTTTGTCGATTTTTTCCTAAGTTAAATAGTGGGTAGGCAGGTATAACAGGTAAGTCGGTAGCGCGAGCGATAACACTAATAATTCATAAGTCAATATAAGTATAAATAGTTAGTTAGAGTTTTATTCTGATATTTGCAACAGAATTTGCACGTAAATACAACGTTGTTTTGCGTTTTTTTCCCTCTAAACACCATTCGGTATATAACCGGTAATCTCTAAAATTTACCGGTAAATTACCGACGCCAGACTGGGCCGGTATTACCGGTAAACCGGTAATCCGGTTTACCGGTTTGCATTCTCTATCCAGTTCTTCTCTTCTCCTATTTTGTTGAAACATTTTACCAATTGTCCTACCTACCTTATTAAAGCTACCGTCTTTACGAAGGCTCAATCAGTAAGCTCTCTTTCAAATCCATGTGTAAAGCTATTTGTTAGAGGGAGATAAAGCGTTAGTAATATCAATTTCGCGAGTCGGCTGCGTCAGGCTACTAACTTCGAACACATGATACTTTTAGCTGAGAATTGACTGTGAGTGTATGGCACAAGGGACGTGAAACTAGCGATCTGTTTTTTCTTGGTGCGGATAATTTCAAAATGATTACACTGTACAATAATCACTTTAATACTGGTACCGTATAACTACACAACTATGGTCCTAGCCTGCAACAATAGTTCAATTTTTCTCATGAGATTATTCTAAAATATGACACCTGACGTGACGTGTGGTAGCCGGATTAGAATAGTGCCACTCCGTATCTTTCCGTGGATGTCGTAAAAGCCGACTAAGGTAATAAAGGCGTGTAGTACTGTTAGGCGATGGGCTTGCAACCTGTCACTAATACACTGGTAAACATCTTCGCCTAAGTGTGCAAAATGTGGTTACAGAATTATCAAAAAGTATTTATAGTTGTTGGAAATTCTGTAGCTCTGCCTACCCCACTCTGGGAAAAAGGCGTGAGTTTATGTATGTATGTATGACACCTTACTGCCATTATTGCTGGGTATGTGCACTGTGTGACCTAGAATCAATTGCTCTAAACTCTAGCTATAGCTAAAGCTATTATATTTTTAGAATAATATAATAAGTAAAATTTAATTATTGTGTTAGGCCAGGACCATAGTAAAACACATTTCAACGAAAATATCATAACGCATTTTCATTTTACCAAAAAGCATTTCTCATAGCATGAGTGTTTTGTTTTGGTTGTCACAAGCCTAACCTAACCTAACCTAATTAATTAATGTTTTAGATATCCTGAAAACACTACGGTTTCAACAGAAAATAGCATTCTATGAAATGATAATTTCGATGAAATTATACAATTGATGGATTGAAACTAGATAGAATAATGTGTTACACTTTGAATGATGTACACATTGTAAAACTTCTTCGAACTGGTGAAAGGACTAGTCAAAGCTAGCAAAGTTATATTTAAATCCTCAAAGTTAACGGGTATTTGACAAGAGTGAAATTAAATTGGTTTTTCATTAACAACAGATGATAAACATTATAAAAATACTGGGAAAACATCAATCTTTTACTTATGTTCGCTATTTATTTATTTATTTATTTTATTTATTTGGGGCATCAACAGCAATACATTTTATTAAAACAAGTTCAACATGATACAAAACAGTAAGCCAATAAAAGATGTCCACAAAAATACAGGTAGGTGAAACAAGCAACAATTTTAACAACTTGCATAATATGAGGTGAGAAAAATTCAAAAACAACAAAACTATTAAGACAACAGAACTATTATTATATAATTAAGATATTAAATTTATAAAATCCAACAATAAGGACGCTGTTTGATTGTGACGTCACAACATAGTAATCCCTATAAATTCCATAGTAACGGAGCGTTTTTGAAGTTTTATAAAAAGAAGCTGATTTGACTGTCAAATACCGTATTGAGATAGGTATTATGAAACCGCGATTAGATCAACAGATCGAGAACTTTAAATTAAAGTACATATTGGACAGACGAACACTTTGCACCCTATTCGTACAAAACAGAAACCACCGCTGTCGCTTATCCCTCGCCCCGCTCGAACGCGATCAGTGTGGCTCAGGAAAATGTGCTCGCATATAAAAATTGCTCCCGAATCAATGTACCATTTTATCAGACCTTCAGGCAGGCTCCCGCGCCACCGAGATCATTGATACTGGATTTACTTGCGATACTCGACCGTACAGCCCATAGGTAGGTGACATAGATCCCGTGTAGCCTAAATGTCAAGCGTACCACCTTTTCCTTCTGTACAACACAGCTTGTATAACACAGTTATGCAAACTTACGCACACTAACACACCTAAAAAGTGGTACACTTTAGAAATTAAATCGAAAGCTGATATATATAGACGACTGTATTTAACGAAGGGCATTTATAATCCCTCTATGCTTTCCTACCTCTATAATACCGTCAAACTATTTGACTCGTGGGCCATTATGATACTGTGTCATAATGACGTTATAATGCAATTCTTAAAAGGTCTCTGACGATTTGAATCATAATTGTCATTTTGATGGGTCCATATTGGCTTACATAAAAAAATTGCAATCCGAATTGTATTGTTATATCAGGGTTTTCGTAAAACGAACCTTACTTAACCTACTCTCTTTTACCAGCTAGATATTTCAAAAATCCTGAAATACACATACATACATACATAAGCTCACGCCTTTATTCCCAGAGTGGAGTAGGCAGAGCTACATAATTACTAACAACTCTAAAAACTTGTTAATAATTCTGTAAACCACTTTTTGCACAATTAGGCTAAGTTGTTTACCAGTGTATTAGTGAGCCTATTGCCTAACACTACACAGCCTTCATTCCCTAAGTCGTCTCTTACGACATCGACGGAAGGACATGCAGTGGCACTATTCTAACCCGGCGACCACGCGGGGAATCCTGAAATAAAATCAGTAAAACTAACGTATGACTTGCGAAGATTATGAATAACAATACACTCGGTAAATGTTTTCCACTCGACCTAAATTACGCTCGTGCGACGCCGGGGAGGGTCGCAGCGCTAGTCTTACATAAACCGATAAATCTTATAAAGATTTATCCATCAAAAGAAAGAGAACACAATGTTTCGCTCTCTGGTGACGGTTTTTTTTCCCGTTAAACCAAATTCTCTTTAAAAAGGGACTTTTATAATATATTTGTAAAGCATACCAAGACATCTGTAGGTTCAGCATGATGGACATGGAGAATGAAACGCCATCTATGTAATACAATAAGAAACAAGAACAGTTACATAGCAAATCTAAAATGAATAAGTAGTACGCAATGTCTGAATGAAGTATTTTTCGTTTCCACAGAGAAACTTAAACGGGAATCTTAACAAATCAGATAACTGGGGAGACACTTCATTTGGGCGAGAAGTGATGAATGTAAGTATCTAGAATTAAGATCTTCTAGTAACGCCTGCGATAAAACTAAAGGCAAAGATCATATCTTAGTTTAAATAAGTTTATTTTATTACATAAAATCTATTTTACTTAATCGTTAAGTCAATGCAAAATAATATGCATACCTTTGCCTTTTGGACACCACAGTCGGTCAAAACGGCCTTTATTCTAGTTTGGTTTAGTCTAGCTTCGATATCGTAACCACACGGTAGACTGACGGTCGGACTGCTCTTATTTACTTGATAGTAATAATTATGTGAAGCAAAGCGCTCCCTATTTGGATATAGTTCCAAAGTTGCCAATGATATAAATTAGTTGGCTGAACAGTCCAACAATTTCATTTGTAGGCCACTATGGAATTTTCTCAAAATGACGTTACAAACAAGCACATATTGGCCTCTATTACCTTAGAACAAAGAGGCAATTGCCTAACGCACTAGCAATCGCAATCAACTTCAAACTAGCACAATTGGAATTGACCAAAAAAAATAACCCACGGTTTTTACTTTCTAATTCGAAAGAATAGGAAATTTTAAGACACCTATTTCATCAATTTTGTATTTGATCCAATAGTTTTGTTTTAATATCTTTATTTATTTAGCAGACATTTTATGGATGACATGATTATTTTAAATTTGGGATGGCATTTTCTAATAAATTACAACAATTAAATGATATCCAATGAAAAAAAGTGATTGTAATAGTGTATTAAAACATACTAGTTCAAGCGGTTTTCGCCTAACCCGTAAGATACACCTAGGAGGGCTTCAAGCCGAAAACGAGACTCAAACAAAGGTTAAATATACTTTTGCCGAAATATCAATAATTGATAAATATTTCAAAAACTTAATAATGCAGAACGGCTTTAAACCCCTATTCTTCGAAATGGTTTTCGGATTGCAGTAATTGTAAAAATATGAACAATCCCAATTGTTTTCATTTTGTATGCAGACAGACCTTTGATTTTCAAAATAAAATCGATTTCGATTGCGAGTGCGTTAGGTAATAGCCCCTCAGGGTCCAACAGGTGACATTACTGTCAAGTAAATAAGAGTTAACGTACGTTGACAATACGATAACATTCCAATAGCAATATGGCTTTACCGAATATAATTGACGACGCGCTGGCCTAGTTGGTAGCGACCCTGCCTACGAAGCTAGCGATCCTGGGTTCAAATCCTGATATTTGTGTAAATAGCGCAAATATTTGATCTAGTCTTGGATGTTTTCTATGTATTTAAGTACGTATTTCTCTATATAAGTATTTATATCGTTATCTAGTACCCAAGTACAAGCCTAGAGCTTAGTTTGGGACTAGGTCACTTGGTGTTCCTGCGGGCCTAGTCCATCCATCGTAGCATCCGTCACTCTCGTACTTATATAATATTATACAGGGCGTCCCACGGCCATGCAACATGAAGGGGAAGTACCTTAAATATTGTAGATAAAGGATTTTGCTTTATGAAGACATTATTTCATTTTAAAAAGTAAGTAAGACTGCATTCAAAGATTTTTGAAAAATTGCTTACCTCACCTGGGAATCGAACAGACCAAATATGAAAAAAAAACTTTCTGTATTTTTATGATCCCAGTCAAAAGGGTAACTGATAAGAAATAACTCCCTCCAAGTAACATTGTATCTAGAAATAAAGGAACAATGTGAAATCTTACATTCAAGTTACTAGAAAATTTATGAGTATGTTAAATACATGCAAAGACGGAAGTTTTTTTTTAAATCTTTAAATGCAATATTGTTTACTTTTAAAAATAAAATAAAGTTTCTAAATAGCAAAGTCTCCTACGGACCAAATTTAAGGTACTTTCCCTTCATGTGGCATTGCCGCGGGACACCCGGTATACGTGCCAAAAGTGACGGATGTTGTATCCACATTTTGTCACGTGATAAACGCAGCCATATCAGGGCCCCTGGTATTTATATATATAAAAAAAAGCCCGAAAGCCCTTTATTCTCCATTGACTTAGCACCTTTTGCTATCGCATTGATCTGAATAACTTGACTGCAATGGCGGCCGATAAGAACAGTACGAGAACATTCAACGCAATATGTTTTACCAATTAGAAATAGAGCCCTAGTTCAACAGCGAACGATATTGAAGCAAGCTGAGCTAAACCGTTGTAGAATAAACGATTTCTACCTCAAGTCTCAACTCAGAGATGGAGAGGCAGCGCTATCGGGAACTGCATGGCATAGTTCAAAGGTTGTGCAGAAGGGATAAGAATGCCGCCATCGACGAAGTATGCCAAGACATGGAAAAAGCGGCAAATCATGCACACACCAAAGACATGTTCGCAAAGGTGAAATTCCTTGCTAAGGATTTTAAACCCAAGAGCTGGACAATAGAAGATGAACAAGGAACACCACTGGTGGATAAACATCTTGTGCTTGAGAGGTGGCGCCAGTACTGCCAACAACTATACAGTGAGAATAATGATTTCATCGAGGAGCGGATGGATTTCACTGATTGGGAGCCGGATATCCTCCTACATGAAGTCGAAGCTGCAGTGTTGCGGCTGAAAGACAAAGCTTGTGGTGGAGACGGAGTATCCGCGCAAATGCTCAAGTGGTTGGGTCCGGAAGGCACAAAGGTTCTTCATCTCGTATGCTTAAAAGTTTGGAGGACCGGTCAATGGCCAGAGGACTGGATGGAGTCAGTGGTGGTACCGCTGCACAAGAAAGGCTCTGCAAAGAAGTGCGAGAACTACCGTACCATCTCTTTAACATCCCATGCGAGCAAAGTCTTTCTGCATATCCTCAATAAAAGGCTCGAAAATTTCATCGGCGTGCAGATTGCAAAGGAGCAGGCAGGTTTTGTCAGAGGCAGAGGTACACGTGAGCAGATACTGAACATCAGGCAACTCATCGAAAAGGCTAGAGAGTTCAACGTGCCGATGGCCCTGTGCTTCATTGACTATGCAAAGGCCTTTGACTGCATCAGCTGGAAGAAAATGTTTGAAGTCATGAGAGAGATGGGTGTACCAGATCATCTCATTTTCCTTGTACAGAACCTGTACCTCGACGGCAATTCTAAGATCAGAGTAGAGGACACCGAATCAGAACCGTTTCAGACTAACCGTGGAGTTAGACAAGGGTGTATTTTATCGCCACAACTATTCAATCTTGTAGGCGAACACATCATGAGAAGAGTACTGGAGGATTGGAATGGAGGCATACGAATCGGAGGACATCTCATTAATAATCTACGCTTTGCAGATGATACTACCATCATAGGCGCTAGTGAAAGCGAACTTGCTGAGCTTCTGCATAGGGTCCAAAGAGTGAGCGTGGAGTATGGCCTGCATATCAATCGGTCTAAGACAAAGCTCATGTTTGTGGATCGGGCGGCCAAAATGCAGCGAACGGGAGAACTAGCCGACCTTGATACCGTGGACAAATTTGTCTATCTCGGATCTTTAGTTGCCGCTGACGGTGACTGTGAAAAAGAGGTTGTTAGAAGAGCCCAGATAGCAAAGGCTGCAGTGAAGCGCCTAGAGAAGATCTGGAGGAACAGAGGTATTAGCAGAGGAACCAAAACTAAGCTGATGAGAACCCTGATCTTCTCTATATTTCTATACGCTTCAGAAACCTGGACTCTGAAGGCACGTATTCGGAGCAGGATTGACGCATTCGAAATGTGGTGCTGGCGTAAAATGCTAGGAATCCCTTGGACAGCACGTCGCACTAATGCGTCGATCCTGGCCGAATTGAAGATCAAGTGCCGCTTATCGACCATCTGCCTACAGCGGATTTTGCAGTACTTCGGTCACGTGGCTAGACGCGAGCCAGATAATCTAGAAAAGCTCATCGTGGTTGGCCATGTTGAAGGAAAAAGGGGCCGCGGAAGATCGCCGACCCGATGGACCGATGCCGTGAAAGACGCCTGTCAGGAAACTCTACATGCGTCAATCCGGAAAGCGGAAAACCGTGTGGAGTGGGGAGCGTTGGTGCGCAAAATTATGGCCTCAAGTGGTCACGACCCTCAGTCATGAGGAAGCGACGAAGAAGAAGAAGAAGACCTCAAGTTATTACACATACATACATACATACATACCTTCACAACTGTCTCCCAATGGGGTAGGCAGAGATTATGGAACGCCAGGTGCACCGATCTAAACACACAATTTTCGCTTCCTCTACATTCATCAATCTGTTCATGCACGTACGGCGGTTTCGGGTGCTTTTGATTTGGCCCTTATTTAGTACATCGCGAATCTGATCACTGTAGGTCCGTCTAGGACGTCCCCTACGGACATCTCCTCTCATTCTCGCTCGCCATATCTCTTTCGTAACTCTTTTTTCATCCATCCTTTCTAAATGACCAAACCACCTTAGCATACCCTTTTCGATTTTAGTCACTACATCTTCTTTCAATCCACATCGTTCTCAGATCTCGCTATTTCTTACTCTATCTATCATTCTAACTCCACACATACTTCATACCTCAAGTTATTGCCCCCATAACTCGCAAATTTCCGCTTCTAAGTCCATGTCGCACTTGACCAATTCTTTTCACCATAATCCACCCTTTTTCCATCTTTGTAAAATCGTAGAACAGTACCTTTCTCACTGGAAAGTAGGTCAATTATTTCCATTGGATTTGGGCCCTAATCCAATGAAACCCGGCGGATTTCTTATTTCGCAACGTAGGCAAAGATGGGATGATTCTAAGTTATTATGAGAGATAACAGCCTGTCGATGCTTTGTGAATTGTTTTTAGGCTTAAAAGCTTTTGATTGCGGGTATTTGTAAGCTTTTTTAACGGTTTACAAGTAAATAATATTTTAAATTATATTTTTGGGGACTTGATAAATATATAAAGTTTCTAATGTCCGTCTTTAAACGAGGTCATTTGTTGACTATTTAAGTTACAGATATGCAAATATAGGTAACCTATGTTTACATCGAATTCCACTTCATGGATTGTATCATTTCATCAAACGATATTTTGTGTTGAAAGCATGATGCTTTCAGGATATCTTAAACATTAATTGGGTGCGCCAAAGTTCATATAAAATTGCAAATTAGATTATTGGAACTCCGAAAATGTATCTTATATAATTTTACAACCTAATTATCACTCTTCATTATCTTCATATTTTTTTTAGTACTAATGATCGGAACTTATAGTCATCTGAAGGTATAACGCCAATATTCATGGAACCGTACACTTTTCAGAATTTCTTAAATATCTTACGTGTAGATAAGATTAGGTTAGGTTAGGTTAGATTTATAAAAATCGAAAAAAAGTAACAGTTTTTTGAATTGCGATAATTATGAGTTAAAAAAGTATGAGATATTTTTTTCGCAGTAATGATGAGTATGGTCACAAATCGTTATTTGTATAAAAAATCGAAAGACCAATTTTATATGAGTCAATATACATACATACATACATACAAATTAAATCACGCCTGTTTCCCAGAGGGGTAGGCAGAGATCACTTTCCACTTGCTACGATCTTGACAAATTTCTTTCAAATTTTTGAGTCAATATGGACCCCATTAATTATGTAGATTAGGTTGGATTAAACTATAGACTATAAAAAAATGCAGAGAGAAATGTCTTTTGACTAAATTAATATTCTATATAATAGTACGTTTGTTGAAAGGTGATACAATAAAATAATAGATACACATACATACATACATAAACTCACGCCTTTATTCCCAGAGTGGGGTAGGCAGAGTTACAGAATTTCCAACAACTCTAAAAAAAAACTTATTGATACCTGTGATAATAACTGTAACAATTGATATCGATATGGTTGAAAAATATAGTCTTGACGGAATTTGAAATAAGTGGTTTCGTTGAATTGGTCATAATATTCAAGGTTTGTTATTTTAGGGTTTTACCCTTTCGTTACCTAAACTTAAACTGCGGGGTTAAGGTGATTGTTAATTTTAATTTGGCGTTAATATATCAAGCAAAGGTAAATTTTTGTATTTTCTGAAGCGGGTAAATGTTTCCATGCTTCTTCATATCTACCACCAAGGACTTAAAATGATGATCCATCATAGAACATTATCTCAAGTGATGAGATAGAAATTACATAGGAATAAATCGTTGGTTTTATGCGACAAGGTCCTATAAGCACTCATCAATTAAACAGTGACCGTATGATTATATGCACTATATTATATTTTTAAACTGTATTTACCTACAACATTCGTAGGAGTAATATATTCATCTTCTTAGACTTATTAATCTAAAGATACCAAAATGAAAAATAACTGTAAGAATATGAGCAATCAGTCCAGTCCAACCATTTAAAACTCCAAAATCAAATTAATTAAGTGAAACGTTTAAAAACAGACGCCAGAGAGAACAAAATGGCGATTTAAAAACCAAAAATTAGATCCTATTCTTCGTAAAACCTCTTTGGTGAAATTTCGGCTAACTCCACCAAAGACAAAAGTGTTTACTTTTTAAAACCCCAACGGACAAAGGCGGAGGCAACGGAATCGGATTGAATGCCAGCAGCTCGAGTTCTAATAACATTCCTAAAGCGAGAGTTCTAAATTTAAATAGCCCCAACCAAAATTCTATTCTACACCGATGACACTAGCTTCAAAATACCTTGCGGCGACTCACTTTAAAATCCTCAATGAAAACCAAAACGTGAACGGATTGCCCAGTGTTCTTATTCGTTTGCAGTTAACTCATGAAATGCTGATAGTTTCCATTTTAAATTTGGCTTTGGTGTTTTGTGTTAGGGTTGGATTTCGTTTGGTGGTTTCAATTTTATCCCCTTTGTCCACATCTGTTGCTGGTTGAAAGTGTCTAATTACAGGAAATGATGGCTTATTGTTACGTACTGCAATATGGTGATATAGTTTAACCACATAGCCTTTTAAGTGGTTCTATTTCACTCGGTTACACCTAAATGCAATAGACATTATTACCGTATGGTTTTTGACTAGTCTGCCATTATTGTCAAGTAAAAAAACCGGCCAAGTACAAGTCGGACTTGCGCATGGAGGGTTTCGCACCATTATGTATAAAACCTCACATTTTCATCAGGTTTGCAGAATGATTGAAAAAAAAACAAATTTCAGCCATTCCAGTAAAAGGAAACTTAATCAAATACAACACAATATTCCAATTAAACAAACAAACAAACAAATATGCGAAGTTGAATCAAAGCTCGTAATAAATATTTGTTTTCCATTTCATAGCCCGTAAGGGAAATCGATATGCAAATAAAAAAAGTACTGAAAAATATCCGTAACCCTCTGACGTCATCGGCTGTCATTGAAAGGTAAAATATTGACAGTGTAACTGTCAAACGCACGTTACGTCCTCAAATACGTTGTCTATGTGTATCTGTGGTATTTTGTAAATAGAGAATAAAATGTTGAATATATTTTAGAGTTAAATTTAACGAATGGTAGTGAAGGAATATATTAAGTTAAGTTTAATGTAGTTAAAAGTATTCAAGAATAGTAAACTTCATTGTTAATAATTCGATAGTGGAAATTCTAAACCTGTAGCGACATTTCATTTACATCATACTACCGTTTAAAACTTTTCTTTGAGTTTTTTGTAATTATTAAAACTAGGTTTAAAATAGACTTATTTGTACAACGAGCACGCCTTATTGCGTCCTTACTTCAAGTAATACCCAGCACACAAGTTATAACTAAGCACGGTATCGCGTAAGTAGTAGTACCTAGTACTTACGCGTAAGTAGTAGTCAATTTACTCGCGAGTTTAGTCGCAAGTTCGCTTTGATATAACTAGCGTGTCTAAATAGTGTAACTAGTTGAACAAATTTGAACAAGAACGTGTGTTATTTGCAGAATCCTTAGGTTCAAAATTCAAGTCATTAGGTTCACCGGATTAGAGTGTGGGTTATTTTTACTATCTTTTATTTAATTTGCAACGTATGTATGTATAAAAGCTGGTCTAGCCTTTGTCATTGTAACCGTTTAACGTGAAAATATTGGCTAGCGTTTTTAGTATCGAAAAGACCATTAGAATAGATCGGTAGCTAACGTCAATTTCATACATTTTTCGTTTTTTACAATCGTTAACGTTCGCAGAATTGAATTTGCCTACATGAATGTGTGAATCAGCGATATGTGGGTCACAGATGGCACTAGATGAAAACCAACGTTGTACAAGACACCGCAAAAACTCAGAGGAACTAGACAAGATAAATTCAGTGTTCGTTATCGTTATTAAAAATGTATAGGTTAGACGTAAGCTGTTAGACGGTCGTTTTTTTTATTTTATTTTTTACAATGTCACATCAATTGACCTAGTCCCAAACTAAGCTCTAGGCTTGTACTATGGGTACTAGACAACGATATAAATACTTATATAGAGAAATATATACTTAAATACATAGAAAACATCCATGACTCAGGAACAAATATTTGCGCTCATCACACAAATATTTGAACCCAGGACCTCTAGCTTCGTAGGCAGGGTCACTACCAACTAGGCTATCGCGTCGTCGTCGTCGTCGTCGTTTCGAGCGCCTACGGGAATTCCATACGTATATTCAAATTCAAATTCAATTTAAATATATATATTCCAAAGTCGTAAGCGTTTAGCAACTTGTCTAGCTCGACAGATCTTTAAATAGTTGAGATGTGTGTCGTAAGAGACGACTAAGGGAATAAAGCCTTGTAGTACTATTAGGCGATGGGCTTGCAAGCTGTCACTAAAACGCTGGCAAACATCTTAGCCTGATTGTGCAAAATGTGGTTACAGAATTATCATCAAGTTTTTAGAGCTCTGTTGTTGGTAATTCTGTAGCTCTGCCTACCCCACTCTGGGAACAGAAGCGTGAGTTTATGTGTATGTTTTCCCTGAGTATTATGTATTATTAACCACTTCTCCTTAATAAAAAAAATGTTCGTCTACTTAATTACATTTTTGTATAATTTCAATGAATCGATTCTTATCGTCGGTAAAACTGCCAAACCGCGTGAGTAACATTTTTAATGAGGAGCAAAATGCACCTTTTTTTTAAGAAGTTAAGATTAATTTTGCTCTTTAATATATTTGTTGGTTACGCGGTTTAGCAGTGTCACCGACGTTACTATATTACTACTATACAACAAATTCCTACATCTTAATTAGTAAAATAAGATAAAGATAAAAAAAAGTTGACTTCAAAATCGAAGTTGTTGGTTTGAACTGTTTGAAGTCGCGGATTCTTAATTTTTTAAATTTAAGTGTTTAAAAACTTGAACTTACCTCAAAGACCTCTCTAGTTGCGGAGAAGGGTAGTACGGCGACCCCGACCAGTAAGTCAGCGACGGCCAGCGACACGATGAACAGGTTGGTGACACTGCGCAACTTGGATGAGCACAGCACTGCCGCGATCACGAGGCAGTTTCCTGGAATAAGGTCGTTCAAGGTCAAGGCAAATTATTGTCAATGTCAATTATTTCAAGGTCAAGCTTAGTCTATACAATAGATCAGTGTTTTTCAAAGTGTGGGTCGCGACCCCCCGGGGGGTCGTGAGACCTGTCCAGGGGGGTCGCGAGGCTCAGCTCCGAGAAAGTCTTGTGACTAGATGGAAACATTTTTTTTGAAGGATGTGCATTTCAATAAAACAGCAATCAATCTTACATATTTATTTATTTTATGATTATAAAAATATTTTTTTATTCAATCGAAGTATGAGCTTGTTTCTTTTGAACTAATTTATCAAAACGCGGATCCTGTCGCGACACGCAGACGATTAAATCATTTTCCAAATTTAATGTATTCCTCTTCTTTATTTTAGTGTCAACCATTGATGAAAAGGACAGCTCACACAAATAAGAAGTAGCAAAAGGGTATCAAAATACTAAGGGCTTCTTTTGCTAGATGGGGTATTCAATAATTCTTTTCACCCTGAATACCTACCCATTGATACGGATACAAACTCCAGTTTTAGCATTGTTAAATAAGAGTTGGGCTCTAAGATTAATCGTACAAATTGGGTTTTGGGGGGTCGCGAAGCAATTTTGATGGTCATTAAGGGCCGTAACCCCAAAAAGTTTGAAAAACTGCAATAGATTGATTATTTTTCGCCATCAATAATAATGTTCTTGGACTCTCTACAACAGTACAACTATTTTTTCTAACCGTCCTTTGTCCCTTTTTTAAGCTCTCAAATTTGATTAACAATACTTTGTGATTAATTTTAAATCTATAAATGCTTATTTAGTTTAAACATTTATTAATAATAAATTTAGATTTTTTAATAGCTTATTGCAAATTATGGATTTGGATGGATTTAAATCACAATAAACAATTGTCACCGAAAATACTGAAATCATTATGAGATGTACGAGTATGCCTATGATATTTATTTGAGGAGTTTCCTTCCCTCAACTTCTCATAGGTTCCATCATAAAAACTAAATTTTGATAAAATATGGCACCAATCTCAAAGTCATTTCAATAAAATAAAAAATCTTCAATCAGTCCACATCTCGTGGCAAAATCAAGTAGCAAAACACACGGAAAAAAACAGACGAGTCAAGAACTTCCTCTTTTTTTTGAATATGTAAAAAATATCGACTCGGAACGTTATGTCCGAGATAAATACTTACTCTCCAAATGAGCGTAAGGGTTGTCCTCTAAAGTTTAGTAAAATTGAAAAAAGTGTTTGTTTATTATATCTCAACTAGTTAGTGCACAATCGATATCTCGTGTGGTCTGTGACAGCATATCCGTTAGCAGATTGAGGAAAAAGCCGCCGTCTTGAACTTTTTAATTATGCGACTGTTTGCTTCCAAAATCTATATTTGGGAATCCGAAATCGAATCAAAAAGAAAAAAAATATAAAATGCAAAGGAAACCATTGGTCTCGACGCGACACTCGAGTATTACAGCTTACAGCACTGCCATGTCGGCTTAGCGGTCTCTTAGAGGCGTGCATTTGTGTGAGCGTCGTTTCGAACATTTGCTATGATGTTAGAGAAGGTGCAAAAGAAGTTTCTGAGGTACTTATACAAGAAAGTCTACAGCTACTTTCCTCAGCAGTACCCGACCTTATTATTGCAAGGTCAATAATTGACCTTTTAGGATACGACTCGCTCGAGATGCGTCGTTCGCTGGCAACAGTGAAATTTACTTTGGGTGTCATGCACAATAAAGTTGACTGCATTGACTTAGTCGACTCGGTGGTGCGGCTGTTCGTGCCTGACTGCTGGCGCCGCCGCGCGCGCTCACCGCAACCTACCGCAACTCTCCGCTGCAGCGGGCACTCCTCATACTCAACACCACTCTCGGCGCGGCACCACACTGCGATGTGTTCGCCTCCGGACTGCCATACATATCGTTGGTCATAATGTATTGTTAGTCATATTTTTTTTGTCATAACTTCTTTCAGGCTGAAGTTACAGTTTTTAATAAACGTTTATCGTGTAGATTAGTTAAGTTAGGTTAGGTTAGTTTTATAAAAATCCTGAAAAAATAACCGTGTCCTGAGAAAAATGCATTATGACTTGCGAAAATTATAACTTAAAACACATTATGACTTGAAATAATTATGGCAGTCAATAGAGACCCGTTCGCCTCACGTATTTCACAAGTGGTTGATAAATGCAAGAGAGTGATTGAGAGTGAATGAATGGTATAGAAATAAGAATATTTTAGAAACATGTTTAATAAAGTTTTAGGTTAAGTTTGTAATGCAATGGATCACTCTGTAAATTACAAATTGATTGAAAAAAAAAAAAAAATTCATTGTTTTTTTACTGCTTTAGCTAAATGTATATACTGTGGTTACGTTACGTTACAGAATACTACCCGTCGTAGCCCTTTTCATCAGCTACGTCGTGATTTCCAATTCTAGGGACAGTATTTCTCGATTTCCCTATACTACCATTCTACCAAAAAAGTCTCAACTACCTCGTAACAGCGAAACAAATTCTACCCTGTACAGAAAGCAATAAGGTGGAATTTGCAATGGAAATAAAAAAAAAGATGCAGCAGATTTATCGTTGAAATAACAGTATAATGAATTTATACACGTTCAAGAATTTATAATAGGCTTCTGCCTCTCGAGTCTCGGGTGATAAATATATTATTTTGCCGTCTAACGTTTTGTTTTCTTGTTACTCTCACCAGGGGAGTTTTATGGGAGAGAAAAAACGATTCAAACGAGTTTTAACGTGAATGCGCTTTCTTTCGATTGCTTTCGCTTTGGCTTTTGGTTCATGTCGATTTAAAAGATTTTAAAACAGTGGTTACGATAATTTATGATAGCAAGAGATAAAATAAAAAAGATGAAAGGTAACACTTAAATATAGAACAAGTCTAACAAAAAGCTTTAAAAGTACAACTGTTGCTAAGCAACTTTAAATCATTATAAATTCTAAACGATCATTGAAAATGAAAAATGAAGTCAGAAACCTTAAAATGATTTTAAAATATCTATAAAATGATACTTGTCATAGTTCTAGTGGCATCTAGTTGGCGCCATTTTAAATTTTCATTACTGCCATATCTTTAATAATTTTCACAAGATTAAGAAAAATCGATTGACATTAGAGTCATCAAAATCGGCGCACGCGTTTAGTTTCTAGTGCGTCACAAAGGAACAAACATACGTACAATCAAGGAAATTGATTCCTAGACCATTTTGGACTATGTCAAAGTGACACTGTAAATAATGTCATAAGAAGTCTCTTACGTTCTGATTGATTACGTCACTATGACATAGTTCAAAATGGTCTAGAAATCAATTTCCTTCACATACATAATATAGGGTAATAAACACGTCACCCTCCTTCTTGGGCATACAGATACTAACGCAAGTTTTTAAAAAAAACTCGATTATTAAAAAAAATAACAATAAAGATTGATACTGTGTCAAAACCGAATTAGGTACTGAGTTGGCAACACTGATATTCCAATTTAAGTAAAAAATGCCAAAGCAATTTAATTCTGATAGGTTGATTTTCCATTTACTTTTTATTTACTGATTTGTATGCAAATGAAAGAGAGTATTATAAACCTTTAAGCCTTGGGACTCGGTTTTATTTAAGGTGGGTTTAGACCAAACGAGCGAATGCTCTAGAACATGTTTTGTCTTTATTTTTTACAAAGAAAACGTAAGAGACAATGCATATAATTATTGTTCGTTCGCTTGCTCTAAATCCGGCCTTAGGCTGACATTAATGAAATAATCGTTTGTGAATAACCTGACCTTGAACTTAAAATAATGGGTTAGATGACTTCAAGGTCAAAGTAGTGACCTTAGAGCTTGTTGTTTGATCAGTAGTTCAACTAACTAATCGTTAAAAACCTTAAGTAATTAATGTTACAAGGAAATGTGACAATTTTCGATTCCGTTTTCGAATTTTAACAAGCGACTGATCAAACGATGAGCCCTTAGACAAGTTATATTCTACAGTAACTTCTTATGACATAAATAGGTACACATAACCTCATGCCTTCATTCCCAGAGAGGAGCAGGGCAGAATTACTGAATTCCTAACAACTTTAAAAATTTGTTGATAAATGCAGCCCTTCTTACAGTTAACCACAGCATTCGTTACGTTGTAAAATAGCAAACATTAAAAATGTACTTTAAAAATAACAAATCTTCATCTTATTAAAAAAAACACACTTTGAAATATGCAAATACAATGACTTCCCGAGTAAGCTTGCAATGTCCTATAGTGTCTTATTCATTGAGAAACTAAGGTCGCCGTCAATAGAACTTGTGAACGACGATGACGATGAGATTTGACGACGCGCTGGCCTAGTGGGTAGTGACCCTGCCTACGAAGCAGCGGTCCTGGGTTCGAATCCCGGTAAGGGCAGATATTTGTGTGATGCCCGCGAATATGTTATCTATTGTATTTAAGTATATTGGTGTGAAATTGTGCCCTTATTTTTTATTTTTTTATTATGTAAACAATTTTTTTTTTTTTTTTTTATGGCATAGAGAAGACAAACGAGCACACAGGCCACCTGATGGTAAGTGGAAACTGTGACCCATAGACATTCGCATTCACAAGACTGCAATGCAATCCTAAGACTGCTAATGCGTTGCCAACCCTGAGGACTAAGATGGAATGCCTCTATGCTAGTGATTTCACCGGCTGTCTTATCCCCAAACCGGAACACAACAATGCGAACACTGCTGTTTGGCGGTAGGTTAATGGATAAGATGGTGGTAGCGATCCGGACGGACCCTGCACAAGGTCCTACCACCCGCAAAAAAAATTAATACTGTTTGACACATAACCTCAAATAATTCACCAAGCGCGTTTTTATTCAAAATAACGTGTAATGAATAATTATTTCATCTTAAACTTAATATGAAAATAATGATTTAGTGTATAAATCATTGCAAAGACCTCACTTGATCTTTAAAAGTAGGTACGTGATTATCGAGTAACCATGGTGAATAAAATTGGTTCGTTTGGTTTTGTTTACAACGTTTGCAAGTTCTATTGACGGCGAATTTAAGTGGGACTGATAACCAGTAGTCTGTGATCACTGTAAAGTATAACTTAGAAATTGAAACTTTTGAAAACAAAAGACCGCTTTCTAAAAAGTAACAAATATCTTCTATTCAAATGATTATAAATAGGTTAGTCCATGCATGGATTCTGTCGATGAGATCGAACGTATAAGGCTGCCTTATTGAGAATGCACGCGCTAAAGTGTGTTTTGTTCGCTCTGACGGGACTACTTAAACTCGCCGCTGTGTCATTCATTCGTTCGTTAGACCGAACGCGTTTTTAAGACCCCATTGAAGCTAAGAAAATAAAGTGTTCACATTGGTGGGTTCTTTCCTTCACTACGTCGCACAGTTCTGATGGATATTCACTCTTAAGACCTTGTTATAATTTGGTTGCGTAACAAACGGCATTTGTTTTTTATTCAAGGGGCGGTCTTGTTTTTATTTTCGGCTTAGTTGAGCAGTACACCCAGGTTGCGTCAGCCATTTTACTATTTTTTGCTTCGCTGCCACGTGCCAATTAGTGTGTTTGCAAAATAAAAATATTGTTTTGAAACTTCAAAACTAAAATGTCTATTTATTTTCTATATCTTTAAGATACGAGTAAATAGAGGGAGTATTGGAAATCACCTTAGACGTTTGACAGGAATAAGAAAAGGAGTTTTTATGTTTATTCTAGGATTTTTTTTTCAAGAAATAATAGTATAAGTAATATTTTCATGTATGAGTTAAATTAAACTCATAACTAGAATTTAAACTGGACTTTTTTTTATATAAAGATCAAAGAATAGTCCGTATTGTAACTTGACGTACAGTCAGCATCAAAACTAGCTAAGCAGAATAACATGCTCAAAATGATCTAGACACGACGACGTAATCTCTTGACAATAGAGTCGAGTGTAGATCATTTGACCTCTTCAGTCGAACTGTACTTAATTTTCTATAAGGTAATCAAAAACCTTTAATTATGCTCGAAGTGTCAACGAGGTTTAATTAACTAGGTACAGTCGACGTCGAAGATATGTTAACATTTTTGGACCTTATTTCAATGGAATAAAATGTAAACATATCTTTGACGTCGAGTGTACCTACTGCCAATGATCTAACTATTACTATTTCAAGATATTAATCACGTTTGTTGAGTAAAAGAATACTTTCAATTTCATTCTCAAGATCAGTGTAGAACTTTTTAATTTCAACATTAGACTCACAATATCTTACTTTGTTGATTCCGAAATTCCCAAACGTCTTCAACAAAGTTAGCACAAGATCCTGTACCTCTACCATGAGTTGCAGTTACCGCACTCGCTAGAGAGTCGAATGCTCTGTCCCTTGCACACTATAAGAATACTCGCGAGGTGTGTGAGGGACAGAGCTTCGACTCGCTACCGAGTACGTTGATTGTAACTTATGGTAAGGGTGCTGTAAGGTAGGTTCTTCAATAAAAAAATTACCATTTGCCTGAAAGTTGGCATAACTCGGAGCTTCCGCATCTTCATTCAATATAACTTGGAGCTTATCAATTCAAATGGATGATAGAGCTTTTGATTTCTGCAATCTTACTTTCGTGGTAAGTGATATTCGAACCATCGGTGAAGCGAAGTTTGAATGAAGTTTTGCAGGTCTTGAAGATTTGTATGGATTTTGTTTTAAATGATCAACGAGCAATAAGTTTCCTAGAGAGTTTTTAAAATTAAATGATAAAAAGAAAAAAAAAACTAAATGACAACAGATTAGACTTGTTACTAACGAAGGTCCTGGGTTCAAATCCAGGTGGGGTAAATATTTGTGTGATGAGCGCGAGTGGGTTGATGGCACCAATGACGGACACTTTTAGCTTACAGGTACCAGTAATGAGGACACTTTACTTTCAATTCAAATTTCATTCTGTCCTAAGTTAATTGTTGCAAAACAAATGAATAACCCAAATTTTCTGAAAAAAAAGATGCAAGTGTCCATCATTGGGTTCTTATCCATTACTGGTTCCACCATCCTATTTGTTCCTGAGTCTTGGATATGTTCTATGTACTCAAGTACCTAAGTAAGTCCAGGTCTCATAGTACAAGCTTCAAGCTTTGTTTGAGGTAAGTTTATTTGTCTGTCTCCTGATACTAATTTATTTATTTATATATCAGGACAGTTGACTTTTTCAGTACTCGGTTGTCAATTGCATTCATACTTTCTGTAGCATAACAAATATCGAAATGCCCTCTATTCTACAGGTTAAAACCATATTGCATCTTTTTATATTACCGTCAAGTAAATAACAGCTATCAAAACGTTGTCAATACGATAACAGCTCAAAAACGATATGGTTTTTACCACCTAGAACCTCGGTTGTCATAGCAATTATTGTTCGTCATCATCAAATTAAAGTCCTGTACATACTCGTATTTAAAAATCTAAGCCTATAGGTATAGACTAAACCTTCTCATAATTTTTGTAAAGTATTCCAAACAGATGTCGACGACAGGTCCACGGAAATATTGAAAAAGTTTTGAACAAATATAAAGTTCGCTTCAACTTTGACAAGTGATAGCGTCAGGTGGGACTGAAATGGGATTTACTTAAGGATGTGTTAACAATGTCGATTTTGAAGCGATTTTAAAACGAGATGGCCTTCAGGGTGTCCATTCTAAGGATTTAACTCGTTTTTAACTCGGTTGGTATGACTTAGGTACTAAAAATAAGTTTTGAAAGATGAAATGAAAATAAGTTCCTATGCCTTCTCCATGCAAGAGGTTATGACATACGAGTATAAATTAGTTAAATATGTATGACATATAAGTAAATTATTGAGTATAAGCCACAAAAACAAAAACCTTTGCCTCTATCAGTGTCATACACGGTGACAGGTCTCTACAGACTTTACGTTTTGCAGAATATTAAGACTACGCCGCGCGTACGCCGGATGTACAGTGGCGCCCACCTTACTATTATTGCGTTTTCTATTAAATTAAAGTATTTTCTTAAAATTGGTCGGTAGGGTTTTGTACTACAAATGAAAACACAACTTTTAGGATATATCACATAGTTTAATAATAATTCACCTTCGAGTTATCAACTTAACGGAAAAAAGTGGCCACCTTTTACCGTTAAGCTGACTACTCAACGGGTAAATGACGTTATTAAAGTGTGTCACGTATCACATAAATTGTGTTTTTACTTGCGCTACAAAAACATATCGCCTGATTGCAAGGACATTTTTTATTTAAGTAGAAAACACAATAAAAGTAATGAGGGCGCCACTGGACGCTCGGCGTTTGCTCGGTGCAGTCTTAAATTAAGCAGCGTTTGGGAACGTTACCAAAAATACCGTTTAACTATGGTTCTTATCTAGGTTTTTGTCAAAGCTCGCTCGGAGCGGAATCGATTCACGAGCGATATGATTGCTGGGATTACCCTGGTATTTTTTTGGGATTTGATTCTTCCTGCAGTTGGATGGTATGACGACTAAAATTATTGTTACTTGACTTGTTTGACGTCGCGTTGGCCTAGTGGGTAGTGAACTAGTGACCCTGCCTACGAAGCTAGTGGTCTTGGGTTCGAATCCCGGTATGGACAGATATTTGTGTCATGAGCGCGAATATTTTTTCCTGAGTCATGGATGTTTTCTATGTATTTATATCGTTGTCTAGTACCCATAGTACAAGCCTAGAGCTTAGTTTGGGACTAGTTCAATTGGTGTGAGATTGTCCCCTTATATTTTATTTATTTATTTGAATGAGGCTTGGCCTCAAGTTGAGCAAGTGAAAATGTAACTAAAGAGTTAGGAAAGACGAGAAAATAATGGCGGTGTGAACAAATTAGCGAGCGAAATTAACCGTTATTTCGAGGGAACAGTATTATTTTGCTCTTTGATCAGAAACGAAATATTAATATCAATTCTTTTCGAGTGAAATCAAAATCAAAATGCTCTAAATGAAATGTATGACGTTTCTGTGAGCTGGTTAAAAATGACCTGTTTACGGAACCCTGAGGGGCTAATCACTACATAGTATAAAACAAAGTCGCTTCCCGTTGTCTGTCCCTATGTATGCTTAGATCTTTAAAACTACGCAACGGATTTTGATGCGGTTTTTTTTAAAAGATAGAATGATTCAAGAGGAAGGTTTATATGTATAATATTTTTTTATTTTATGTACTGGTGTTACAGAAAACTCATATAAACCGAAGCGAAGCAAGGGCGGGTCGCTAGTTGCTTAATACACTCGTAATCGCAGTCGGCTTCAAAGTGGAACAATTGTTTAAATTTGGTATACAGACAAGAAAACGATCGAGATTGCGAGTGCGTTAGACAATAGGGCTGCTGATCTTGAATCTTACTGAACTATCATTAAGTATTTTGCTGCCTTACTCTTTTACTGCTTTATTACAGTGGACTAAAGTTTATAGTGGCAACATAAAAACTTCGGGTGGTGGGAATAACCCCCTTGCTTTTCGGTATTCCCATCTGTTACCCACACACTTTTGCTGCGTTATAACAGTGGAACAAAGTTTGAAGTGGCAACATAAAAACGTCGAGAGGTAACAAGTGAGAATAACCCCTTGCTTTCTAAATAACTGCACACTTTTAATCCTTTGTCACTTTAACATCATGTTTGAACTGCTACACTAATTTCTCAAAAGCCTTAAATCGACCAGGAACTAAAGTATTTGTAAAACCAACTGTACTTTCTCATAACACAAATATTTGCCCTAATCAAGAATGTGGAATAAAAGATGATGTATTGACTAAGATTGAAAAGGGCATGCTTCGATGGTTCGGTCATTTGGAAAGGATGGATGAAAGAAGATTGACGAAAGAGATATACACATCGATAGTGAGTGGACGGGTCGGAAGGGGCCGCCCTAGGCGTACTTTTTCGAGTCAAATCGGTGAAATACTGGAAAAGGGCCGAATCTTAAGTACCCGAAACCGACGTGCGTGCATGACTCGATGTATGAATGTGGAAGAAGCGAAAGAAATTTGTCAAGATCGTAGCAAGTGGAAATAAGTGGTCTCTGCCTACCCCTCTGGGAAACAGGCGTGATTTAATATGTATATATATGTGTATGTATCAAGAATCAAACCCAGCACCGCTAGATTTACAACACACATTAAATAAAATCACTCCGGAAATGTTAAACACATAACTCTAAAGCGAAAATAACCTATCGATTAGTTAGTCAATATCTTAATATAAACCAGGAAATCACTAAAACTACTACAACGACCTATGCTCCACTTTAACTACACGCTAAACCGGACCTTAATTATACGAGAATAGAATTTAAGTTACATTGCTGGATGTTTTTACGTAACAGTGGGCTAGCGGAATGACCGTTTGCCCATAAAATGTGATATTAATGAGTTTTTTTATTATATTTAGTAATCGCGTGACTAGTCCTCGATTTCCCTTAAATTTAAGGGCGCGCACAGACGAGAAAACTGTTTCTTATGCAACAACAGAGTAAAGTTCGTTTTTGTGCTTTAGAATTTGGAGTAAACGAAAGATTTTATAATTAAATCGAGGTCAGAATCTTGAGCGCAGCGAGGGTTTCAAATACACGAGATGCAAATAACTCTGAAATTAAGTCATTGTTTATCTTAGACGCAGGTTGAAAGTATTATAAACCCTAGGGAATAAAAATAATAAAAAAAAAAACTATGTCAGTGGACTTGTGCAATAGCAGAAACCTTTACAGCCTATGTAGAAAGATTATTATATGAAAAAATAAATTTAACAAACGGATTATCTATACAAAATTAGCAAAAAACGGCCAAAAAAATCACATTTGTTGTATGGGAGGTGGGCGTCTTAAATATTAATTTTGTTTTAATTTAATTATTTATATTAAAGTATATATACAACTAAATATTCCGTAAACAATTCAAGTGTCTACTTGTTGCCGTCATTAATATTGAGCAAAAAACGGTAAAAAAAACACTTTTGGTGTAAAAACTTAAGTATTTTATTTTATTCTGGTTTCGGTATTTGATGTTATAGCGGGAACAGAAATACATCATCTATGAACAATTCAACTGTCTATCTATTACTGTTCATGAGATACAGCCCGGTGACAGACAGACGAACAGTGGAGTCTATGTAATATAATCCAGTTTTTTACCCTTTGGGTACGGAACCCTCAAAAAACTATACGCAATGGACGAAAATACACGTTAAGCCTATATCGTAGCATGTGCTACACCGTGCTACGGCGTAGCCCGTAGCTCAATTAGCGAATCACGCGAGAGTGGGACTGAAATAGCCGGCAGGGCCGGAATCTACACAATGAAGCCTTATAGGCGTTATTGCGTTGTACTTGACAGTAATGGAAGTGATTTAAGAACCATATCATACCACGTTTTTACTCGTATTTAGTAGGATAGCCTACTTGGACTATTTTGCGGGTGGTAGGACCTTGTGCAGGGTCCGTCCGGATCGCTACCACCATCTGAGCATTTCTCTTTTTTTTTGCCACTGTTAGTGACACCTCCAGATTTAAAAAAAAAATGGCAGACAGGTAGAGACCATCGAACTATGCAATAATTAAATAATATTGTAATGTGTCCCAAAATATTTGTATGGAAAGTTCCTTTTGTGTTACCGATATTCATACATTTTTGGTAACACAAAAGGAACTTTCCATACAAATATTTTGGGACACATTACAATATTATTTAATTATTGCATAGTTCGATGGTCTCTACCTGTCTGCAATTTTTTTTGAAAATCTGGAGGTGTCACTAACAGTGGCAAAAAAAAAGAGAAATGCTCATCTTATCCATTAACCTACCGCCAAACAGCAGTGTTTGCATTGTTGTGTTCCGGTTCGGGGGTAAGACAGCCGGTGAAATAACTAGCATAGAGGCATTCTATCTTAGTCCTCAGGGTTGGCAACGCATTTGCAGTCTTAGGATTGCATTGCAGTCTTGTGAGTGCGAATGTCTATGGATCACAGTTTCCACTTACCATCAGGTGGCCTGTGTGTTCGTTTGCCTTCTCTATGCCATAAAAAAAAAGCCTAGCTTCGTTTGGAAATCGTCTATAGTGATAACTTTTAAAAGAGGAATTAAATAAGGAGTGTAAAAACGGGATCCCTTTCGTTCGCCTATTGTTTTTTTAAATGACTGAGCTGTCTTATTATGAGATAAACAGTCTCATAACGAGTCAAGTAGTCTTATTCAAAATTCAAAATTGAAAATATTTATTCAGTAAATAGGCCACATGAGGGCTCTTTACACGTCGGTAATATAGGGTGAGTCTACCAGCGCTTCGGACAAGACCATCATTGCGGAGAAGCGCCGCAAGAAACTCCAGCAGACGGTCATTTTTTCAATCATAAAAACATAATAGAACTTAAAACTAAGTTACATTAAGTAAAGTAAGTTACAATTAAATACCGGGTGTCCCGCGGCTATGCCACATGAAGGGAAAGTACCTTAAATATGGTCCGTAGGAGACTATGCTATTAAGAAACGTTATTTTATTTTTAAATGTAAATAATATTGCATTAAGAGATTTAAAAAAAAATCTACACTTATTGCATGTATTTTACGTACCTACTAATAAATTTTCTAGTAACTTGAATGTAAATTTTCCCATTGTTCCTTTATTATTAGATACAATGTTACTTGGTGGAAATTATTTATTATCAGTTACCCTTTTGACTGGCATCATAAAAATACAGTTTTTTTTTCATGTTTGGTCTGTTCGATTTTCAGATGAGGCAAGCAGTTTTACAAAAATCTTTAAACGCAATCTTACTTACTTTTTAAAATAAAATAATGTCTTCATAAAGCAAAATCCTCTATCTACAATGTTAAAGGTACTCGTACTTCTCCTTCATGTTGCATAGCCGTGGGACGCCCTGTATAATGAGTTAAGCAGTCTCATAATGAGTTAAACAGTCTCATAATGAGTCAAGCTGTCTTATAATGAGTTAAGCAGTCACATAATGAGTTAAACAGTCTCATAATGAGTCAAGCTGTCTTATAATGAGTTAAGCAGTCGCATAATGAGTTAAACAGTCTCATAATGAGTCAAGCTGTCTTATAACGAGTTAAACAGTCTCATAATGAGTTAAACAGTCTCATAATGAGTCAAGCTGTCTTATAATGAGTTAAGCAGTCTCATAATGAGTCAATGGAATCAAGATCTCACCGGCAATGACAAGCACGTCGACGAGCGCGAGCACGGCGAGGCTGGCGAGGCTGACGGGCTCGTCCCAGCGCACGCGCTCTAGCAGCGCCGCGCATGCGCTCTCGTTCAGCGAGCGCATAGCGCATGGCAGGGCGCTTAGCGGGCGCGGGGGCAGGGGGCTGCGCACATGACGAACCGGTCAAGTTGCCATCCTGTTAACAATGAAAAAAAAAGCGTTATGGTAAATCCTACTAATCTATACATACACATACATACATAAACTCACGCCTTTATTCCCAGAGTGGGGTAGGCAGAGCTACAGAATTTCCAACAACTATAAAAACTTTTTGATAATTCTGTAACCACATTTTGCACACTTAGGCGAAGATGTTTACCAGTGTATTAGTGACAGGTTGCAAGCCCATCGCCTAACAGTACTACACGCCTTTATTACCATAGTCGGCTTTTACGACATCCACGGAAAGATACGTAGTGGCACTATTCTAATCCGGCTACCATACGGGATTCTAATATTAGAAGTAATGTTATATTTAGTTTGTGTGTTTTTAAGTTTGTTACTTCTTCTCGCTGCAAAACGAGACGGATTTGAATGAAATTTTAAATGGAAATAGTTTACACCGTGATTTTTTCATCGTGGAAAATTTTAAAGTTCTTGACAATTACTTCACCGACAAGAGCCTAGCTCTTAAATTGAATGATGATGATGACGGAATAACGGTAATCAAAAGACAGAAACTATTATCCACTAATCCTACTAATACGAGTATTCTACTAATATTTTAAGCGCAAAAGTTTGTGAGTTAGTTTGTTAAATCTTCACGCTGCAGCGGCTGGACGGATTTGGATGAAGTCTGAAATGGAGATAGCTTATACCCTATGCCGAGCCTATGTGTTAATATAGGCTACTTTTTATCACGGAAAATTATAAAGTTCTCGAGGGAATAACGGTGATCGAATTCTAAGCGGACGAAGACGCGGACAGAAACTATTATCCACTTATCCCCGTGTGGTTGCCGGGTTAGAATAGTGCCACTCCATGTCTTCCCGTGGATGTCGTAAGAGACGGCTAAGGGAATAAAGGCGTATAGTACTGTTAGGCGATGGGCTTGCAACCTGTCACTAATACACTGGTAAACATCTTAGCCTAAGTGTGCAAAATGTGGTTACAGAATTATCAAAAAGTTTTTAGAGTTTTTGGTAATTCTGTAGCTCTGCCTACCCCACTCTGGGAATAAAGGCGTGAGTTTATGTATGTATGTATGTATGAATAACTAAATGGTGAAAGTGTCAATCTCCCAAAAAAAAGTACAAACAATCCTTAAAAATATATACGTATGTATAAAATGACAGTCATATGCGGAAAGGTGTGTTAAACTAATTTTTAACTATTTAACTCTTTTCAAACTTGGTTCAACCTGTATATGATAAAAGATAAAAAGATAAAATATATTTATTCAGTCAGTAAGTAGGCCGCACGGGCACTTTTACACGTCAAAAATCTACCAGCGCTTCCCAAGAGGAGACCACTGCCGAGAAGAAACGCCGCAAGAAACTCACTCAGCAGTCGTTTATATTATGCCATGCTTTGTCCTTATCTGTAATTGTGACATTTGCATCTGACAGAAAGTGACAAAGCATGGCATAAACTATTCCAAGCTTATTCCACGTTTATAAGTAAGGAGGTAAGGGTTACTAAGCAACTTAAATCAATATCTCCATAACTTCAAAACCTTTAACAATATCGAATTACTAAGTAGTAAAGTAACCAAAGACGGTCAAGTTAACGAAGTTGGTTAAACGATAACGTGGGGTTTGGAGTCAAAGTTGCCGATTTAGCGTTAGCGGTATACGTACACGAGTACGGGATTGTGTTACTATCGTTCATGGCATGAGCGGTAGGGGATAAGGTTGATAGCATAAACCTCATTACTCTACAGAATATCACATTCGCAAAAGATCATGGCAAATAGTCGGGTTTTGTTATAAAATCGTAGGTAGGTTTAGGCTATGTTAGATTTATAGCAGGTCCGGAGGGCCAAACTACACAGAAATAGGAGCTCCGCAGTAGCGGAGCTCCGTCGACTCTGTCTGATTCATGTCTTAATAACAGTTAAGTTTTGCTAATGTGATGTTTTGCTACTATGATGATTTGCGAATGTCATGTTTTGGGAATATCATGTTTTGCGAATATGATATCCTACGACGGATTGCTGGCAGTCGACTCTATTGTCAAGAAAATACGTCGTATCTAGATCATTTTAAGCTAGTTATTTTACTAACCTACTTTTAATGCTGACTATAGTTTCCAGCTCTCTTTTACAGGATGGAGAGCAAACCAGCACACAGGCCACATGATGGTAATAAGGATCAGTTACGCATGTTTATGTTAAGACCACAATCTAAATACTGGAGATGGAACGCCTCTCTGAATAGAATAGAATAGAATAATACATACATACATACATACATTAAATCACGCCTGTTTCCCAGAGGGGTAGGCAGAGACCACTTCTTCCCATTTGCTACGATCTTGACAAATTTCTTTCGCTTCTTCCACATTCACACATCGAGTCATGCACGCGCGTTAGTTTCACATAGTACTTAAGATTCGGCCCATTTCCAGTATTTCTCCAATTTGACTCGAGAAAGTACGCCTAGGGCGGCCCCTTCCGACCCGTCCACTCACTTTCGATCTGTATATCTCTTTTGTCCATCTTCTATAGTACTTTGCTAGTAATTTCACCAGTTGACTTATCCCCACACTTGGACACAACAATGCGAGCACTGCTGCTTAGCGGTAGGTTGAAGATAAGACGGAGGTTGCGATCCAGACGTCACGACATCTCGTCTGATGCACAGGGTCTACCACTGAAAGCTGGAGCTAGATCCAAAAGTGAGACCAGCCCCCTATTTCATGAAAATGACAGGTGAGAGGTGACATTAAGATTCCTATTCTACGAATAATGAAGTCACGAGCATCTTCTACATTGTTAGAAACCGGATTCTCTTTCATTTTAAGCCAACCCCCGACGGCCCGAGAGTTTAGTTTCCTAATTAACCCTCTCTGAGGCTTTTGTTTGGCTTTCTAATTACTTTAAACTCTATTTTTGGGAGACAGCCCGAATTAGGTCTGCTTTAATTGCCATCTGGGTTAGATGTGACCTAGAATTTAACTTTTATTAAGGTACAGATGCTTAAATCTCTCTCACAGTGTTCTAAATAGCGTATGCAGCGAGCACAATAAACTTTTGACTTGACAACAGGGTTGGGTCTTCCTAGTAGGTAAGAAATACCTGTGGGAGGAAGTCCCTACTCCTCCACAACAAACAGTTGTTATTTGTTAATATAGCTACTTATCTATACTTAACTTAAAAACTAGAAAAATCTACAACTACAAAATGTCAATCGATGTAAGTGTCACTGATATACAGTGTGTTACCAGCACCCTGGCTTTTTTTAAAGTAGGTTAAAACAACGTATATCTGTAACGAAACTATGACATTAATTTAATTAATAAACACATTTTCAGGCTTTGTTGACTTTCTAACAAAGTTTTAATTGCCAACAATGTAAAGCGCAGCGATTTGACAAGTGTAAATGACAGTCGACGGATACTTTGATTATTATGATCTGCCCCCGTACCACGACATGCCTTGTACCAAGCAACAGCGATACTGATAACGATGAACACGCAGCACATGCGCTACATTAAAAATGGACAGTATCTAAGAAAATTAATTGTGAAGTTATTTTAATTATTTTTTAATTGATAATAGTTGCAAACCATTGCTAAAGCAACATATTATCGGCAGTTTTAATAAATGCCCGCATGCCGGTAACACACTGTAGTTAACGGATTACAATAATGACTATTTTTTACATTGGAAAGTTTGATAGTTCTCTAGGGATGTATGGGAACGAATTCTACGCGAAAGAGTCACGTGGAAACACCATGTCACACAAATTGATCAAGTCCCAAAGAGAGCTTGAGAACGCTAAAAATACTTAAATAGAGAAATATATACATAAATATCCAACATCCAAGACTTAAAAACAAATACGATAGGATAAGTGTAATAATTATCGACAATATTTTTATTGCATTCCTGGGATACGCCACTTGTTTTCTACCTTCCAAGAATTCAATTACAAGAGCGCAATACTCGTTTTGTTGTAAACCGGAGCATGTCTTTCACCATACAGCCAATAAACAGTGACCAAACGTTCCGTGCTCGGAGGACTTCTTCTTCTTTTGATTTTACATACATACATAAACTTACGCCTGTTTCTAGAGACGTGTTGGTAGGCTACAACTCTTAACAGAATAACAGATACAAAATGCTTGGCCTAAACCCGAAACTTATTCATTAATAATTTGTAAAATTGCAAAGTTGTTTGTCTAGGGGACACCGTTGACGTAGGAATATCAAACTTTTATTTGGTTGTCCTGTGTTTTTTTTTCTCCTCTCTTTTTTTTCTTCTTTTTTTTTCTTGTCCCTTTGTCTCTCTCGTAATATTTTTGACATGTTTTCCTGCTGAACTACGCATGCTATTTGATATTACATTTTTTTTTTTTTTTTTTTTTTTTTAATTAAGTTTTCTTGTACTTACAAAATATTCGCACACCAGCAATGGTGTAATATGCAGTTTTACCTTTAATTTTGGAAGATCCCTGTAACCATATTACGGCGAATAAACGATTTGGATTTTTTTGATTTTGATTTTTAGCTTTATATAATGATAGACTAAGTAGTATCATTGTAGTATTAAAATTATGGTTAAAAAACGACTGACTGCTGAGTTTCTTGCGGCGTTTCTTCTCGGCAGTGGTCCTATTAGGAAGCGCTGGTAGATTCTTGACGTGTAAAAGTGCCCGTGCGGCCTACTTACTGAATAAATATCTTTTATCTTTTTATCTTTTAAAAACTTGTTCATAATTCTGTAACTACATTTTGCACAATTATGCTAAGATGTTTACTAGCGTATTAGTGACAGGTTACAAGCCCAAAGCCTAACAGCACTTTATTCTACTTTATTCCCTTAGTCACCTCTTACGACATTCACGGGAAGACATGGAGTAGCACTATTCTAACCCGGCAACCACACGGTCAACTTTAATAAATAAATTATTCAGCTTCTATTATGTTTCACTAGATAGATAGAATTAGAAAGGTAACAATAGAGCATAAAAAATAAGTAAAACGTGAAAGATGAGCAAAGAAACACAATTTTTCGCAATGTAAGGCGTTTTAAGAGCCATAATGTTGTGATGACTAGGCTCTGACTAAGCATAATACTGAAGAATTTCAAAATAGACGCAATTACTCTTTATTCTGCGGTAACGCAACGGCATGACCCTATGAGTCGCGAAATAAATTAGAATTAATTAGTTAATGGAAATAGAAATAGAAACAAAAGAAAAATAAAAAAAGAACAACGAGAAACATCATTAAAAAGAGTGACAACAAGGAAATCAAAATAAAAACGATAAAGACGGAAACAAATACAATGTGACTTAAGTTTATTACGACGCAATAGTCTGGGTAGTGATTCTGTAAACAACGCCGGTCGTACGGACTGTCGAGTGATATCCATTTTCGATTAAGCGGCCTTATACGTTCAACCCATCGTGCTGCTAAATTGAAAATGCACGCGCTACAAAGTGTTTTGTTCGCACTGACGGGACTACTTAATCTCGCCGCTTGGATATCACTCGACAGTCCGCACGACCGGCGTTGTTTACAGAATCACTACCCTGGTTGGTAGTGACCTTGCCTACGAAGCTAGAGGTCGCGAGTTTGATTCCCGGTATGGGCAAATATTAGTGTAATGAGCACGAGTATTTGTTCTGGTGTTTACCTAGTGTTTTATGAGTCTTGGATGTATTCTATGTATTTAAGTATTTATTCACAATGCAATTTTTTTGTTGACCCTTTTAACCCCCAGCAACCCGCTCTAACTTCGCTTCGGTTTGTGTGAGTATAATATACAGCCTTGCTCTATAAATGGCCTATCTAAGACTGAAATAATTTTTCAAATCGAACCAGTAGTTCCTGAGATTAACGCGTTCAATCAAACAAACAAACAAACTCTTCAGCTATATAATATTAGTATAGATAGTATAGAAAACAGCATTTAAAAAAACATTTTACTCCTTGGAAAAATTAGGCTATTCACGTGTTCTTTTTTCAAAAGAAAAGCCATAATTTTCAGGCATGTTTATATACAAGAGCTATAACTGGATCTAGTCAATTGTTATCATGATTTGACTTCGATGCATGACTGTTTCCATTGACTTGCTGCCAAGAAAGCAAGACGGAATGCCTGCGTCTACAACTCCTCTAACTGAACGATATCTGCACATGATAAGGCAAGCGATTGAACGAGGTCGTATAGCTTTGTATAGCCATCAAATGCAGTGTCTTTGACATCTCATAGATATTGAAATTCATCGTCTACCGTTTGAGTTGTAGGTGATATATTTGTACCTTATTGAATTATAACAAGTCTTAGTTAGGTAAATGCACCCATCATGGACAGTGCTCCAGTGATGAACAATAACAATTTTAACGGACAAAAAGGCACTTTAAAAAGATTTAATTGTAAATAGAGGTAGGCCTGAAGTATTATAATTTTATCTAATTGGGATTGTTCATGACTGGAGCACTGTCTACGATAGGCGCATTTACCTTAGTTAGTTAGTTTTTTATCAATGAGTAAGTTCAAACGTCGTTAATTAATTACATTTTATTTAATTAAATTAAAAATTAAAAACTGTCAGCCAAGGCGTCCAGCACAAAACTAGGAATTTTATAATTAAATTACTTACTTCATGAAGCAAATATATAATTTGTCTATAACATAATCACACACACTTATGTAAATGCAAGTTTATAGCGATTAATCAATATGTATGTACGTATGTAAATAATAAAATGAAATTGTACAAACTAGACCGAAACTTATTTTTTTTAACTGTTTTTTTTAGTGACATTTAAATATCGCTAAGGTAGAATTTATAAAAATATCGTGCACGCGTTATCGTGAATTCACTCATTCTCTGAACAAGATGATATTTTTATTATTAAACTACTTGAAAATTAAGACCGTATTCACCTTAGTCATAAGTAAAAGCTTTTAGGTAATCAGTAATTAAATGAATACACTCAATACTTTAACACACTTAATGTTTTAATTATGAATATTGCGATTACAGAGTTACCTTTCAGTTTAAAATTCGTAGAACGACTGACTTTGTCAAGATGGCCACCCGTCTCGTTAACATAAACCGTAAAAGGGGTAGTCAATTAACCTTCTTTTATGATGCATAATTATTTAAAGATTTACTTCATCCTGAAACCTTACTTAAGCATGTTCCGCTATTTCTTATAATCGTACCATCAACCAACTGTTTTCCCATTCATGAGACTCATGGTCACCCTAATAACGCAATCCCACTCCTGAATCGTATTAAAGCTTCGTTTTAATCGCAGATAAACTTGAGGAGCAATTTCTTACCATTGCGAAAGCTCAATGTTATCTTGATTTTATACTGAACCGGTTAATTTAGATATCGGACCTTTAAGTGAATGTTTGAAGGTTGAGGGAGACCTGCAATTACATGAGGTGTTTTCAATCAATACTGTAAAACGGGGTGAGTACGAATTAAGGGTTGAGTAAGGACACAACCAAGAAATCAGAAAATCAGAAATCAGAAAATATTTATTTGCATAGATACAGTTTAGGGATGTTACAGTACATTATGTTTCATGTATCAAGCTTGCATGCAAGCGTGCAAATATAATAATAAATATAAGGGGACAATCTCACACCAATTGACCTAGTCCCAAACTAAGCTCTAGCTTGTACTATGGGTACTAGACAACGATATAAATACTTATAAAGAGAAATATATACTTAAATACATTAGAAAACATCCATGACTCAGGAACAAAATATTCGCGCTCATCACACAAATATCTGCCCTTACCGGGATTCGAACCCAGGACCGCTAGCTTCGTAGGCAGGGTCACTACCCACTAGGCCAGCGCGTCGTCAATAAATCAAATAATGTAGTGGTAAATTAAAATGTCAAAAGAATAAGTATAAAAAAAAACAAATATAAGATGTCAAGTTCAACAATAGAAAACAAAATAAAAGGTTAACATACTAGGCATATCACAAATATATAACTAAATATAGTAATCCTAGTACTGCCGGTGCTCGAGATACGCCTTTACGCTGTAAAAACAACGCTCCAAAAGCCAGTTTGTTAGAATGCGTTTAAAGGAGTTTCCCTCTAGCAGCTTGAGTTCTTCCGGGAGATTATTATAAATAACTATGCACATATTAAAAACATTATTTCTGTAGATCGTCTTGTTACTTCGAGGGTGTTATAAAAATTTCATTATTTTTACCCTGGTTCGCCTTTCAAGAACTTCACTTCGTATCTTAAAGTACGAGTGATGTGATCTGACAAAACTAAGTACAAAATAAGTAAAAAAATAAGTACCTAAAATAAGTACTTGTTGCAAATAAGAACAAATACTAAATGGACATTAACGTTAACGTTACTTCTATTTGAAATAATTTCAGTCTTATAATTAGTAACATATTATTATGCTTCATTTTAGGTTGTGTCCCTTTTCACCCCTTAATCCCTACTTACCCCCTTTTACGGGACACTTATATAATAAGATATACTCATGTTGTGCATATATTACGTTAAGCAGCGGTGTGGGTGCAGCCTTAAGTGCTTTAAGAGAAAAATGTGACTCGATTTATTACGAGCCACAGTAAATTATATCAAAGATTCTACATCAAAAGACAATGTCATTATAACCATTGATAGTTCTTTATAATCTTATTTTTCTATTCCTCATTAAATATAAAACTACTTGCATCAACAAAGGAGTCTTAAAGATTCCTTTGAGTTTGTATTGAAATAAATATTACTTTTAAATAAATAAACAGGTTTACTTATCAAAGAATTCACTAGAGCATCGCACAGCTAAGGATCTTTCTCATTTAAATAAGAGTGAATAATAGTTATTTTTGCAACAAGATAGCAAAGTTGTTTTTTTGCTGCAAGTGTTGATTTTGAATCGCGAGTAAGCCAAGTTCTTAGCAAGTGATTTAAGTTTAGAATCCTGAGTGCATCGAGGGATGAAAACACACGAGATGCAAATAACTTTGGTCTCGTGTTGCACATACAACTTTTACCTTCGCAGAACTTAATAGGTACAGTCAACTACAAAGAGATGTATCCACTTTTGGACCAAAAAATCTAAGCTCAAAGTATTTATTCGGTAAATATGCCACATGAGGGATCTTTTACACGGTACGTGGGTAGTAGAGTGAATCATCCAGCGCTTCGGACAAGACTATCATTGCGGAGAAGAAGCGCCGCAAGAAACTCCAGTATCTAGATGGTAATTTTTTCAAATCTATAAAAACGTAATAATACTTAAAAGTAATTTATATTGTTAATAATAAGTTAATAAACTAAAAATTATGACTATGGGAACAAAAATGACGAGGCCTCTACGTCAAAAGCCAATAGAATAATTAATTGAACAACAAGTCCTTGCAAACGTGAACAGACCGGACCCCACAAACAGCACCCGTTCACGAGTATGACGCGTATCTCAGCCATCGCCTCTCAACCAAGTTTTCGGGAAAGTTGCGACCCAATTATTCTCTTTGTAGACAACTACATGAATGTAATGTAATTAGATCACATGTATATTTACCCACTAGAGTTTTTCAATTTCCACACTTTGCTATTTTTTTTTTTTTTATTTTTTTTTTATTTATTTATTTATTTATTTATTCAGACAACATAATAGGTCCACAATTTTATTAGTAATTCTTAGCCTAATTGTTAGTAATTAATAAATAACAGTGACTTTGTCCTCTGTGTAAGTTTCCACATCAGAGGACAATCAAATTTATTGGCAATCATCTTCAAGATGCCATTCCCGCTGCCACGTACCCTGTCTACTAATGAGGCAGTTTTCTTGCGCCACACAGCATCGAAACTGTCTGTGCGTGCCTCCACAAACATGGACGAGGCGCTGCAGTACCGCGGCAGCCGCAATAGCACCCGAAAAGCGTTATTGTACTGGACGCGCAGAGCATTGTAAGCCTTTTGAGTATACCTGACCCACAGACTCGACGAGTAGAGAGATGTGCAGAAAGCCTTGAAAAGTGTGATTTTAACTGAATCTGTACATCGTCTAAATCTGCGCGCCAGCATGTTCGCCCTAACTGACAATGCTCTGCGCTCCCTCTCCATATCAGCATCATCTTTCAAGTCCTCGGTCAATAAATGACCGAGATATTTGAATTGATGCACTTTTCTAAGGTGAATACCATTGAGTGTGATAGGTGGAAAAAAGAAAGGACTCTTGTTTCCCGCCCTAAAGATCATATACTCAGTTTTGCGAACATTGTATGACAACCCGTGGGACACCGCGTACGCCTCACATGTAGCCAGCATCTGTCGCAATGCAGTGACTGAGGGAGCCAACAGCACCATGTCATCTGCATAACTGAGATTATTGACGCACACACCGTCAACAAAACACCCGACATGCATGCTGCTGAGCTCCCCAATCAACGCATTCATATACAGATTGAAAAGCAGGGGCGAGCTCAACCCCCCCTGTCTCACCCCGCAGTCCAACCTGCATGGAGCCGAATACTCTCCTGCCCACCGCACTCTATTTTCTTGATTCAAGTACCAATATCTAAATAGTGAGATAAGCTCTGGCGGCATCCCAGTATCCTTCAACTTCTTCCAGAGGATGTCATAACAGACTGTGTCAAAGGCCTTTGAAAGATCCATAAAGCAGGCATAGATGGGAGTTTCTCTATCCGTGTAGTACCTGACAGTGTGCTTCAAACTAAGGATCGCATCTTCAGTTGACAGGCCGGGCACAAACCCAAATTGGGCATCATGTAACTGAACATGTTTCCTCAAATAGGAGTTAAGCACGCTGTCAAGCACTTTAGCGAAAATAGTGGCCAAGGAAATGGGCCTGTAGTTGGACTTGTCTGAGACATCCCCTGTTCTATTCTTGATAATGGGCACCACCACAGTCTTCACCAGGTCGAGAGGCAGGTGCGAGTGATTTAAACAGAGGTTGTAAAGCAAGGCGAGGACTCGCGGGAGGTGAACGCCAGCATACCGGAGGTGTTCGACACTGAGACCATCGTGTCCCGGCGATTTACCCCTGGTCATTCTATTAATTGCGATCTTAATATCCTTGGCCAGAACAATTGTGTTTATTCCACCAATGGACTCAGCGTCAAACTGCGCGCTAGGCGTACCAAGCGGTGACTGTACCTTAAAATGTTGCAAAAATAAATTAGCAATGTCGCTAGGGCTAGAAACGCCTTCAATACACACGGGAGTGCCAGGCTTTGCATTGATTTCGTTAGTACACTTCCAAAATTTTTTAAAATCTGATTTCGATTGAAAAGTTGCCATTAAATCCATTTTTATCTGGTCCTGGTTATTTTGACACCATTTCAGCTTTCCTTTAAATCGTTTCCGTGTTTCTATCATGCTATTGAACACTGGACCGCTACATGGTTTACCAAGCCACACCCAGGCATTGAAATGCAGCCTAGCACTCGCGTGCGCCTTGCTCACATGCTTGTTCCAGCCTATCACAGTTTTATTTTTCTTTTTATAATTTCCGTTGGTAGAAATTGCACTCTGACACAAAATATCTACTATTCTATTATACAGTTCATTTATAATCTTCTTATGACTATTATTGTTACAATACTGCCCACAACATTTAACACAATCTAATGGGAAGTCTATATTTTTTAATTGGCTATTACACATATTATGGTACGCATCAATCTGTTCTTTACATCTGTCCCCCCACATTATTTTATTGGGTACCGAAGTTTTAGTGAGCAACTTCTTATTGATTACATTAAGATCACAGTGAACTACTAGTGGGAAGTGGTCAGACCAGTATACGTCATATTTCACATTGACATCGACAACACATTGCCGCGCGGCGGTCGTGACAACGCAATGGTCCAGCCACCGCTTGCTCCCATGAGCCTCGCTAATAAAAGTAAACTCACCGGACGATAAGCCCAACTTCTCAATGTCGATACAAGACCAATCCTGTGCTCCCGAGAATGCAACGAGTTCGTTGTAGAATCGGGCACTAGGATGCGCATTGAAATCTCCAAGTATAAAAACGGATTCTACATCATTTTCTTCTATAATAGCCTGCACTATACTTAAGCAGTCTGTAAATTCTATCATATTCTCAACGCAGTCAATAGGCATATAAACACTAAAAACCAACACTGGCCTATCGTTAGTTATTATACGCACTGCTGTTATACGCGAATTTGAGCACTGAATCACTTTTACATTCTGGAACACAGATTTACGCCAGAGGAGAGCGACCCCGCCGTGCGGTCTGCCTCTCAGCATGCCCGCACTCGCGTCCACCGCCGACACTCCGGTGCTTCCAAAGTCCTCATGTATCTTCGCCAAGTATGGCAAGTCACATGGCAGCAACCACGTCTCCTGGAGAGCAATAATATCCGCAAAGGCACAGAGATCCTTAACGCCTTCCACGGATCTTTTAATATTTTTGCAATTATATGTAACCAGTGTTGTACTATACATTTACACCGTAACATATTATCTGGACTATTCGCCCTCAGGCTGTAACTTCTGATACGGCATGAAACGACGACAAGTTATACCGTCAGGCCAAAGCTCATCATTCAAGAAAATGTCTATATTTAGTCTTGATACCATTATTTTAAAACAATTGTACTGTTTCTCAGTCTTCATTTTTATTTTTTGTAATACAACTGGCTCTTTCGTTTTAGATAAAATATATTCTGCAATGTCACTTTCAGATGTGTCTTTATGTACGTTTGACACAAAGAGGGAGATCTTAACATCTGCCGGCTTAAACTTGTCACTGGGCTTAATTATCGCTTTACCCGTGATGTTTTCCCTTCTACTTTTATATTTTTTCTTATATTCTACGAATTTCCAGTCTTTTTTATTTATTTCATCACGATCAGCCTCGTTCTCTTGTAGTAATACCTCGGCGAAAGATCTTTTATTGACACTGTCCTCGCTGTCCACATTCGTCACGGTGTGAGAGGCGGCCGCGGTCAGCTGTTGTCGCTCTGTAATAAACTGGTCCGGGTGCTTCTCATTATTAGATTTAACGCTAGAAACGCTCGTGTGTGCCTGCCCACAAGATGCAACATCGTTATTGTTTATTTGCGCAGTAATAGGTGGCGATGAGTGTGAACGAAACAATAGACCGCTCGCTCGGCTTTGCGTATTTACCGGTTCTTTATCTGGGGTGCTATTGGCCGTGCGGTGGGTAGTTGATAAATTTAAAATACCGAACGGACCACTTTCCTCTAATAAGTATGCGCCTCGCCTTCTGTTTACATTCATATCACTATGACCATCATTTATTAAAGACGCATATCTCATATTTTCAATTTCCGTCTTCACGTCCTTAAGGTGTTCGACTGTTATATAGGATTCCTTAATGGCTTTCACTTCAGATTGTAATACGATAATGTCTTTTAACAATCTTGAGACATCAACATGTTCGAAACTTAAAGGGGGGAGTTTATGTAGTTCCCTCGCGACAAAAATAGGAGTTTTGTCCGGATCTATGTTTTTAAGTACACGGATAATATCTTCCACCTCCTTTTGCTTTTTATCTACCCTCCTTGAGATATTTTGAAGTGTCGTAGATACTGATGCAAAAAGTAAATCTTTTGCAGCACTTATTTCCGTTGTAGAAAAGGCACTTAATTCCACTAAACTTTTATCGTCCATTATGTTTATTTTGTTTTGAATAAAACATAATAACTCGTTTATAACGATATTGCACTGTGTACACTTAACTATATCGGTAGCCATATTTTTTACACCCGTCCGCTGTGGCGTCCGCGCATAGACTAAAAAAAAAATGACTAATTATTAATTAATGACTTCACTCGAATTCTTGCCCCTATTAAGGTATTTTAAAGATATTTACATAATTAAAGGTTGATTGAAAACAAAATCACGATCGCGTCCTTTGTGTAACGTAAATTAGTCATACAAACTATTTGGGTAGCTTTCGTCACACAACGGAATCAATTAAGACAAGTTTTGTTTTAATTAAAGCACTTAAGTATGTAAAAAAAAAAAAAAAACCAGAAATTTATCAAAAAGACCAGCTGTAATCAAAATTATAATAAAATTAGGTGGTATTTAGGGGCTGCACTTTGAAATTTTTTTGAATCAATTTTCTTGATTAAGTATGCAATTCTCCGAAGCCGCAATATGCAGAAAAAAATGTGATGATAGTCTTCATTAGTGTTTGACATAGTTAGTTATTGTTTGTTGTTTTTGGAAAACTAATAAATATAGAAAACCTCCTATAGCGTAAGTGGTCAATTTGTGCAACCTCTAAATGTTCTTTTACCTTAGAACTACACATTATAAAGACTTCGGACGTAAGCGAAGTATGCAAAAAATATGACATTATTTTTTTTCCAGACTAATGTGAAACTCCCTATTACCCACCAATACTTATATATTGACCCAGCACTGTTCTCAGCATTTTTTTTTATTAAATGTTACGTTGTCTCACTTGTCTCACCGTCTTTAAACGTCTTTAAACAGTAAAATATGCCTGATTGGAGTGCTGACGTGAAAATCTCTATGATCTTGTTCAATATATTATTGATATGATAGATGAGACGAACCTTTTCTTACCGTGACTATACAAAGCCTAAAAAAAACAACAAACTATTTAAAAACCGGTAAAGTGTGAGTTATGTTCGCAATAATGCGAATCGAAATAGAACTTAAATTGGTAATTATTAATACGTGCGTGCATGACTCGATGTATGAATGTGAAAGAAGCGAAAGAAATTTGTCAAGGTCGTAGCAAATCGAAAGAAGTGGTCTCTGCCTACCCCTCTGGGAAACAGGCGTGATTTAATGTATGTATGTATGTAATACCTACTGTAACGTAACGTGTACGTAAATTTCGGTGTGCGACTCGCACTTAACTGTTTTTTTTAATATTCCTTTGCCTAGTACCCATAATACAAGCCTTAAGCTTAGTTTAGAACTGTTAATTTGTTCAAGATTAGCCCCAGTTTTTATTTTGTTCAAAGTTTGAACCCAAACTGCCCCAAGTCTATAAACGAAGTATAAACGTACGCGAATGTCACCTGTTGCTGTTTCTATGTGATTGGTTTTTCAATCAACTCTGGTTAATGGAGGCTGCGCTCCGACGAGCGCCGAGGACGGACAGACAAATAAAATGTTCGTATTAAGTACTATACACACTGCGCGCGCCGGGGCGGCCATTTTTGGTCCAGTACATTATTCTTCCCCGTGTGGTAGCCGGATTAGAAATAGAAATAGAAATAGAAACATTAATTCGACGAACACAAGAAAAAAAAAACAGAGAAAAACATCATTAAAATAAGGATGGCAACACAGTAATAAAAAAAAAAGGAAAGAAAAAAAACGGTTGTAGGATAGTGTTGCCATGGGTGATACTGTGACGTTGTGTGTGTGTGTGTTGTGGATTAGGATAGTGCCACTTCCGTATATTTCCGTGGATGTCGTAAAAGCCGACTAAGGTAATAAAGGCGTGTAGTACTGTTAGGCGATGGGCTTGCACCCTGTCGCTAGTACACTGGTAAACATCTTCGCCTAAGTGTGCAAAATGTGGTTACATAATTATCAAAAGTTTTTATAGTTGTTGGAAATTCTGTAGCTCTGCCTACCCCGCTCTGGGAATAAAGGCGTGAGTATGTATGTATGTAAATTATTCTGAAAAGTCATAATGCAAGAGCTCTATATTCTTCAGTCAAACCACCATGCTTTTGACATTTTATCGTATTGACAGAAAACACCGAACTAAAAAAAAATACTTATGACTTATACTAGTATTAATTTATGAGATATTAATTTGTTGATTTTATAACGGATAAATATAAACGGACAATATGTTTTAACCGAGTGGGATAGAGCCCCTGAAAATCACTAATAAAATCACTAATATTCATTTTGGTATTACCTAATGATGAAAAATTTGGAATAGTTTCAAACATTGCTTACACGAAAAATATATTTTTATCAGTAAATAGAAACACACGTTTTTTTATGCTGTCTATCATAATTTCGAAATATTTAAAAAAAATCAAAGAAATGGCGATAGGTTTCTACGCGGCGCAAGTTAGTTTCTGTAAATCCATACAGTCTGAACATCATACGTACAGTTTACTTCTTGTTTGTACTTCTCTCTTACTCGATCTTAATAAAAGCGTATGAGAGCGAGTGAGAGACAAGTACAAACCCGAAACACCTTTCGAGCTTATTGCACTGTAGAAATTATGTTGAAAAAACGCTATCCTAATCAACACCGACGCGGTACGGCGTGGTCCGTCCGGTGTGAAGAGTACTTAATGGAATACAGGTTACATTTATTTAACACAATTTGCAGACGTTTTATCCATAAAGGGCATTATGTAAGCTTGTGTAAAGTAAATTGTATTTTTTTTTTCAAAATGTATGTCTTTTACAAATGACCACACTTTTACCCAAACCTCTTATAGTTGAATTTTCTTTGTTTTTCTATTAACACTTAGAAGCCACTCTCAGATAGTACAGACCGACAAAGTTAAATTTAACAACCACGTAAATTAAAATTATTCTTACTTTCTAAATACACAGAAAAAATGGAAATCTCGACTTACGGTCGAATACCTAATTAATCAACTCCTCTATTCAACTGAACTTTGCATAAATTCTTTCAATTTTCTTTAAATATAGCCCCAAACCACATTATTATCCGTTTGGGAACAGCTAACATTATTGAATTAAATAAAAAAAAAAACCTGAAAATAATTTGTTTTTTTAGCCGGGGAAGAAATCACGTGAAATAGGAGCTAATAATAGTTTATAATAACCTAGCATGTGGAATGTCAATCGTTTAAACACCTCAATATACTCGTAAGGCCCAGCGTCTTTTTTGGACCTTTGTCAAAGATACTTTTGACTTAATTTGACTGACACAAGATTATTTTTCAAACTAACGAAAATTGACGTGGGCCTTACGAGGTGTAAAGTTAATTAAAGAAATAGGGTCCATAAAAGTCTAGCCAAAACGAGGTTAGAACCGCCATCTCGTTTTAGGGTATCCTTTAAGCCGATATTCACTTATTGATTGCCAATCGGTAGCTAATGGATCGGTAGCGTTTTCAATAGGTACCATAACATGTCAAAAACACAAAAGTCGCTGTCAATAGAACTACTATTTTGACACATAACCTCAATTATTTACCGAGCGCGTTTTTATCAAAAATAACGTATAATTAATAGTTAGTTATTTCATCTTACACTTATTTTATAATGATCTAATGTATAAATAATTGCACTGACCTCACTTGATCTGTAAAAGTACGTGATTATCGAGTAATCATTGTGAATTGGTTCCATCTTTGTTCTCAATTGACGGCGACATTAGTAGAATTAGAAGCATGTGCTCTCGCATCTCTTCTTACATACATACATACATTAAATCACACCTGTTTCTCAGAGGGGTAGGCAGCGACCACTTCTTTCCACTTGCTACAATGCTGACAAATTTATTTCGCTTCGATTCTTTAAGTTATAAAAACATATCGTTACTTTTTATTTTTAATTTGTTTATAACAACATTAGTTTCTTGTGAACTGGAGATGTATATTTATGAACTGTTGAAACCTGCCAAGTTCCATTCAGCGAAGAGATAGACCTAAGATAGAACTCGTAAATATTTGTCTATTTCGCTCCCTAAAATAACTTTGAACTACCTTTCCAAGGATGCTAAGAACTCAGTTCTAAGATCGAAATCGTTTGCTCTCACACCAAACGGCTGCTTCATTCATTATTCAATAAAGAGGATTTATCAAAGTCCTTTAAGGTTGAATTTTATAATAAACGCCAGTTTATATTCAAGACGGATCGTTTGAGGGTAGATAATGAATTAATTTTCCAGCTAATCAATTAAAACTGACGCTTTTCCGTCAATTTCTTTAGCGTTTGAGAGCTTAAGGTGCTCGAAGGTCGCCTTTTCGAATTCAATTTTTCATTTCGTCCGATTCCTTTGTAGGAAGTGGAAATCGAATGTAGATTAAATTTTGCGTTCCTTTTATTCTTGATGACAGCTTCCTGGAGGACCAGTAGACTTTAAGTAATTGGGATAGACAAAAAAAATGGCTTTTTCGGATAGGTTCTCTTAGGTGGACAGCTGTCAATGGAAAAGAAGTATCTAATTAGGACAACACGTCGTTTGCCCAGAAAAGACACCGATGGGCAAAAAGTATCTGGAAATTCCAGCACGCAGCTTGCCTTTAAAATAAGGTTCTTATTAAATTTTCAACCAATTTTGATATATTTTACGTCATTGGATTCGTCTTGATGGTGCGAGTGTCATTAAGTATATAAAATTCCTCAAAAAATGTTTAACATAAATATATCGACGAAAGTTTCATAAAATGCAGTCGGGTTTTTGAAGCTTGCTTTATTTGAGACAAGTTTTTGTACCTGATTGACTTTTTTAAATCCTCTTCTACTTAACAAGGCCATACTTGCCCCCTTACCTAATAAAAAAAAAAACGTAAATGTAACGTGAAAGCAACTTTAACACGCTTTCTTCACTATGCTCCCTGTATTGTCTTTGTCCGCATGTTTAATAATTCCGTGAAAGTGTCGATAACGGCCCCTTCGGCCTTCGGTCTTAATTAGGTTCCATGTGTGAGTATTTGCTGTATACAAATGGTAAGGATTGGGGTTGTTCGCCGAAACCATATTTACAAAACATTATTTTAACTTGAATTCGAGAACGTATTTCTAGAAATCCTTTAGTGTTATTATAATACAACCCAAACCAAGCCAAACTGCAGATATAATTGGAAAACTATAAAATTTGCCTGACTCATCTAAAAACTAGTTTAGGGCAAATGAAAATTCGGATAAACGATGTGTTAGGACAAATATTAGGGATTCCTAGGGACAACATTATTTTAACATGAATTTGAGAACGTGTTTCTGGAAAACCTTTAGTGTTGTTAAAATACAACCCAAATCTAACCAAACTGCAGATATAAGTAATTGGAAAACTTTAAGAGTTGCCTTACTCATTTCAAAACCAGTTTAGGGCAAATGAAAATTCGGATAAACGATGTGTTAGGACAAATGTTAGGGATTTCGAGGATCAAAATGTTAGGGATTTCCGCATGGAGACACTCATTTTCAGGAACACCTAGATAGATAGAAAATTATTTCCTTGAACTTCATTTTGCATGCTAATTAAACAAAGATAATGACAGCAATTACGTTGTCCACACGCAAGGGCGATCGATCGCTTGTCGTCACCGTCAACCCCTGTTGCTAAAACGCAAACATTTCAGTGATCGGATCACTTCGTTTACCCGAATTTCATTTGCCATAATTGTGTCACTTGCCATAATGTTAATTTGCCATAAAGGCATTTTTTTTGAAACTGTAAACCTTGCAGGTAATTTTTACATGCCATCGTATAGAGCCCAATAGGTTAGGTTAGGTTTGTTTAAAACAATTCTGAATAGTTCACGATTTCAGATGCCTTTATGGCGAATGAATATTATGGCAAGTGATAGAATTATGGCAAACGACTTTCGGGCAAACGACAGAGAACCTTCAGTGATACGTCACGACTCAGTCATAGTCATATTCATTTATTGCTTTATGTTGTACAATTAAGTAGGTCTTACAAAAAAAAGTAGCTTCAACATAAACCCTGCAAGGACACTGCAAAAAGACACAATAATATACTTACATGTCTATTTGGGTGACTCAACGGGCATTTCAACCGCCGTCCGCTGTCCTAAGTATTTAAAAAATAGGTGATAATATACTTAAACTTCGATCAATTGTGGGAAGTATTACCATAACAGTATAGCTCTGTGTGAATGTTAGCTGCTTGGTGTAACTCATTTTTTCAATATTTACGACAGGGGACTGACGGCGGTTGAAACGCCCGTGGAATCACCCATTTAGGAAATCACATTTAGATAATAATATAACAGATAATAATGCAGAACGGCTTTAAAACCCTATACCTCGAAATGATTTTCGAATTGGAATAATTATTATTGTAAAAATATGAACAATCCCAATTGTTTTCATTTTGGATAAGCCTTCGATTTTTAAAATGCAAACGATTTCGGTTGCGAGTGCTTTAGGCAGTAGCCCTTGTGTTATGCAAAAGGCCGCGCTATAAAAAAAAAGTAAGAATCAAACCCATGACTTATTTACAGCGCGGAGTAAGTTGCACTACTACGAAACCAAGGAGTGTATAAAGGTGGTGTAAAAAGGTCCACCGTACATGGATAAATTAAGGTACGGTCACGAGTGTCAATTTGGGATCCATTTCAAGAAAAATATGCTTGAAGTCGTCAATGTCATTAGAGATGTCAAGTCATCTGTAACTTCTAGGAAACTCAACCTTATTGTTGTAGAATGTCAGATTGACTTTGGATCTAAGGTGGGTTACAAATTAAATCTCGTGACTGTGCTGGCCACCTGATAGTAAGTAGATTGAGAAACCCATAGAAGTTTGCAACCATCAGTCAACCACACGTCTTGTGTCAATGTTTGCTACTGCAAATCCGTTACCATACCCATGGAATGATTGATGACGTTATCATAATGCTCGTACTTTCACGTTCGTTTCGTCTTGCGATTTACATAATTATGCAAACAATGTTAGGATATTCTTAATATTCTTTAAAACTTCTAAAAATGTTCTCTGTAATTTCCTGAAATTCAAGATTTTTTTAAAGAGATAAGAACGTGGTCGTGAATACTGACACAAAACTATGTAACTGCCCCTAAACTTAAATTTATAATTGCTATTCCGTAACAACTTTAAGATCTGTACAACTATAGTTTGCAATAAATACTATGGCTATGACTATGACTAAGAAAGAAATATGATAAAAAAGATAAAAAAAACAAAAGGTTAAAGACATAATACCTACAACACAAACACATTTTTTTATAAAACATGTAAGTTATCATAATGATTATAAATCTATTATTAATATCCCTCATGATTTTACTTTCGGCGTAAAAATTCAAATTGACAATAATGATAATAAGGAAAATATTCTGCAACTTAGTCGTAACCCTTTATAAAATCTCTAGAATTATCAACAAATTCAAGGTTCTTAAAAGCACTTAATTCGTTTAGAATGCTACGTTCACCGCTAGAAACACGGCTGTGAGGCAATCGACACAATGGTATAATTAGGTTAGGCCCTCGCTCGGTTTTGTGATTTTCCTCCCTTGAAGAAAATGTGCTTTGAATGAATAATGTCTAAGACACACTGCCAGGCTGGACGGCTAGCATTTCTCTCATCTGCGATTTGTTTGTTGCTCGAACACCGCTAACGTTTCTCGTTTCTATCGACTTCGAATGAATGGGATGACAAATTGATCACGTGGTTTATCTAAACGTAAAGCCAAATGCTTGCCAATGCCTTTAATTCCGATCGTCTTAAATATAGTATCAAAATGCACGGCAAGACTCTCAGTCACCATGTCAATCCAAAAAGATGGTATAGGTCTTTATTGTGTACCAAATATAATTTTAAGTTAAATACAACTAATTAATTAATGACAATTAAATCGTTTCTTAGGAACAATTTTAATTCACAAGTAATAATTTATAAATAGTTAAATAAATATCAGGGATAATGTCACGCCCATTATTATTAACCTAGCACAAAACTAAGCTCTAGGCGTGTTTTATGGGTAGATACTAGACGAAGATGTAAATACGTAAAAAGAGATATACATACTTAATAACATAGCGTACTTTTTCGAGTCAAATAGGAAAAATACTGGAAAAGGGCCGAATCTTAAGTACCCGAAACCGACGTGCGTGCATGACTCGATGTATGAATGTGGAAGAAGCGAAAGAAATTTGTCAAGATTGTAGCAAATGGAAAGAAGTGGTCTCTGCCTACCCCTCTGGGAAACAGGCGTGATTTAATGTATTTGTATGTATGTAAATACATAGAAAGCATCCATGATTCAGAAACAAATTTTCGCGCTCATCACACAAATGTCTGCCATTACGAAGATTTGAATCCACGACCGCTAGTTTCGTAGGCAGGGTCACTACCAAGCCCTACACGTCGTTTTAATTGAAAAAGGAACGAGTCAATTGTCTCTAATCTTTCTTTGAGTAAGATAAACTTGACGATCTTACGAGCAGTGTGTTCGGTGAATTAGGCATTTTAGTATAACCACGTCCTTGGTTCGAAGCTGATCAGAACTTCGTCGATAACGTCGTCTCAGGCGGTTTGTTAATTTCCTAAATGTGATGATATTTCTTTATTCGTCTCATCACCATTATCAGATTGATTATCAATATTCTAAACATATCTATTGTGAATTTCTTAGTTCAATTTTCAGAAATATTTTTAGATGCTATCCATCCGTCTAAAACATACATTAAAATAAAAAGCAGGGTTTCTCATCTTTCAAAGTTTTATTTGTTTTTCATTCGTTTTTCGTATTGTACTGTACCTTACTAATATTATAAACCACTGTATCTTACTATTATTACAACCGGGCAAGAGCATGTCGGACCATGCTCGCTCAGTGTAGGGTTCCGAAGCCGTTACGACAAACACAAAAACTACCTTAAAAAACAACAGTATGAACTAATTTTCTATTTAAAGTTATTTGGTGCTGTATTTGATGATTTTTAGTAGGTATAAACACTTTGCACAAAATATGTGTTTATGGTAGGAACAGTATGTGTTTATCGCTTAATACTTTATAAAGATGCTAGATTTAGTAAGATTTGGCAGCAAGGCGTGTTGTTATGGCTCAAAAAAGCATAAGTGCTGTTATGGGAAATAGACCAGGTAGACTTTTCTCCGTATTATTTTGCGGACATTATTATGCGTGTTCTTATAATATTTGTGTTCGTGATTAGATTATACACTCAGAATTTAACCCAATTTGTTATTTTAATTGTCTAGAGAGTGTTTTGTTTGATTCTACGATTAAAAGATGAAAAACTTAAGAAAGAGTGGAAACTGAGTTAGTGATAAAACAGTAGAACTTTAATTAAACAAAATCAGTACCGCATGTTACCACCTCTGGCTCTGATCACTACTTGCATACGGTCCGGCATACTGTGGATAATGTTTTTGATGTCAATTTGTGGAATCTCTTCCCAAGCAGCCACTAAAGCAGTTTTCAGCTCACCAAGGTTCTGTGGTGGGTTGGGACTTCGCTTCACGCGCCGTTTTAACATGTCCCAGACGTGCTCAATCGGGTTCATGTCCGGACTTCGGGCTGGCCACTATCATCATTATCTTATCATACGCCTTCATTCCCAGAGTGGGGTAGGCAGAGCTACAGAATTACCAACAACTCTAAAAACTTCTTGTTGTGTTGTGTGACTATGTAAATATGACAGATGAAAGTGCAGAACTGATGGCGATTATGAAATTGGCGTTTTATATGGAGAATTTTCGTACATTTAATTTTGCGGAATATTTAATAACGTCAAATGCAAACCAAACAATATTCTGTCAGGAATATTAGTCACTTCTAAGCTTTATTATACATATCATAATTACTTAAAAATAGCTCTATAAAACTCTGCGTAAATGAAACACTTGATCTCGCAGCATGAAAAGAGTTGAGTTCACACTTTAATTTTATCAAGTAAGAAATTTAACCATATTATTTGTATCTTATGCTGTATTAATGAAACAGCAGCAGTGTTCGCATTATTGTGTTCCGGTTTGGGGATAAGACAGCCGGTGAAAAGACTAGCATAGAGGCATTCCATCTTAGTCCTCAGGGTTGGCAACGCATTTGCAGTCTTAGGATTGCATCGCAGTCCTGTGAATGCGAATGTCTATGGGTCACAGTTTCCACTTACCATCAGGTGGCCTGTGTGCTCGTTTGTCTTCTATATGACAAAAAAAAAAAAATTAAAAAGAATTTGGAAGTTCAAATTGAAATAAATAAATTCAGTACGAAATAAAACAAGTAAAAAAACGCCAATTTCATAGTTTTACTATTATTATTTATTATTTATTGTCAACATTATCAATGTTCGCAGCCTTCATGATTGTGCTATGTGACAGGATCGACTTCTTACGGCCGGGCACTTTAGAAGTTAATAAAAACCCAATAGAATCCTGAATCAGTCCGACACCGCTTTTCCATTTGCCACTCGCATCCGTCATGGACCTGGTTTTCTCTATTTATATCCGACCTTACCTTTGCGTATTCATTTAAAAGGTCACCGTTTGAAATGTGGAATTATAGCGATAATGGTGGTGGAAATTAAAGATTTATTGTGCAGTGGAATAAACGGAACCCTCGGTGCGAGAGTCCGACTCGTACGGTCACGAGCGTTAATTTGGGACCCATTTCAAGAAAAATATGCTTGAAGTCGTCAATGTAATTAGAGATGTCAAGTCATTTGTAACTTTTAGGAAACTCAACGTTATTGTTGTAGAATGTCAGATTGACTTTGGACCTAAAAGGTGGTACCAAATTAAATATCGTGACTGTACTTGACCGCTATTTTATTTATTATTTAAAGTGTTTAAGTTGCATCATGTCGGGTGTCACTTTTGGATTATCTCGTAAGGGGCCACGTTAAATTTCGTCAGTTCGAAAAAGAATCTTGTATCGGTCATCTAAAGAAAAAATTCACACACAAAAGACACATTCATACTGTTGATGAATAAACTATGAAAAACCCACTTCTATTTTTTCAGAATTAAGATGAGATTAAATCACATTAGGGTCATTTCACCGTAAGAACCGAAATAGTTACTTTTTATTAGTGATTCTCTCGTTATTCTCTTATACTTTTGATAATGCGTGTTAACTGTAAATACTCGTATTAGACCTTTCGCTAGTATTTTCCTATTTTATAATATCGAAATAAACAGTTGTCGTTTCGGGTATTACGGTGGAATCATCCATCCTACTAGTCCTACTAAATAGTATAATAAATGCGAAAGTTTCTTTTTGCGTGTTGGTTACCTCTTCACGGTGCAAGGGCTGGACGGATTTGGATGAAATTTAGAATGGAGATAGCTTATACCCTGGATTAACACATAGGCTACTTTAATCCCGGAAGAAATTCAAAGTTCCCAAGGAAAAAATAGTCGAAAAATACGCGGACGTCGTCGCGGGCAGAAGCTAGTTGACTATAAGATGGATGGATCGATGTATCCAATTAAGCTTTCGGAGAAATCTTTTCCTATATCAAAGCAGAAATACTCAATTACCTGCCTTTATACCAGTAACAACACAGTTTTTATTTTTACTAGTATTTTAAATATTTCCACCGTTTTACCATCCGATGTTTTAATTAAACCTTACAGAAACCGCTTAAATACACAAAACATAGGATTGGAAACGTTATTAAAATAATTACGGTTTAAGCTTCCCCTTTTTAATTAAAAATGTAAGAGATTTTTTGCTTTCCGTTACGTACTTTAAAAGGTCTTGGATCCACGGAGTTTGCATATTCATTGAGGACCCCCGGGCCCTAATATGGCTGCATTTATCGCTTGACAAAGTTTGGATAAGGCAACCGTCACCTTCTGACACGTAACTAAGTATGACAGTGACGGATGCTTTATCTACATATGACGCGTGATATAGTCGCAGCTATACTAGGCCCGATGGGTAGCTATTCGACAGAAGCGAACAGAAAGACGAACACAATTTTGGTAAGGGAATACCAACACAATAAACGTTTATTAAAAACTGTAGCTTTAGCCTGAAAGAAGTTATGACAAAAAATTATGACTCACAATACATTATGATCAACGATATGTATGGCAGTCAAAGGGATCCGATTTTATTTATACTGGCATAGAGAAAGTCTATCTTTCTCGTAGTTCTCAGGGTTGGCGACACATGATTGTAGTCTTGAGTTTGTCGTCTTGAGAATGCAAAAGGGTAAAAATCAAAATAAATGTACATAAGGACGCTATTTAAATGTCACTTAAATGATGTTTAACTTACAATTTCATTACAATTGACGTATGTTTAACGTTAACCAACAGTTTCGTGACGGTGACAAATCTCTTTAACTGGACATTTATTTTGATTTTTACCCAGATGTGTATCGGTCTCAGATTCCACTTACCATCAGGTGGCCTGTGTGTTCCTTTTGCCTTCTCCATGGCAAATATAGGAATAACCGTTTAATTTAAATAATAAAATGGCCAACGTATCGATTTAATAATGATATAATAATGTTATGACGTATTTAAACTTAAGGTCACACGTCACGTCAAGCATGAAGAACAAACTATCGTTATCAGGTAAACAGTTTTGATAGTTGCTTCGAATATTGTTGGATCACATTTCAAATCTACATATCGTCGAAGAGACGGCAAAACTACGTAACTAGATAATTATAGAGACAATAAACCGTACTGCCTTATTAAAAAGGTACATTTGCTCCTTATTAAAAATGTTAAGCAGTTTTGCAGTGTCACCGACGATGTCATCTACCTCACATACAGATAAACACGCTCAACTTAAAAAACCCCCTCTTTTTTATCGCGGATAGCTAAGTCTTCATCTAAAACCTTAGTTGGTTTGTTTCTATCTGTCATCACATTGATTCAGAGGGGCTATTGCCTAACGCACTTGCAATCGCAATTTGTTTTTATTTTGAAAATCGAACGCTTGTCAGCATACAAAGTGAAAACAATTGTTCCGTTTTGAAGTCGATTGCGATTGCGAGTGCGTTGGACAATAGGCCAGCTGGACTGGTAAAGGGCTTCCTTATTTCTTTATTTAGACGACGCGCTAGCCTAGTGGGTAGTGACCCTGCCTACGACGCTAGCGGTCCTGGGTTCGAATCCCGGTAAGGGCAGATATTTTGTGTGATGAGCGCAAATATTTGTTCCTGAGTCATGGATGTATTGTAATGTATTTAAGTATATATTCCTCTACACAAGTATTTATATCGTTGTCTAGTACCCATAGTCCTTAGTTTGGGACTAGGTCAATTGGTGTGAAATTGCCCCCATATATTTTTTTTTAAGTATTTACATCAAGTTCTGAAAAACCCATCAGCTTTTCAACTTTGTTAAAAGATGTTTTGAGCCTTTATTTCTTTCATCATATTTTTTCCAGTATAATTTATCTAATAAAACTTATCAAAAACATCAAAATACTACGCAATTTAACTTTAAAAATGACAGCCACGAGTTTCAAAGGGTAATAAAGGGGGGTAAGTAACTTTGTTACTTAACTGGGTAGCAACTTGACGCAATAACGCTTCGAGCAACAAGTTATTTTAATAACACTGTCACGGCCTGTGGTTTTGTTTCCACAATTAATTCCGGAAGGGAGAAATTCTTAAGGAGCAGTTTTTAATTAAATTTAAGTTTAGTATAAGGTTGTAAGTAAAGAAAAAAGTAAAAGCAATATGATTCATACATTTCATAATAAGTAACTGAATGAAAAGCAAGCTTTAAAAAGCCGTCTGCACTTTTTCATATTATTGTTAACCCCATTTATTAATGCTTCTATATTCTTATACTAGCGAGCTGCCCTCACTTCGCTTCGGTTTATGTGAGTATGATATTAGCCTATAGCGTTTCTCGATAAATGGGCTATCTAACGCTTAAAGAATTTTTCAAATCGGACCAATAGTTCCTGAGATTAGCACGTTCAAGCAAACAAACAAACAAGTGAACAAACTCTTCAGCTTTATAATATTAGTATAGATATTTGAGGTGATCACATTAAAACTTTTCAAGTGATACCTACTGTTGTGGCCCCAGGCTCCTATGGGAGATGAGCAAGGTGCTGATATTTACAATTGGGATTGACCAAAAAAAATAACTCACGGTTTTTACTTTTTCATTCGAAAGAATAGGAAATTTTAAGACACAAATTTCATTAATTTTGTTTTTGACCCAATAGTTTTGTTTAAATATCTCGATTTATTTAGCTGAATGATGATTATTTTAAATTTGTAATGGCATTCTCTAATAAATTACAACAATTAAATGATATCCAATAAAAAAAGGTGATTGTAATAGTGTATTAAAACATACTATTTCCAGCTGTTTTCGCCTAACCCGTAAGATACGTGTTAAATATACATTTGTCAAAATATCCAATATAGATAAATATTTCAAAAACTTAATAATGCAGAACGGCTCTAAAACCCTATTTCTCGAAATGGTTTTTGAATTGGAGTAATTGTAAAAATATGACCAATCCCAATTATTACACGTTATTATTACATTATACGTGTTCGTACCTTGATGGTAAGGTTAATATCCTCGTTGGTCAACTGTCAGATTCTGAATGTCCCAACGGCCGCGTAGTGACGTCACGAAAGCTGCGTTTTGGATGCTTTCTAAACACCTACCTACATTGTAATGATAAGAAGATTTTTTTGTTGACATATTAAGTAATTGACATTTTGCCATTGTTGTTACTTAAATTTTAACACTTTAGGCATCCTATGCCACCCGGGATAGCAAAAAGATTCTAAAAATACCACAAACATTTAAAACGGCTCAAGCGTTTGGAAGTTATAGTGGAATAAATAATCGTAGATACATGAACCCTAAAAACATTTTACTCCTTTTTTTAGGCAGTTGTGTAATTAACAAAAATTTACTTAGTCAAACTAGGGTTTAAGTTGGTATTATGGGTACTACACGACGACAAACATACTTGTACATATACAGAAAATCAGAAAAAAATTGGCCAATACCTGGAATCGAACCAAGGACCGTTAGCATCGTAGACAGGGTCACTACCATACTACCAACTAGGATAAACGTGTCGTGAGTTTTACCCCTTTTTTTTATAAATATAGGTTGAGATTCTAGGCGAAAAAAATCATATCGACTTTGACCTGTTATCGTTTAGTCAACGTTTAGATGGTTATTATTCACTTGACAGAAAGGATTTTTTAAGATTGAAAAGGGCATGCTTCGATGGTTCGGTCATTTGGAAAGGATGGATGAAAGAAGTTTGACGAAAGAGATATACAGATCGAAAGTTAGTGGACGGGTCGGAAGGGGCCGCCCTAGGCGTACTTTTTTGAGTCAAATCGGAGAAATACTGGAAAAGGCTGAATCTTAAGTACACGAAACCGACGTGCGTGCATGACTTGATGTATGCATGTGGAAGAAGCGAAGAAATTTGTCAAAATCGTAACAAATGGAAAGAAGTGGTCTCTGCCTACCCCTCTGGGAAACAGACGTGATTAATGTATGTATGTATGTATTCACTTGACAGTAATGGCGGCTGAGTTATAAAAAGAACCATAACAAGTCAGTGACGTTTAAATACATTATACCCCTTCTTCGGCAGTTCAGTAATAAATGGTCAAGTTTTGCATATTTTCTAAAGTGTTTGTGCCAAAAGGTAGGGGTAAGTACGTAAATGTATATCAGTATTAGACCATATTATGTCCCCTAGTGGGTATTAGTCCTCATGAGCGGTAATAGACGGGTTCAAGGCCTCAGGGGGCACTAAGCAGTCAGCGTGTTAAAAATGTCCTTTAGATGGAGTAAACGGTAGATGTGGTGTATGAATTTGTTTTAATTTTTAAATACAGTTAGGGGCAATGTAGTGAAAAATTATAAATGAACATTGAAAAAGTGTAAAATCTTACAATTCGCATTTTTATAAGGTATATATTAAATTGTATCAGAAGAATTAAGGTTTCGATTATAAAATCTGTAATATGAAAACCAAAAATTCGCCAAAATGGTACTAAAATTGCGGATATTTCTTCCCTTTTTGGCCCTAAGTTATGAACGCAAGAACATTTCAGGGCATGCACTGAATAGGATCCCGTCCTGATTACTAGAAACGCACATAATAATTTTCTACAAACCCTTAGTTACTATTTCACAAGTATTGTTATTTACAATTATTTTTACGCTAGGGAAATGCATCCAGGGGGACCCAAAGGTGGTTTTGTGAGACTCACCAACAGAGAGTAGATGGAATAATAAAAAAATCTTAAACTTGCCAAAAACATAAAAAAAATGTACACGAAATAAACAACACAACAAATCCCGTCATTTCACACCCCACTTCACAACACCGCCTCTATAATTTACGTAATCTTCAAAAATCTTTTCAGGGAATATTTTTTATTTCCTGGACCCAAGCTCTCGAATGGACCCTTGTTAGGGGCTCGTTACGGAACCCTATTTGGGTTCCGTACGTGGCTGGTATGAATAAATTTCCCGTAGCATTTTATGCAAAGTATTAGAGGCCAAGTTATCTTGTTATACATAACGGTGCGACATCTTTACCTAATGAAAAAGCATTTCCATTTTTAATTTTGTCTTTATTATTAGGGATATTTCGAGATTTTATTTCTAAACCATATTAATAGTAAAGTTATTTCTCAAAGATTTGAACTCGAAGTAGTTTATCTGATGTTATGAAAAGCTTAAATATTTTTATGCTTAAACATGCAATTTTTTTGGTTAATACTTTGAAAACTTTTGTGAAATGTAACAACCAAGTAGGTTAACCGCGTCGTTAAACAATTAAAAAACTGCTGCACCTAAACTGCCCCGCGACGAAAAAAAAGAGACAAGTACATAAATTGTATTGCACTTTCGACCTTATTTTAAACCTGTGAGAGCAAAATATGCTGCTATGAATATTAATTGCACGTGTGCCGTTTCTTCGTAGAAGGGCAGACAGAGCCATGACTAAACATAGCAAGGTATGCATTTGTATTTACTCACTCATTTATGAAATTTATGTACAGTCGGCAGCAGAAGTGGCTACGCAACCGAAGAGGTCAAGTTGATCTGCACTCGACTCTATTATCAAGAGAATACGTCGTGTCTAGATCATTTTAAGCATTTTATTCTGCTTAGCTACTTTTGATGCTAACTGTACACCCCTATTTTCTGTTAACTTTGTATTTATATTACTTGTTTTCATTTAAATAACCACAAAGTTTTTTTCCTTTTACTCCCTTTATCTCTCTCGTAATATTTTTGACATGTTTTCCTGCTGAACTACGCATGATAATTGATATTACATTTTATTTAATATTTATAGCTTTATATAATGCTAGAGTAAGTAGTATCATTGTACTATTAAATATGGTTAAAAAACAAACTGACTGCTGAGTTTGCGGCGTTTCTTCTCGGCAGTGGTCTCCTTTTGGGAAGCGCTGGTTGACGTGTAAAAGTGCCCGTGCATCTTTTAAGTGTTTTCATATCGTTCATTGAATACAAAACGGACACAATCCAAAATGAGTCAGTGTTACATTTTAAAATTAGAAGCGGTTGGAATAAGATTTTTAATGAAAGAGCAAATTATTTTGGAATATGCCCGTTTTGTATTCAATGAGCTATATATACATAGGTACATCCGACATACAAACCCTCGTCCTACTTACCTCATGTAAATGTTTATGTTATAAACTTAAGGCCCTGACCTCGTTCATTATTCAAGTCGCTGTCTAAAGGCGAAATTAGCTCCAACTAATTAGATAACCGTCCAGCAAATTCGCTTAGTTAAAACAATTATTAAATTACGCAAAATTAGACCTTCAGGCAAATTTAAAAGTAGAATTTATAGAACAAGACCGGTGTCAGACGCTGTCATTTAAAACTTACAACTTGGTTTACATGAAATTAGTGTTAGTTAACTTGCCATTTAGTACTCAGTTTTGTTTTGGTGCACAAGTTGTCAAGTAACTGCTATTAAGTTACTCAACATTAATGCGTTGATGTTGCTGATATTGAGATAAATACATAAGTTTAATATTAACATTACAGTCTTATCAACAGATTTGTAAGTCTTCAAACTTATCTTGTAATATTTTAAACCGTCATTAACAATAAATGTATGTATCTATGTATGTATGTATGTAAACACTTTATTGTACAAAAGAAAAACTATAACAATGAATATAAAAATGTCTATGGGTCTCAGGTCTCACTTACTATTGGGTGCTAGTTTTACTTTTATGCCATGAAAAATACAACTAAAATGAAGTACCTACTAAGTTTAAGTGCCAGGGTAAGGGTAGTGATTCTGTCAACAACGACGGTCGGACGGACGGACGAGCGAATGTCCAAGCGGCGAGTTTAAGTAGTCCCGTCAGTGCGAACAAAACATATTTTAGCGCGTGTATTTTCAATTTAGCAGCATAGTTTCTGCCGATGGATCGAACGGAAATGTGTTTTGTTCGCTCTGACGGGACTACCTAAACTCGCCGCTGCGATTTCGCTCGTTCGTCCGTCCGTCCGTTGTTTTTGAGATAACTCCCCTGGAAAAAGTCTATATTGTTTGCAGTAGTTATATTTAGTCATTTATTATTATTTTATGTCGTTATTATCTCAAGTTATTAATGATTTTTGGATGAAACCTTTATTAACAGGATTTTCCCAAAACTAACCTAACCAAGCTACACGTTCTAAATAAGTTACAATAATGAATGATACAAAAAAAAAGTACTTTTTAAAATTTGAGAAACAGAAAATTTAACAACTCAATTATTCAAAATACGTCTACAAATATAGAGCGTTATAAACACCTACACCGTACAAGCGTTTTGCATTATGCTGACGGCCTTTTCAATCCCTCACTAAGTGCTTAACACCTCGCATGATTGGGTAAGCGAGTGCTACTGCTTACTGCTTAGTTAATCTGAGTGGGTAGTTGCTTGCCACTTACAATTAGTTGATACCTCTAAGATTTTAAGTAAACCTTTTGTTCACGTTAGCTATAGTATCAAGACTTTTACTCGTATGTTTTCTCATATTTACGAGTAGGTGCAAGTATTAAGTTCAAGTGATTTAGTACTCTGCTTGTGTAAAAGTCAAGTGTAGTTATGTGATGGCAAAACAATGGGATGGTATCAGTAATATTATATCTGTGTATTTACATTGTATAAAATTAAGTCACCTCCGCTGTCTATTAGCTTAGATCTTTTAAACTACTCAACAGTTTTTAATGCGGTTTTTAAAAGGGTTTATATGTATAAATAGATTCTGGTTTATGTAAGGGTTTTAAAGAAAACTCAGATAAACCGAAGCAAAGCGAGGTCGCTAGTATATAAATAAACAAACAAATATAACGGGACAATCTCTACTAAGGGCACTAGACAACGACAAATTTAAATACCAAGAGACATAGACAAACATAAATAGGTACATAGAATACATCCAATGCTCAGGAGTAAATACTCCTTTGAATTGCCTAACGAAACTGTACCAGAACAAACTAAAAAGTCAGTAATAAATCTACTAGGCTCCTAAAGTTTCCATTAAACTAAAACTAACGAAGCCCCTGAATAGTTGTCGAATTACCCTTAACTTGACTATTAAGGGAGCTTTCGACGCACTCGACCGTTAAGCTCTTCAAGCTCAGCTCGTAGCTTTATCTTAAGATATTACGTGACATTGCAAAAAGGATAAAGTGAATAACTTTTAATTTAAAAACTATGAGTTATAATATGATGTAACTTTTAAACTGTCATGTCCCATTTTTTTTTTCTAACACGTAAGTAAATTAAGTTGTCACCTTGTTAGATTTTGTTCTTAAATAAAATATTGCTGTTCCGTGATACGAGTAAGTACCCCATACCTAAATAGGTACTTAACATTTGCAGCATATTATTTAGAAAAATATTACTTTAGTATAATTTTATACATAGATACATATACAAACCCACACCTTATTTTCAGAGTGGGGCATGCAGAGCTACAAAATTACCTACAACTCTAAAAATTGGTTGATAATTCTGTAACCACATTTTGCACATTCAGGCTAAGATGTTTACCCGCGTATTAGTGACAGGTTGCAAGCCCATCGCCTAACAATACTACAAGCCTTTATTCCCTTATGTCGGGTTCCTATATTCAAGCCGTGGGTAGATAAGGCTTACTACGGGTTAAAATTTGACATTTGCCCATACAAAATGTGTCAAATTTTAGTCCTTAGTTAAGTTTATCTGTTCGCGATTTGAATATAGCAACCGGCCATTCGTCGCCTCTTACGACATCCATTTTGTTTAATGTTACATCATAAAAAATCTACAACATGTTTAAATTTTGGCATAATATTTTTTTATTGCTAGCATATTGAAACTGAGCAAACCAACGTAGTTTTTAATAGAACATGGGTTTGCTCTTGACTCAACGGAGGGCGAGTTTGTCGACGATGAAGCGATTAAAGTAAATTAGGTTAGAACTGCAACCGCAACATAAACGACCTGAGGGCCTTATTGCCTAACGCAGTCAACTACGCGTGAATACATTTATTTCTTATCGTATGTTAGATTCATTGTTTTATATAATGCTAGGTTAAGTTTTAAAATTGTATATTTAAAAAACGACTAACTGTTGAATTTCTTGCGGCGCTTCTTCTCAGCAGTGGTCTCTTGCGAAGCGCTGGTAGATTTTTGACGTGTAAAAGTGCCCGTGCGGCCTACTTACTGAATAACCATCTTTTATCTTTTATCTTTTTAGTCGCAATCGCAGTCAGCTTAAAAGTGCAACAATTGTTTTCAATTTGTATGCAGACCATCCTTTGATTTTCAAAATGAAAACATTTGCGAGTGCGTTAGACAATAGGCCCGCTGTTGCCATAAAAGTATTTAGGTTATGTTAGAACTTTATGCAACAATGCAAAATGAAGGAAATTATGCGAAAGATAATTCTACCAAAATACAGTTCTGCTAAATAACATAACGCAATAAAAATAATATGACAATAAAAAATATGTAGCACATCAATGTAATTCCTGATCCAATCTCAAAACTATTGCAGAAAAAAAATATACCTTGAAAACTACAATTTAGTAAATTACGTCTATTCACATCAAGCACCTTGTTAAGGCCAATACTTCTGCGAAAGAAGTTATGCCCTAAGATACTTTATTTGATAACGATTAGATTTGTCTGGCCTAGGTTACGGGGGACAGGTCAACGCACGTATGTCCTGACGCGGTCTTATAGAACAAAAAGAAGAATATAGGGTCGACAGTGCAGCAGTGTTCAGCCCTGTATTCGACCTTATATGAGTGTGAAGAGTGGCAAATATATCTTTCGTACCTCTTCTCACTCATACAAAGTATAGGCAGAGGCCGACTTCAAGTGTCTGGCTGACCACTGCTGAAAATCGATAATGTCATTAGAGATGTCAAGTCATTTGTAACTTTTAGGAAATTCAACGTTATTGTTGTAGTTAGAATTTCAGATTGACTTTAGACCTAAGGTGGGTACCAAATTTAATACTGTGCCTTTACATACGTAAACTGTAAAACTCAATGCCATGCTTCTCTGGCTTGACGCTGGCTAAGAATACATATATACATACATTTAATCACGCCTGTTTCCCAGAGGGGTAGGCAGAGACCACTTGCTACGATCTAAGAATAAGTCGAATAAATTAAAATTAAATGATGTGGAAATTCGCTTGATTGATAAATATAGCTCCTGGCTCAGTTTCGTGGTTGACTGAATACTGCCTAAGTAAATTCAGAGTTAGCTTCAATAAAATGTATTTTTATTTCAAGAATTCATAATAGAGGTTGGGCAAAATCAACCCTTTTATGGTTAATTTAACATAGCCCGCTTTGTTCTGTAGTGTTTATATTTCTTGAAAACGGCAATAAACAGGGGTGTGATTCTATCAAAAACTCGGTCGTATAGATCTACGAACGAAAGAGTGAATGTCGCAGCGGCGAATTTAAGTAGTTCCGTCAGAGCGAACAAAACACTTTTTAGCGCGAGCATTTTCAATTTGGCAGCATGGTTTCTGTCGATGAGATCGAACGTATAGGGTTCGTAGTTTGACTACAGAACCCTAAAAAAGGGCAAAAAAAATACATACATGATAAGTACCGTAAAACTACACAACTATGGTCCTGGCCTACAATGAAAGTCCAATTTTATTTATCTTTTTTATCTTTAGCTAGCCAAGATGGTAACGTAAATAATTTTCGAGAACTGACAATTGTATGGGATCCGACGCAACCATGTGCGTTTATTTATTTATTTCAATCTTTATTGCAAAAAAAATACAATGTCGAGTAGAAAATTTGAACTATAATGACTTATGGCATTGTCTACCAGTTGACTTTTGGGAAAATCGGATAACTCTTGTAAGCGGTGCAATATGCAAAATTCTTGGTCAATGCAAATAATGGCGGCCGAGATAGTAACAATAGGTGTAATAAGTCTTAAAAACTTACAGAGGGCTTATCTTATCTTGTCTTACAGATGGGTCTTTTGGATACACTTTGACACACACTCACACACTCAAATTTTCAAATGTGCAGGTTTCCTCACGTTGTTTTTCCTTCACCGCAAGAACATCGGGAAATGCACTTAAGTTAGAAAAACTCACTGGTACATGGTGACCGCGCGGGTTCGAATTCGGGACCTTACGATCACAAGTTGACCCCCTGAACCACTAGGCAGCTACAGTGGGTTACTATAAACACGATATAAATGTTTTTTTTAATAAACAACAGCCCCTCATCATATTTCAGTATACAGTAATCAAAACCTCAACATCCCAGAAATATTTTCGAATCAATTTCCAATCGGTCGCCAACCGGCGCAAGATGGCTTCGGGCCATTTCCTCAATCTTACCCATGACTTGCTATCGTATGTAACCTTTGCTCTTTTAGGCTATATCATAAATAGAAAAGTAGGTCATCTGCAGCCTTTTAGGAGTTTCTGTTACCTATTACCGCTTGGGTAGGTATATAATAACAATTATCTGATGACAATAAAATTGTTGGAATATACACGGTGGGGCCTGTAACTAGAGCAAAAATTAAAACTGTACATTCTTCTCCTCAAACTACGCAACGTTTGTTTGACGACTTTGAAAAAAAACTTGCGGTTTGAATTTTATTACATTTTAAAGTTAATTCGAACACGCAATGTACTATGAAATTGATTATGTCTGTGTAGAGTGACTAGACTGACAGGCGATGTCAATTAGACGGAGTTTTAAGTACATTGAAAATACTATTTAATTTGTTTGAAAAAACAACAATCTCAAAACTTTATGATTTTAAAAAGTTGCTAACCAAAAGTTGTCTAGTTTGAGGAGTAGAATCTACGTTTTAATTTTTTGCTTTAGTTACAGGCCCCACCCTGTATGTTATTATGCTCATGTGTGATAAAAGAGCGTTCGTTGTAACAAAACAATACATTTTGCTCGTAAAACTGTGTTCTTCATGGAATTCTATCAACATGTTTGTGCATCGATGCGCATTGCTCGATAATTAGGTAGTACGCGCGCAAATTCGGCGATGGTGTGACCCCGACTGGAACCAGCTCGGTCCGTCCTGATGAGTTCGCGGGGCCTACGGTCGAGACTCGCACACATGCAACCGTGCGATTTTCTTTTGTTTAAAGATGAACTACTGTTGTATTTATACTATGGCTATATGACGGGTGAAACTTGAACAGTCATTGGTGGTTAAATCGTTTTGAACCTTGTTGCTTACGTTTGGTTAAGCGCAGCAGCAAAATTGGATGGAAAAATGTGTGACGCGTCTGAATTACCAGCTATCTGGGCTGGACTCAGAATAACTAGGAAGGAAAATTACTAACTCCACAAAAGGACCACACCGCTTATAGTCTATTACGTTTGGGTGCGTTAGGTAACTCTAAATGCATATAGTTCAAATCGCCCAAGAATAGGAGCCCCGCCAAGCGGGGTCCGTTGGCTGCTAAAACAGACAAAAAAAAACAATGTATGGTAAAATAATTGTATTCTAACCCGCCTTGAAGCATTACATCTTAGTCGTCAGGATTTGCAACGCATATGCAGTCTTGAGTTTGAAATCGTAAGATCGCCATCTACAGACTGAAAACGTCTATGACCTTCAGATTCCGTTTACCATCCGGTCTGCTCGTTTAAAAAAACGCCGGTCAAAAACATCTTTGTCGAAGGCCCGTACGCTTATCCATATTTCGCGGTCTTACAATCTTCTTAAATGTGATTTAGTTAAAGGTAAGTAAAAGGAGTCAAGGTATATAGCAATCATATAAGTGTCTCACTCCGTACCTTCTCAAAAAGAATCGAATAAATAAGATTACGGTAACCCAAAGTCCATTTACGAATGAAATACCTATGTTCGCGTACCACTAAAGAACTCTATCGCAGTGAGGTGACGTATTGGAACGTTATCGCTCAAGGTTGATTGATGTTACCTGTTACTGTGACAAGGCTGTACGATGATACGCAAATTAATTTGTTTAACTGAACTTTTTGGCTCAGGTTTCTTCGAGAAAACTTGGTATTTTTGTTTCTGTTTGTAACAAAGAGGCTACTTTTATCGGTCGGTGATTTTGTCTTCATAAAATGCATTTTTAACCAAATTCAAAGGGTTGTGACAAGATATTGACGACGCGCTGGCCTAGTTGGTAGTGACCCTGTCTCCGAAGCTAGCGGTCCTGGGTTCAAATCCCGGTAAGGGCAGATATTAGTGTGATGAGCGCGAATATTTGTTCCTGAGTCAGGGATATTTTTTATACATATATTTAAGTATATATTTCTCTATGTAAGTATTTATGGGTAGAAATCAAAATAAATGTAAAAAAGACGCTATTCAAATGTCACTTAAATGAACGTAAGTATGTTTGACGTTAACCAACAGTTTCGTTATGGTGACAAAACTCTCTTTAACTGGACATTTATTTTGATTTTTACCCGTATATCGTTTTCTGGTACCCATAGTACAAGCCTAGAGCTTAGTTTGGGACCCGACTAGATCAATTGCTGTGACATTGTCCCCTGATATTTATTTATTTATTTATTTATTTATATTTCGATTAAGATAGTCGAGCAACTATGACAAAGCACCTGTAAAGGGTTTAAATATATAATACACAATGACTTTCCCGCGGAGTTGTGTGCGTTGTGTTTTTTTAAATTGGATTTTCTCAATAGAATATGAAAACACCGTAAAAGAGATCACCAAAAGTGAAATAAAAATCAGTCAAGAAATATGCATGATACAAGTAATTTAAACTAATAACTAGACAGAGAGATCCGATATGCACTGTGACGTCATATGTCAGGTCGGCCATATTAAACTCCATGTTGAAAACGGTTTTGCTAAAAAGGGTTGAATAGTTATACAAAAAAATGTTTTTTCTCAACTGTTTGTTACATGAATCGGCATTTATTATTGATGTTGTATAAAAAATCGTGAAGATTCCATACTTAATTAGAAAATTGACTTTATTTCATTCATAATAGATTCAGATTCCATAGACAAATTTTGTTCTATGGTTGGCCTTAGGAGGTTGCGTGAATTGTTATTTTTTTGTATAAAATTGTCGTTAGTATTTGTATCGTTACCCATTTAATGTTTAATTTTAGTTATTTTTTTAAGTCACGGTCCCTCTGAAAATCAGCGCCACAAGCGTCAAATGACTAGCATAGAGGCATTCATCTTAGTCCTCAGGGTTGGCAACGCATTTGCAGTCTTAGGGTTGCATTGCAGTCTTGTGAATGCGAATGTCTATGGGTCACAGTTTCCACTTACCATCAGGTGGCCTGTGTGCTCGTTTGTCTTCTCTATGCCATTAAACAAAAAAACAATGCTGAGAGGGGTCTTATTAAACGTAATGTCTTACTCTTTACTTTATTTTCTTTTATATTGTTTTTTCTTATGTGTGCGTTGAATAAATTTAATCAATCAATCAATCATTTATTTCAGCAATTTGCATGAGTAGCCTAGTGTACATTACTGTAGTATCACTTAGACGTAGGTATAGACAGAATAGTAGGTACATAAGTAATACATTTTTGTAGTATAATTTTCTAGTACTAGACAAAAATTTGGCTAGGCTTGGAGTTGGGTTCCTGTTCCCTAAACTATAGGTAAACCTGTCTTATAAGGAACAGGGTCCCTCCGACCCTTAACATAAGAACAAATTATAGCCTTTTTGTACCAGTGCTAACACAAAATCATATACTTGTATGCAGTGCAAACAGTGATTAAATATTTTATATTCTATTCTATTTGTGTGACCTTATATCCTTATTATTTATTCAAGTTTTTTTTCCACATTGCAATAAAATATAATGAAGGCCATGGTCAAATATAACGCCAAGCCATACGTTCCCGCCCGTGTGTCCGCACGATAAGCCGTGATAAGCTTTAATCCCCCGGGCGGATATGACGTCATGGCAACCGGAAATAGGTACGACCCGTACCCGAGATGTCTTAAGACATGTCATGAGATTTCTAAATTAGTTTCTGTCTCGGGATATGGAGTTGACGAAGTTTAACATGGTTTGGTGTTTAAAATGTTATCACATTAATAATGCGAAATTTTGTGAATGTGTGAACGTAATTGTCCTACAAAAATCGGATATTTTCTTTGGGTGAGGGCCCAGACAATATGCATTAAGCTAACTATCGTTTCTCTTCGTTTAGTTTTTAAACGAATCGCGTCACTGGCACATCACGTGACCTTCCGTATCACGTCATCTACCAGTGACGCGATTGGTTTAAAAACTAAACGAAGAGAAACGCTAACTAGCGTAGTGCATCTTGTCTGGGCCCTCTATAGGTACTTCTATAGCGTGGCTTAGCTTAGCTTACAAATTGTTATGTACAGTCGCGGAACGAAAAGGTTGACCAGTTTTCAAATAAATTAATTTACGCGTTGCAAGCACAAGTTACCTTTTTAAACTGTGTAACAGTCGAGAGAAATAATATTGAACCCATAGTGGCTGTTGTTTATACGTGACCATAGCAACCCTTTGGTAACGACCAATAAAGACTAAGTTCAGTTAACCAATAGTGGTTGTTGTTTATACGTGACCATAGCAACATTTTTGCAACGACCAATAAACACGAGTTCAGTTTGAACTATTGGTGTCTGTTGTATATACGTGACCATGGTACCCATGTATCTGTGGCCATGTAGTGAAATGACATTCATTATGACGGAATGTGTCATATTCGGTCGATAAACAGTTACAGTGGGGCTAGACATGTTGCCATCGTTCACGAACGCTAGCGTTAGGTGATCACTGGCGACATGTGTTGTCATTAAAAATGTATGGGAATGACGTAAGTCACGTGATATATCACTCGTTACAACTGACACGCTGAAAACTGATTGTCTAGCCTATTTAATTTTGACAGCGCCAAGTGACAGGTGATCACCAAAGTGATCGCCTAACGCTAGCGTTCGTGAACGATGGCAACTTGTCTAGCCCCACTGATATGATAACTTATACTGAGCAAGCAAAAACTGATCTTAAGGTGGTCAACCGTTTCATACCGCGACTGTACCTACCTACGAGTTTGTTTAAATGAAATGAAAATAGTTTATTTCCTTTTTAAGAAATACAAATACCGTAAAACGGGGTGAATAGGGATAAAACCTAAATAAGTCATAATCATAACATGTTACAAATAAAAGCCAACTAAGGTAATAAAGGCGTGTAGTACTGTTAGGCGATGGGCTTGCAACCTGACACTAATACACTGGTAAACATCTTCGCCTAAGCGTGCAAAATGTGGTTAGTGAATTATCAAAAAGTTTTTATAGTTGTTGGAAATTCTGTAGCTCTGCCTACCCCACTCTGGGAATAAAGGCGTGAGTTTATGTATGTATGTATGTATTAAATGTACAATAACGTTACGTCTCTTGAAAATAATTTCAGTATTATAATTAGTAGTATATGCTTCATTTTAGGATGTGTCTCTACTCACCTCTTAGTCATAGTCATAGTCATAGCATTGATTGCAAACCATAGTAGTACAGATCTTAAGGTTTGTTACAGTACAATATTTAGATTCGTATCGGCCCTGTTAGGGCATAGCAATTATAAATTCAAGTTTAAAAAGATAAAGATAAAGATAAAAGACATTTATTCAGTAAGTAGGCCGTACGGGCACTTTTACACGTCAAGAATCTACCAGCGCTTCCCAAGAGGAGACACTGCTGAGAAGAAACGCCGCAAGAAACTCAGCAGTCAGTCATTTTTTAAACATATTACAATGGTACTACTTACCTAGAGTACTTACATTATATAAAGCAATCAATATTTAATTGTTAATGATTGGATACCGCGGTTGGGTAAACGCCCTCAGACTAGATGAAGCTCCAAAACGGATAAACCGATTTGGATGCAGTTATTTTTAAAAGAAAGCTAGTTCAATCCGAATTGTTGAAACTAAATAAAAAAAAAAAGATTTAAGATATTTATTCAGTAAGTAAGCCGCACGGGTACTTTTACACGTCAAGAATCTACCAGCGCTTCCCAAGAGGAGACCATTGCCGAGAAGAAACGCCGCAAGAAACTCAGCAGCCAGTCGTTTTTTAACCATATTTAATATTACAATGATACTACTTAGTCTAGCATTATATAAAGCTATACATATTTAATCAAATATAATATCAAATAGCATGCGTAGTTCAGCAGGAAAACATGTCAAAAATAGTACGCCGTACGTAGTATTTTGATCTCCATTTTATTTATGACATTGAACATTTTTATCCAATTGTCTCGTATTTGGAATCATTCCACCTTTATTCTACCTACACCTCCCATTCCAGTGTAAACAGATAACGGGATCAGCTTAAACCTTCCCCATTGCTGTCTCGTTCACTCTCACCGTAACTCAATCGCGAGAAAGCGACAGAACTAAATGTCAAACTTCGCTTAGAAAAATCAAGCCCAAGTTTTTTGCCACATCAGCTGGCAGTTTCTTACTTTTATCGGTCATAAAGGTGCAATAAGCGATATTAGGGCTTCAATAGGGTGATAAAAGAGTTATTATGGCATTTTAACTGGCGATTACTAGACTTGGGCCATTCTACTTTTCGTTGTACATAACTTTTAGCCACGCTCTCACTAAACTATTTTTATTTCAACAAACGGTAAAGTGCTGCTTTTTCCAACTTAAAACTAGAAAAGGGACGTCAATAAGCTTATATATAGAATTAACCTAATTCATAAAAAGTTATTTGTTATAACTATAAAGTGAGTAACGCAGTGGACGTTGATGTCCCCGCCTTTTCTATGGAAAATGTGCAATTTACCACTGAGTTACCAAGATTCTTCAGCAATAATTGAGTAATTTATGATATTTTTTTTTGAAAACCGTTAAACGTAAACATTCTAAGTTCACGTTATTTGTTTATTCGCGGATTTATCATTTGGTATACTGTTTATCGGACGATAGCAAAAATGTACACTGAAAAGTAGAATGGCCCACTTAGTGAATATCGATATGGTTGTTCAAAAGAGTTTTATAAATCGTTACTGTCGCCTTATTCTCGATTATGTTGAACTCGAAAAAAAAAATTGTCATCTTACTTTGTAGGCCAATCGTTTTTAATTATTAAGTGAATATCTATTACGAGTTAAGATCTTAAAAAGCACCTAGAAAAAGCTCTAGTATGATGCAGTAACGTTCAATATCATATTTTATATTTAGCAGAAGCTTTTAAAGCTCTATCTTGTTAAAAGTTGACCAAAGCTCCGGGTACTGTATATTATAAAGGCTAAAACCAATTTAGTAGGTAAACATGTAGCTTGGGGACACTTTGTTTGTTGCTTTGGTGGCATAAAAAATATACACTTCAAAGCGGAACAATTAAATAGTTTCATTTTGTATGCAGGCAAACGTTCTACATATTTTCAAAATCTAAAAGATTATGATTGTTAGTGCTTTAGGCAATAGGCCCTCGCGTCACTGTGTTTGTAAATTTGTATGTACAGTGACCTGAGGGTTATTGCTTAAAGTACTTGCCATCGCAATTGTTTTCACTTTGAAAATCGAAGGCTTGTCTGCATACAAAATGAAAACAATTGTTCCGCTCTGAAGCCAATTGAGATTGCGAGTGCGTTAGGCAATAGTCACGCGGGTCTCTCTATTCTCTACGCTCTATTCTTTGCGGTAAAACACATATTGCCTTTGACCTTTTGTCGTAATGTTAAAGTTAGCTCTTATTTACTTGATAACACGATAAATACAGTATTACTTTTTACTGCCTAGAATAAACGCCCAGCACTACGGCCATTGAGACCGTTGAATGCGGTTATAACCGGTTTCAAGCGGTTATTTTCATACAAAACCGGTTAACCAATCAAATTGCCCTTGAACATTTAAAATTTGAAATCTAGATGCTGGTCATTATTAAATGTCTCGAATATTACATCTTTATCGAATCAAATAAACGTCGTTCAGTTTTAATGAGAATAAGATTAATTTGCCTCCTTCATACCACAAAAATGCCTTTATTGTGGTGGTAAAGCCAACTCAGAAGTTGGAATAGTTACCACAGGAACCTAAGTAACTTTGGCGTTGGAAGGGCTTGGGATAAATCAAAGTTCCGCCACCGAGCTTTGTTTAGAGATTCATTGTGCCCCATTGTGTCCTGAAGTTATTGAGCTTTCAGTAGTTTAGTTATTTTTGAAATAATGGGTGCGATAAAGTTTTTGTAACGTGTTAAGAATTCATTGTTATTTTAGTTGGTTTGTTTAACGTTACTTTTCTTAGACATTAACTTTCTTTTAATTTTCCCCTCCAGCGTTTAACGTCAAAGTCTTGTAATGTTAAGCTGCCTAGATCACAGAATATCAGAGTTGAGAGCTTAACATTATAAGACCTTGACGTCGTATGACCTTGACGTCGTATGACCTTGACGTCGTATGACCTTGACGTTGTATGACCTTGACGTTGAAAGACCTTGACGTCGTAAAACCTTGACGTTGTACGACCTTGAAGTTTTGACCTTGACATTCCCCGAAAAGGGTATTTCAACATTTTGACGTCGTCCTATCTGGACATCATTTTAAGCACGTGATATTTCAAGACTTTGACTTTAAACGCCGAAGGAAAGTTTTCGTAGCCACATGATAAAAACAGATCACTTATAAATTTCAATTTCATATCTGTCTATCTGTCCATCACAGCCACGCGAGGAGTAATTGGGATAATGTGGATGAATATAAAGTGGATGTGGCGTGTTGCATGGACAAAACCGTAAATTGCTGTGTACTTTTTACCATTAATAAGAATATATATACTTAACTTTCATTTTAATTGACTATTGAACTAAAATACAAGAGAAGAGTTGTTTTGATAAGTTATAAAATTTAAATAGCAAATTGGCTACCAAGTGGAAAATCCAATACGCTCATAAAATAAAGATTGGGTCTTTATTGCGAAATAACAAGTAATTAACATCTCCATTAAGCGTAGTAAGCCGGTTTATAGTCTGTGGGATTAAGATGAAGTGAGTAAGTAAATCCTTGTAGATTTCAGGGTATAAGGACTTTATTTTTTAAATAGTAATTTATTAACGCATTATCTTATCTTATCTTATCTAACAGATGGGCCCTTTCGGATACACTTCAACCCATTAGGATCTTTTAATTACCCTTTTACACACTCAGTTGTTCGAATGTGCAAGCTGCCTTCACCGTAAGAACATCGGGTAATAGACTTAAGTTAGAAAATTCCAATCATGGCCAAGTGTGAGTCGGACTCACGTACAGTCAACCAATTTGATTTCTAGGCCACTTTGGACTATGTTAAAGTGACGTTGTCAACCAAAACGTAAGAGACTCCCCTATGATTTGGTTTACAACGTCACGTTGACAAAGTCCATACTGGACTAGGGATCAAATTGGTTGACTGTACGTAAGGTTCCGTACCATCTAACAACATTAGCATAAACGGCAAAAAAAATCACGCTTGTTGTATAGGAATTATTTATTTTTAAAGTGAACATAAAACTTAATATTCCGTAAATATTTCAAGCGCCTACCTGTTGCCATTATAAATATTGAGAAAAAACGGCAGAAAAACCACGGTACATTATATGGGAATAAATATGTATATATTTATTTTATTCTGTTTTTAATATTTGTTGTTAAAGTGACAAAAACCAATAATTTGTAAACATTTCAACTGTCAAGCCATCTGTGTAGCTCTCACTACAGACACGATCACGGTCACGGTATGAGATACAGCCTGGTCACAGAAAGACAAACAGACGGACGGACAGTGAAGTCTTAGTTATAGGGCTCCGCTTACCCTTTGGGCACGGAGTCCTAAAAAAATCCACAATTAAAAAAACAATGAAGGATAACAAATAAACCATTCACCATAAAGAAACACCACCCTTTCATTTGAAAAATTTCAATTGAATAAAGTGGCCACCTTTTCCCGTTAAGCTGACTACTCAAAGGGTAATAGTTATTAAAGTTTGTTACGTATCCCATAATTTGTGTTTTTACTTGCGCTACAAAAACGTATCGTCTGATTTCAAGAAAATTCTTAAGTTAATTAGAAAACAATAATAGTAATGAGGGCGTCACTGGACGTTTGCTCGGTGCAGTCTTAACTGAAAATTACCACTATTAACAGAATAAACAACTAAACTGAACAAACAACTTTAACCGTTTATACTTTGTTCACTTTACTCCTTTATAAAGGCACTTGCTGGTTATTAAACCGCCTTGTTAATGAACTATTTTAGCCCGGAAAGCGCGCTGATTACAGCTGTCTCAAGCATTGCCTTGTTGAAGAATGAATACTGTAAGTAGCCTGGCAGCAGCTTTATAATTGCAGTATTAAATGACAACTGCAAGCCGTAGTTTTATAAGGCGTATTGTAATATTCTAATTATTAATAAAGACAGCCACGAATGTCGTGTTTAAGACTTCCCGCATACTTAAATGAAAGAAGTTACAGTCATGGTTTTTTAGCATCATTTATTGTACGGTCAGTCAAGAAAGTAGTTGTTTTGGGCTTGTTAAAATTAACTTGACAAGTAAATTATGACTGTGCAAAAAAAAGTACAGTCGGCAAAAAAAACTTGTCCCATAAAAGAAATTTTTGATAGAAACGTATTTTACCTTAATTGTCCATGTCTCGAAAAATCATTAATGTCATATTTCGTGTCGTCGTCATCGTCGTAGTCGTCTTATATCAGGGGTGTGGCTATTTAAAAGTAATTTTACTGTCTTCGATATTTTCGATGTATATGACATTTATTTATTATACAGATTCAAATTCGAATAATTTATGAAGTTAAACATGGGTAAAATTAGGTATAATGTTCTCTATACTCATCGTTCAGAGCTTAGTTCACGGCTAGCTTTGTTTTATTAAGATTTTATGATTTTTAATACTTAATTAAATGACGATGTAATCTTACTTCAGTCATCTTGCATTAGGCAATGACCCGAGGAGTACTCTGCCAAATTGAATGGGCTATACGTATGCTATGGCATTGTAGTCCTTGTGGGGTAGTTACTGATAAGTAATTACTCAGTGTACGGGTACCTAGTGTAACATACGGTTCCCATAACGGAATCTCTAATCACCATTTGTCCTAATTTATCGTTTTTCCGAATTTTCGTTTATTACCGCTTTTTTTTGTATTGTTATAATTATAACCCTAACCTAACCAAACCGCAGATATAATTCGAAAACTTAAAAAATTGCCTGACTGATCTGAAAACCAGTTTAGGGCAAATGAAAATTCGGACAAACGTTGTTAGGGATTCCGAGGAACACCCGTCATATACTTATTATGACTAAATATAAAGAATAGACCAAGCAAATATTAAAGTACAATGACGCAAAGTTTACTCAGTTTTCTGTCGTTTTTACCTGACTGCCGAAGAATGGCCCTAATGCCTTTGACCTTTATGTAGGTATGGTTCTTTGTTTCCTTGTAAAAGCTAAATAGATGGCCCAATTAAGAAGGAAAACTATCGCCACTAAGTACTTCGACAAAATTAGTTCCTGAAATAAAGACGACTAAAGTGTTTATACCAACTAAAAATCATCTAAGACAGCACCAAATAAGTTAAAACAGAAAATTAGTTCATAAATACAAGTAGTTTTTTGAATTAGTTTTTTGTGTTTGTCGTCACGGCTTCGGAACCCTACACTGAGCATGGTACGACATGCTTTTGCCCTGTTATTTGGCCTACCAAAGGCTGCGCTCAGGCGAAAACCCCGCATTAACCGATCGCCAAAAACACGCTTGCAATTGCCATTGTAATATCGCCCTAAACAGCGTAACTCCGCCCTGATTGGTCGCGTCCTGTACGTGCCCCTGCGTAGGAACAGTTCTGCTGACGCCAGCCCGCGTTCCGTTTATCTTTTCCTTATTGTTCCGGTTATCTTCTTACGGAAGACACATTTATTTAACACGAGCACGTGAGCTTTGATATTTTGCGAGTGTTTTAAAAAAAACCGGTCAAGTGTGAGTCGGACACATGCGAGGGTTCTTTACGGCCGCATTATCTCAAAATTGGTTGCATTATTACTCCAATTTGAATTCGATTTCGAATCGAATCAGTGCAAGCCTAACTCACACTGGACCATTTAACCGGTTATCAGCCGTTTTTGTACGAAAATAACCGGCTATAACCGGTTATAATCGGTTATTTGAATTCCCTACTCCAGCACCAAAACACAACAATGCAAACACTGCTGCTAGGCGGCAGGTTAAGCCTAATAATGTAGTATGAATCTGGAAGTTCCCTGTACATTGGCTTCCACTAAAAAAAGGATTTACAATAATAAGATAAAGGTTTTTTTTACCGCCTTCTGACTTCTTTTGCACGATTTACTTCAAGATATTTTCCATTTGATCCATTAGTAGTAGAATGCTTTGTTGTTTCAGCGACTTTGTTACCTAGAGAATTTCGTCGCTCCATTTGTGTTTTTTTCTCTTCTCATTTGCTTCGTCTGCGTGATTTTTTTTCAAATAAAACTGCGACCACACCGCTGTTTAAAATACGGCGCCAGTACGGAAACGCAGTTTTTTAAACATTGGTGTAGAGGGCATGCGTCAAAAACGTTACGGATACGACGCGTCACTGCGATTCCGTACCGTCACCGTTTTTTAGGTATTGGTGTGGGCTTAACTTAAATGATTATCAAATGTTCTTTTCTCGGGACTACCTATGTCCATTCAAATCCATACTAATATTTTAAATGCGAAAGTGTGTCTGTCTGTCTGTTACCTGTTCACGCTTAAACCGCTGAAGCGATTTCGGTGAAATTTGGTGCAAAGATAGTTTGAATCCTGGGAAAGGACATAGGATTGTTTTTTTCCTGAAATTCGTCCCCTAAGGCAGTGACAGACAGATAGACTTTCAGTCACATTTGCAATAATACTATCTGGTAGCTTACTAAGTACTTATGATAAAAACTGACCTTATACGTGAAGTCATATTTTCAATATTAAATAGGAAATAGTGAAATAAAGACGTTATCTAAACATGAATAATTCCCCAATTGAAATTTCTAACACAATCCACGATGATCTATGCATCACCTATGTAAAAACGCCGTAAGTCTAAAATTCACGCAACAAAAAATCTACCTAATCCCGCTGCACCAAGACTCAAATTAATCCACGAAAAAATTAACTTGAAACTTTTTCAAACTAGCCAGCCTATCGTGTGGCACCTTGCCAATTGGCTCGTTGGAATCGTCAGTAACGAGCAACTGTCCCTGTTGACAACTCAACGTCGGCCATGACAGTATCGCAGATCGAACTGTCAGATTAGAAGTGTTGAATTAGACTTTTTTATCAGAAAGTATGGCTTGAATGAACATTTCATTGCTTAAATACAAAAGCGACACAAACCAAAATGTGTTTGTGTTGTATTTAAAATCGGAACGCTACTTACTTTAAGTTTTAAATCGATTTATATTTGTTTTTGATTTGTGGCGCTTTTGTATTTAAGCAGCGATTTATAGGCCTGAATTTATGCCCAAATATATATGTATATATATTTTTAAATTACATTTATTTCTACAAGACTCCTTGTATTGATAAAAAAATGTTGAGTATTTTCCGATATCTCTATAGCATTTTTTTAAATTGCGGACAAGTATAGTCACTAGCAATACCAACATTGTGCGCAAAAATATCTGACTCACTCTTATACCTCTAGTCATAAACAGGTGTCAGATATTTTTGCGCACAATGTTGGATATATAATATTATTGCTGCTATCTGTGCAGCCATAATTTTACTGTAGATGCGTTTTTTTATTACAAACTATCAAAACTTGCAAAGTCCAAGGTATAAAATTTATACCTTTCTACACTATTACACTCGCGGTCAAATAATTCGGGTCAGAGTGCGTTTTTCATACAAACGAGGCTATTTCGAAGCCTTGGTCCCTAGCCAGGGGATGTTTTGAGTGAGGTTTAATGGTGGATACTCCAAGGTTCAATAGAGGAGGTCAAAAGTTCTAAAGATACCTAACTGATAGCACAATCAGTTGACACCACAGCGAGAGAGTTTGGGTCAGCATTTGGATTTCCTTACATTTTATTGTCATTATAGATGTTTTTCTAAAGATGCACAATTCCGGCGTTAGCCGCAGATTCAATCAGTTAGGTGTCCTAGGCACTTTGGAAGTCCTGTATCGATGCTCGGGGTATCTATCATCAGATTTCACTACAAGCATCCCCTGGCGAGGAACCAAGGCTTCGAAATAGCCTCGTTTGTATGAAAAACGCACTCTGACCCGAATTATTTGACGGCGAGTGTAATTGTATTTTAAATAGGAAAGATTTGATTATTTGTTTGAATTGTATAAGCTCCAAAGGAAAGAATAGAATCCTACATTATACCTGATGAAAAACGGCTGTTAGTGAGAGATAAAGCATAAAGTATCTCGAATTTGTCAGATAATAATCTATACTAATATTATAAAGCTGAAGAGTTTTTTTTTTAATTAAATTTGGTACAATAACAGGTTGACAACCAAACATTAATTAAGTAATTATTATCACAGAGACATTTTAGGTGGTAACAACCCAATAACAATTGCAATTTGTTTGTTCACTCCTTTGTTTTTTTTGGTTGCTCATTTTTCAATGCTACCATGACCGGTTAAAAAAAACATACCACCGCCGGCACTTTACCTTCAAATCGTACTATCGCTCAAATGAAGACTGAAGTGGTGTTTACCTGGAAACAAAAGCAAACAATTATTATATACCTACCTACTTAAGATTTAATAAAATAGTTATTAAAATGGTAATATTGTATTTAATTTTAGTGGTGGTAGAACCTCATCCGTCGGGCTCGGTCCGGATCGCTACCACCATCTTATCCATTAACTCGCAGCCAAGCATCAGTGTTCGCATTGTAGCGTTCCGGAGTGGGGATAAGACAACCGGCACCAACCGGTGAAATTTTTGACATAGAGGCATTTTCACAAAACGTTAGCGTAGTTGGTAGTGATCCTGCCTATGAAGCTAGCGGTCACGGGTTCAAATCCTGGTAAAGGCAGATATTGCGTGATGAGCGCGAATATTTGTTCCTGGGTCATGAATATTTTCTATGTATTTAAGTAAATGTTTCCTATATACGTTTTTATATCGAACTTCAGTACCCATATGTACAAGCCTACTAGAGCTTAGTTTGGGACTAGGGCAATTGTGACATTGTCCCCTGATGTTTTACTCCAGCTCGGTCCTTACGCATTTGAAGTCTTAAGTCAGCAGTCTTTAGATTGTAGTCTTGAGAATTCAAATGTCTATGCATCTCAGATCCTACTTACCATCAGGTATACATGTAGTGAATTCAAATTCAAAATTCAAAATATTTATTCAGTAAATAGGCCACATGAGGGCTCCTTTACACGTCGGTAATATAGGGTGAGTCTACCAGCGCTTCGGACGAGACCATCATTGCGGAGAAGAAGCGCCGCGTCATTTTTTCAATTATAAAAACATAATAGTACTTAAAACTAAGTTACATAAAGTAAAGTAAGTTACATTAGGTAAAAAAGTAATAAATAATAATTTCTTTAAACTACCAAAAATAAAATCATAACAAATGTAAGGTCAATAAACCCTCAATTTAAAAAAAAAACTATGAGAACAACACGACGAGGTCTCTACGTCAAAAGCCATAACTAGAATAATTTATTTAACAAAAAGTCCTTGCAAACGTGAACAGACCGGACCCCACAAACAGCACCCGTTCACGAGTATGACGCGTATCTCAGCCATCGCCTCTCTCAACCATATGTTCGGGAAAGTGGCGACCCGATCAACGACGCCGCCGTAAGCAAAGACCTTTGAGCGAGCGTGACATGCTCATGCTGCCGGACAACATAAAAGTAATATTGTGTGAAGCAGCTGTCCGGCGAGAAACATCACAGTGTGTTCTTAATTAAAAGCGTCTTGTACACACAAGAACTAGTGAAGATAATAATAGAATAATCCTTTCCCTTCGTTTTTGGTCGGATAATTTCGTATTTGCTTTCTCAGTTGGCTTATTGATGGATACTGAAGCTAATTGAGAAAGATAGATAAATACGAATTTATCCGACAAAAAACGATGGGAAAGGATTACTCATTACCAGGGTTCGGAAATTCGAATCGATATTTACTTAAAGTTGGCAAAATTCCGGAAAAAAATTAGTGAATATGGCGTCGGCTTCTTAAAAACATCATTTTAATAATATAATTTCCGGGATTCTGGGATTCACAAAACGTTTATTTTAATTATTTAACATTTAGGATAGAACGTCTGTCACCCCGCAGGAGGATAGAAGGATCGCGCTTGAACTTGTCAATTTAAAAATGTTAAATATAACCCAGTTGTTTTGGTCTTTCAGTCACAATTGTATCTTCAGTAATGCTGGCGAGACGCCGGCATTTCTTGGCTTTACTTTGGAATGATCACTATGAATGGTTGGTATAGGTCACGTTATATCGATAAGTGGGTCTATTATGGTTGTTTTTAACGATGTAGATAAACGTGGCTATAATAATCGGTAATTTCTGACCATTATGGTGAGTGCAAGAGTGACGGATGCTGATCATAGTACGGGGAAGATTTGTTTTAGGAACCATAAGTGATAATAGATCATAGTTAGGTCAATTAAAACATAAAATTAAAAGATAAAAGATGTTTATTCAGTAAGTAGGCTGCACGGGCACTTTACACGTCAAAAATCTACGAGCTAGAGACCACTGCTAAGAAAAAACGCCGCAGGAAACTCAACAGTCAGTCGTTTTTTAAATAGACAATTATAAAAATTAACCTATGCGTATATAAAACAATGAATCTATACAATAAAAAATAAATATATTCATACGTAGTTGAGCAGGAAAATGTGTCAAAACTCAGAATTTTCACCAGAACTAGAAAAATAAAAATTATACTTAACTATGATGGTGCACGATAACTACGTAAAAAGTTTCGATACATTCTCCTACAGAGACCATGTCCCCTAGACAATACACAACATAATTACACGACATTAACAAAATAAATTACCGATCTGTGAAATTACTAGCATAGAGGCATTCCATCTTAGTCCTCAGGGTTGCCAAGGCATTGGTAGCCTTAAGATTGCAGTCTATGGGTCACAGTTTCCACTTACCATCAGGTGGCCTGTGTGCTCGTTTGTCATCTCTACGCCATAAAAAAAAAAAAATGCAATGCCTATAAGTCTCAGATCCCACTTACAATGTAGACTTCGGTGCTCGTTTGCCTTCTGCCTGCTTTAAAAAAAATACCTGTCCACATTTCAAAATCACATACACTCATAGTATAGTTCGCCTTTGTACATTCTAATTCTGTAAATATTGTATTTGATATTCTGTTTTTTGTACAATAAAGTACCTATTTACATACATACATACATACTCACTCATAAAACAAATTATCACGTTAAATTTATAGGTTTACCTTCCATTATTAGATAAAACCAAATTTACATGAGTAAAAGACAATATTAAATTCAGGGCACATTGTATATTCAATATGGTAATCGAGCTCCATAACACAGTACACAATACACGTACATGTACGTACTATATATGTTAATCTGTACATATACATATAAAACAGTTCCTCTTCTGAATGACAAACTTAATAGGTAATCTGAAATATTTGAAATAGAGACTTGGATGGAATTTAAATTACGGCAATATTTGAAGTCAAACTGTTTGTTTATAATACGTTTTCGTATAAATTTATCAATATACTAGCGACCGGCCTCGCTTCGCTTCGGTTCATGTGAGTATGATATACAGCCTATAGCCTTCCTCGATAAATGGGCTATCTAACATTGAAAGATTTTTTCAAATCGGACCAGTAGTTCCTGAGATTAGCGCGTTTAAGCAAACCAACAAACAAACTCTTCAGCTTTATAATTATTTGTATAGATAACATTGATTACGATATTATTTCCATACCTAATACTTGACAGTAAAACAATACCATACATAACACACTATTTTTTAAGCTAGAAGAATAAATGCACAGTAATAAAAGGTTAGCCAGTGCACAAGGAAATTGTAGAAAACTTCGATTTTCCTACGATTTATGTTCACTTGCAGAATAAATTTCCCTTAGGAGGATGTTAACGAAAAATCCATGAATTTCGAATGGCTACCACTAAATCCGGATTTTAAAACGAATGATAAGAATAACGTAAGAATAACTTTTACCGGTCTCTTTAATAGTACATTACTATAGAGGCCGGGAAGTAGGGATTGCGGGCAGAGTGATATAGACGATAATTACGAGGCTTGCAACCCCTTTTTACGGCGAGGTACGTACGTATAGTGCTTTTCTCAAACATATGCAATGAAATGAAAAAATATATCACTCAAAAATGTAAATTGACATATGCCCACCCTAGGGAAGAAAAGTAAGCATATTAAAATAAAGTACCAGGAGTGCAGAGGTAATTAGGAGGCATATCAGGTATAGCGCAACTTACTCGTAGATCGCAGGCGGACACAACGCGCATGTCTCCTCCACGTTTATGCACTCCTAGTATTTGACGTCATAATTTTTTCTCATTTTTTTTAAATACAATTTTATTCAGCCAATTCATATTATAAACACAGCCGCCATGTTTAAAGTTTTTTTATAATTTTTTTTATAAATTAAAAAAAAAAAAAACTTCCCGGCCTAGGCCTTCAATTTTGAATGATATTCCTTTACAACCTCTCTCGAGTTGTTCCGCCCGTAACGTGATAATTTGAAGCCGAAAAAACCTAACATAACGCCAACATTTCATTACATGTTTGAGAAGAGGAACATTTAAGTACTCAGTTTAAAGTCATCTAAGCCAAGCCAGTCTGTCAAGGAGTGGAACACTCTCCCTGCGTGTGTATTCCCGGAATCATTACCTTGGTGTTCTCAAGGCAACAGTGAACCGGCATTTTCAGGGTAAGCGTGTACCACCCTCAACCTCGTCACTTAACATCAGGTGAGACTGAGGTTAAACGCAAACATATTAATGATTTAAAAAAAGTGTGTTCCCTGTCTTGCGGAGACCGTTTTTTTTATTATCAAATTCTTACTTTACACTACTTATTCGAACTCGTACTTTGCTCGTACTTTTTCGAATCAAATCGGAGAAATATAAATGGGCCGAATCTTAAGTACCCGAAACCGACGTGCATGCATGACTCGATGTATTTATGTGGAAGAAGCGAAATAAATTTGTCAAGATCGTAACAAGTGGAAAGAAGTGGTCTTTGCCTACCCCTTCGGGAAACAGGCGTGATTTAATGTATGTATGTATGTAATTCCTAATTATCCGGAATGCAATTCGTCGTACTTTTTTCTCGTCGTATTCCTGTTTTTTCGGATTCCTGTTTAGACAGATTCTTGTTTCGTCGACCTTACTTAAACTTAATCATCAAAGAATAATGTAACGTGAACCATTATTTATTTACCCGCCAGGACGAACAAACGGTTAATGTTTTCGGATAGAGGTATGTGCCATCACGCTTGTTAATGATTGAGCCACAGTACAATCATTAGCTAAATATTTTTAAATTACATTGACTTTTTTTTTAACACCACGTATCAAAATGTAAATTAAGCGTGTGGCGCTAACTCCATATTATGCTTCTGTTTACTTCACAAGAAACGGTACTTTTTAACCGAACAATTGGTCCTCGCGTGTGATGTCCATGTACGGTCACGAGCGTTAATTTTGGGACCCATTTCAAGGCGACCCATTTCATTTATGCTTGAAGTTGTCAATGTCATTAGAGACGTCTAGTCATTTGTAACTTTTAGGAAACTCAACCTTATTGTTGTAGAATGTCAGATTGACTTTGGACCTAAGGTGGGTAACAAATTTAATCTCGTGACTCTATTAATTCCATGGGAATATCGAAAAATTACTCATAATTTTCGAAAAAAACCTTAACAGGAGTTAAATCCGTTAATTAAAATATACAAATGAATTCTTTTTTTCATTTGCCTACATTTGTAATCCAAAGGAAAAGAGACGGCGTTAGCAAAGTATTCCCTTTCTAAAGGGTCCCTTCATTTTAATAAGGAAAGTTTGAGAGCCACTGACAATTACGTCGGTCAAGGCACCTATCTCGCTTGTAATTGCATTAGAATGAAAATTATTTCATTGCCTCAGAATTAATTATAGGCGAGTTGGAAGTTAGAGGGGTTTTGTGGCTTCAGTCATGGTATAATTGCAAAGTTAAAGCTGTTTCAAATATTATCAAAAATTATTCAGAATTATTCTTTTTTATATACAGGATGCAAAGATAAGTCGGGCCCTGGCCCTGGAGGGAAACTAGCTTAAATCTTTAAGTTGGCTCATTTTAGTTAAAGGACAATTCCCTTTATTTTTGAAAAGAAACAAATTTGCATTCAAAGATTTTCTAAAATTATCCGAGAACCGAACGAGCTAAAAATTAAAAAAAAAAAAAACACGCTATTTTATTCCTTCCACTCAATTTTGATCTTTATATCTCTTAGTAGGAAATATATTATATATAAACGTCAAACTTATATCCTTCTTCTTCTTCAGGTGACATCGGCGGAGGTTGGCGAGTTGTCATTGAAAAATGTATGGGAATGACGTAAGTCACGTGATATTTTATATCACTCGTTACAACTGACACTAAAAACTAATTGTCTAGTCTATTTAATTTTGACAGCGCCAAGTGACAGGTGATCACCAAAGTGATCGCCTAACGCTACCGAGCGTTCGTGAACGATGGCAACTTGTCTAGCCCCACAGGTTTTGCTTATTTCAGTACTTCATAAAATATTAAAGGTGATATGTTTTATATCTAATGGAATAAAAACTTATAGTATTGTTAGGCGATGGGCTTACAACCTGTCACTAATATACACTGGTTAATATCTTAGCCTGTTTATGCATAATGTGGTAACAGAATGAACAACAAGTGTTAGAGTGGTTGGTATTCTGTAGCTCTGCCTACACTCTGGGAATGAAGGTGTGAAGGTATGTTTGTGTATAAAATGGGTGTCCCTTGAAATTTCGACAAACTTTTCATCGAATTTCATTTCATCGAAAACGATTCATAAAATATTTAATATAATATTAAAATTTTATCTCTTGTAGTATTATGGCTTCATCGAATATTCATTATAAATTAAATCAATTATTAAAACAACGATAAGTACCTACCAGGATTTTTAAATGCTGAAAAATGCATTTCATAAAGTATTCAAGAGACAGAACAACTCTATAACTAAGAGCTAGCGGACATTTAATCCCAAGATAGAAATTTGAAGGCTTGTATTATTCTGAAAAATAAAATACATTTAATTACTATTACTAAAAACTATAGTCCGTTCGCGATAAAAATGCAGTAAATCACCAACTACAACGGCCGGGTAGCCGGGTACGAGTGTATCAGCAGTGGAAATGAAATAAAAACAAGTAATGAAATAAGAACAAATAAACAATAATTACTTCAAAATTATCTGTGCAAAATGAAAATGGCAGCCTTGTCCAATACACATAATTCATTGAAGTCGTAGAATGGTAAGTAAATACTGAAATGATATTTAAACGTCAAATTTACATACTCTAATAATATATTGGATAATAAAGTATAAAATAAAAATCTGTAACATAAAGTATGTTGTAAAAAAACGGTGTTTTAAAAATAAATCATTTAATTGTTCGATGTAAAGAATATTCGATCAAATGAAAATAAGCAAAACTGAAATTCGATTAAAAGTTTTTCGATATTTCAAGGGCAAAACCGTATAAAATGTTTAGTGTCTGAAAATGTGAGAACTATTGTTTTTAATTAATTTTACCTGTAATCATAAAAGTGTTAATTAGTTCATAAAACACTTTTTTAAATCGCTGTACTAGCCTTAATCACCATAGTTTCAGCTAGCCAAGTGTTGTGACGTCATAACTCATCGCATGACGTCACTAAGCAATTAAGTTGCCCGCTGAAAATAATATATCACGCCTATCCTACGAAGCTATATAAAGAACGGACGTTTAGAAATGTATGACAATCCGGGTGTGCCATTTACGACCAATCTAAAGTATATTTTACATATGATAATAGTTAGTGACGTCATTTTTGTAATAGTACATTACTTAACAAGGGATGTAAAAGAAAGAAAGCCCGAAATCGCAGGTATTTGAGACCCGAGCCGTAGGCGAGGGTTGTAAATATGCGATAGAGGGCTTTCTTTTTTACTGCCCGTGATGAGTACACAATTTTACGTCTTCACCTGGCCACAATGCGAGTTTTACCGTGCGCGCAGCGTGCGATAAAACTCACATTATGGCCAGGTGTTACGTAAATAATTTTACCAGTTTCACTCTAACTGGACTTAAACAACAAGTTTCTGCCCGCGACTTCGTCCGCGTAAATTCCGATTATTGTAATTCCCTCGGGAATTTAAAATTTTCCTTGATGAAAAGTAGCCTATGCCCCTATGCCTATGCGGGACTGCCATACATATCGTTGGTCATAATGTATTGTTAGTCATACTTTTTTTGGTCATAACTTCTTTCAGGCTGAAGTTACAGTTTTAAATAAATGTTTATCGTGTAGATTAGTTTGGTTAGGTTAGGTTAGTTTTACATAAATCCTGAAAAAATAACTGAGTCCTGAGAAAAATGCATTATGACTTGCGAAAATTATGACTTAAAACACATTATGACTAAAAATAATTATGGCAGTCAATAGAGACCCGTTAATCTAGGGTGTCATGGAACTCCCACACTTGCTGTTATAATAAAGTTATAAAACATTTGATCATTTTATCCCAATTTATAACAAAAGTTATATATTGTTATCTTGTTATATAACGGTAGGTGTCATATATCTCTATGGTTTGAGATTGTGAATTATGACGTTCTTGACATTGATATTCTTTTTATTTGATTCTATTAAATAATGCTCGTATTGAAAATGTTTTAATTGAAGATATTACAGTAGGTATATAACTTTTTAAATGTTATAATAACAAATTACGACGCGGTAACAAACCTGTTATAAATTTTTACCACCACTGTGGGATCGTTAACGAAATGTAACAAAATGTATTGAAGTGTTAGTGGATGTTATCGTGTTTTATAACGTTACATAACATTTATAACAAATAGTGTGGAAACACCAAAAGCTATCAAATGGGTAATTATATAACGCTCAGCAGGCCTAGTATGGCTGCGTCTATATCGTGTGTCAAATGTGGATAAAGCATCCGTCACTTTTTGACACGTGTACCTACTTATTTACGTGTCAGAAGGTGACGAATGCCTTATTCAAAATTGGTGGCGCGATAAACGCCAGAGAACCTTGTTTTATACTGTAATGTAAAAAGTTACGTGACTAAAACCCTCTACAAAAAAAAAACAGTTTCCTATGTGTACACTTTAACACTTGTCACTTTAATCGTTGTGACAATTCATAAATGGCAAATTTAACACGACATTAAATAGACAAGGTATTAAAGTGTACATATATTTAAGAACTCGACTGTACCAAGTTTCTACCCCCTCGTCATTAGTGTTTTGTGACGTCACACTACCCAGTGACGTCATGAGGCAATTAGCTGCCCACTACAACTATTGCGTCGGCTTAGTGCAAGAAGTCATTAACCCACAAAAAGTCAAGTCAGAGAAAAACGGGCCCAAAGTTTTGACTTAGTCAAATGAACATTATTGTTGTAGGTTCGGGTCTAGATTTAAAAATTAAACACAAGTGGTTAGCTAAGTATATTTAGTATCAAAACCAATTAAAAACTTTGTACAATAATTCCAAATAACGTTTTTAAAAGCCTAAATATGTAGTTAGTGACTTTTTGTCTTTCTCGCTTAAAGGGAACTTACAATTAGTTATTTTTTATTTTAATCACAATTCAATCGAGAAACACAGGTTTTAACGAGAAATTTGGTTTCATCAGTCATAATTATTACCTTAGAAACTTTATGAACATTATTTACTAATTAACAACGCATAAACAGTTTTAAAAACTCTACTTCACAGATATAAACTCAACAAAACCACAACAATAACATAAAATTCTCAAAATGGCGTTATTTGTAACTCCAAACTAAAATAACTAAAAAAGGTTTTTTTTTTATAGAGGAACTTAATATTATATTATAATCCCAGACACTCACAGCAAGCACTACTTACTTACTGTTATAAAACATAAAAACTTCTAAATGTATTAAAATAAAAAGATCAGCCTTTGATTTTGACCTAATACTGTAAGTACGAAAAAGAGTTAAAAAACCTAGTCATCCATCTTTTTTACTCTTCGTCTTCTGAGTTTGAAGACATTTCTTCAGGTACATAATCACGACTTTCTTTGGCTGGCAAGTTCTGGTACCAGTGGTGAAGTTCCGCGGGTATAATTTTTTCATTTCACATTTTTAGTAAGTCCTTTTTTTAAGTGATTGGCAGTTTTTGGTTGTAAGCTTTTCTCGAAATGTAAGTGTTATAATTGAAACCCTGTATGGGTTTTTCAAGCTTACGTTTTCGCAGTTGTTTTATTGGGGCCATAGATTGGGATGTATTACTTTTTAATACGTGAAATTCTTTATACTCAGATTTGAAATCGTATCTGTATAAAACAACATTCGGCCTTTTTTTCTCTAGTCGAAAAGATTTCACTTTAAGCCATCGCAGTTTTTCTCCATTGACATCAATCGATCGATTCTGCATCAAGTTATCTCTCAAGTCGTTTAGGTTCAAAATATCTGTGTGATTCATAACTATCGGTTCGTACGGTTTTTTCAGGGTTTAATTTTTCTTATTTTTTCTGTTTGATCTTGCTAATCGAATAACATTACAGAAGTCTATCATTGAGTACACTGGCATTAAACGCAATTGGTTCTCAATCGCACTGTGCTTGCTATCTACCTCCATATGTGTATGACCAGACTCTAAATATTTATGTTCTATTACCTCGAGATGAGTTGTCTGAACTAAATACAACTGCAGGCTTAAAAGGAGTTGATTACGATTTTGGCCTCCACAGGTGTCAGTGAATATGGAAATCTGTTTTACAGTAGATGGCAGACGTTTTATCCATAGATACAAAGCCGTACCCACCTCATCGCTTCCTTTTTTGCCATCCAGCTCAGACCAGAGGTAGGTAACAAAAGCCGTCGTTGGGAGTGCGAGCTTCATAAATGGTAGCATTGTACACATTCAATTTGCGTAGGTAATAAAGAATAGAAACAGTTCCATTTGGGATATGAAGTACCTTTTGTAAATCTAAGGTTATTGAATTAAAGCTTTCATATTCATTAGCACGAATTTTGTCCAATTCTTTGGCTTCTCGACTTTGTTCTTTTAGTGAAATGTGTAAGTCATATTTTTGTTTCCAAGATTCAAGATCGGGTCCGTTTGTATTTTTGATACTGTTATACTTATGACATGTTAGACATTAGTATTTTTTTGGTTTGTGAAAATCCAAATTATATTCAGTTCCATATACATTTCTGTACACGTTTAAAGTAACAGAAGTCCGAGACGCTTTTTTGCATTCCTCTGTATAAAGTTCGTACATTCTTGAAATAGATAGCGTGCCATCTAAATAGAGTTTTGACGATGTTTTTCGGCAATAGTGCGATTCCATTGTAGGGAATGATTCGATGTGTTGTTTTATAAAATCTATATCGTCTTGTTTGGTTTTATTGTGAGCAACATGCTTACCACGTTGGTCTTCTCCTTCAAAAAGACCAGAACTGCCAACCTTGGAAAATGCATTGTTTGGGCCGTTTGAAATACAGAGGGTACTTTTAAAAAACTTTTTACATACCCTGATTTTATTAGCATTAGTATTTCGCAAATGAAATACTTACTTACCTACAACTTAACAGCATAAAGTAATTTGCACGTATCTTATTATAAATAAATGACAAAGGTAGTTACGCTGTGATCTTCATTCTCCTTATTTAGAATCTTTTCTAACATCAAAGATCCTCGTCCTGCCTTAAATTTAATACCATTTCGCTTCATTTTATAAGAAATCACTAACTTCTCGCGTAACGTCCATCCCCGGTCGCAGCCGCAACGGTATGACTTCGATCGCGGTGGCCGAACCCCCGTTACCGCGAGAGCAAGACGTACTCGTAGGTATAAATGAGTTGAAATATGAACTGTTGTGCAAGAATATTTCACTAAAGGTGTTCAAATTCATACAAGTTATTTGCCAAAAGTCACTAAACATAATTTAATCACGTGAATTACATGTCTTTGGACATAACAAAAATCGATAAATATCATTAATTACTTTAAAAAATCATTCTGATTGCCATTAATGCTGTCTCCTAGTTTTTTTAAACTTTATAAAGTGCTTTAGTTATTTTATACTAAAGTAAAAGTGGTAATGTGCATCCAATGCTCATTTTGTTAAAAATCATTAAAGCATGATAATAACTTTTATTTTCGTTTTACGGTTTGCTAAAAGTAACTATATGCATATAATGAATTCTAGCTCAAATACTTTCATAGCTTTATTCATATTGTTTTATTTTTTAAAGTCGATAAGTAACAAAAGTGAATATTTAAACAAAATAAAAAGATAAAAAATAACAAATTTGTTTTGTTTAAAGTTAGTAATGGTCTAAAACCAATTTACATCAAATCAATAAGGCAAAAAGTTAAGTTAATGACTTAATGTCATGGCTGTAACATCGGAATTATTCAATGTAAAAAAAAATGGATCCGTGCGTTAGAAAGAGTAAGTCGCGGCGAGTCCGCCCGTGCTCGCACCTGTACTTAGTGATTTTATGCCATTAGTGACTTCTTGCACTAAGCCGACGATTGGCTCTTCGTCTATGAAAAGAACACTTCACACGTAACAAAAAAAAGACAATAAGGGGAACAGCGAGCAACTTATTTTAATTCTTGTTCACTTGCTTTAAAGTTTAAAATACGATTAGGTTTGTTGGTGAGTTGTACCGTTTTGATTTTAGTAGTATTTTCGTTCGTATGCCTTGTTAAAAAGATCTTTTCAAGGTGTAGTCCATGCTATTCAGAAAAGTGGGTCTTTGTTAAACTAAATGACGGTAAAGAATGCCAATTTAATTGGTTTTTACTAGGTTAAGAGCATAGACAATATTTTCTGACTAGTATATTTTTTTTAATGTTGGTGTCATGCTTATTGCTTAAGGGTACAAAAAGGTACTTATTCTTATTACTTTTCAGATACCTATGTGGTCTTTGTACAGGGTGTCCCAAAAATCAACGTCAAGCCAAAAGGGAGATAGGGCAAACAGTGACAATAATAAGTTTTTTTTTTATTCATACATACATACATTAAATCACGCATGTTTCCCAAAGGGGTAGGCAGAGACCACTTCTTTCCATTTGCTATGATCTTGACAAATTTCTTTCGCTTCTTCCACATCCATACATCGAGTCATGCACGCACGTCGGTTTCGGGTACTTAAGATTCGGCCCTTTTCCATTATTTCTCCGATTTGACTCGAAAAAGTACGCCTATGACAGCCCCTTCCGACCCGTCCACTCACACAAGTAGGTACTTAAAAAAAATAACTCTTTTGTTTGAGTGGCTATAATCTTTTAACTATACTTGGCTTACATTTTTTACGTTGGGCAACACTCACAAATAACGTGGCTTACTATTGTAAAAAAAAACAAAATCGGTTCGGTACATCCAGAGATCCCTACAACGTTACAAACTTTACCTTTTTGTAATATTACCATAGAAGTATAGATATAGATAGTATTATACGGATATTTAGGGGTAAAGCTAACCCCCACATGCTCACGTGAACTGTATGTGTATTTCGGCAGTTTAAATTTAATGTGTACAGTCAACAGCATAAATACATACATACATACCTACATACATAAATAAACTCACACCTTTATTCCCAGAGTGGGGTAGGCAGGGCTACAGAACTTCCAACAACTCTAAAAACTTTTTCATAATTCTGTAACCACATTTTGCACACTTAGGCGAAGATGTTTACCAGTCTATTAGTGACAGGTTGCAAGCCCATCGCCTAACAGTACTACACGCCTTTATTACCTTAGTCGGCTTTTTCGACCTCCACGGGAAGACACGGAGTGGCACTATTCTAATCCGGCAACCACACCTTAATTATATACCTTGTCACTTTAACGTCGTGTTTCAAATGTCAAACAAAACAGTGAAAGGATTGGAAGCGATATGGTACAGAAATGATCACTTATTTATGCTGTTGACTGTACCTAACTACCGCGAATTTTAAACTCGACGATACGTTCTGTGAAACAGGAGTATACAATGGTCAACAAATCAATTGATAAAACTGGTCATGTGCGAGATGGATGCGCGCACCCAGGGTTCCGTACTTAAGTCGTTTAAAAATATGTACGGAAAATGCGTAAAAAAACGCACAGAAGGACTGACAGATGGTACGCAACCCTAATAATCCAATAATTACTTATAATTACAGGTCATTAGAAATGTCAATTAAAACCATTCAAATCCTGTCCCCTCGAACCGAACTCCTAAATGCGAACAAATTGTCCCGACGCTAAGCCGATTACAGTTTGTTACAAAGTTCGAGTAGACTGGGAGAAATTCCCAATGCCTTAAGTCCTACGCGGTTGAAACTCGATTGTTGTTCCAAGTTGGTTGCTATTTTCCAGTTTGAAAGTAGTTTGGAACTTTAAACTATATAAGACGTAGAAATACGAGTATGAATGAAGTAAGGCGTAACTTTAACCCCCGACAAAAAGAGAGGGGTGTAATGAGTTTAACATAAAGGTAGGAAAGAATATAAAGGTTGACCGTAACCTTGGTAAGTAATAACAATGGCATAAGTAATGATTATAAAAGAACAGTTATTACTATGGCACAATCATCATAGTCCAGTTTTGGATACGTTACAAGTGGCATTTTGATACAGTTAACGATATTATTATAATATATTAGCGGTTTATTAGTACGCGAGTACAAAAATACATTTACAATACATTGAAAGCAGGGTAAGCAATTCCAAGAATTTTTTATCCATGGCCATATAGAAAGCTGTCATTGAATGTTAATCTGGCGTGCTTGCTAACAAGCAATTAACGTTATTAAAAAGTTTACGAAATCGCCGGATATCATTTTCCCAACATTTTTTTCGATGGCTCATTAGGCCATTGTAATATTTTTCGAAGAATTTAGATCACGATGTTTTTTTAGGTAGTTTAGATTATAATTTTAGTAAATTTTGTTTTGTTTCTCGTCTTTGTGGTGTACAAAGACAAAAATTGTTTTTTTTTCTCATAGTAAAGTTCTTCCCTATCGATTAGGTACCTACATCAAACATCAAACGAGCAATTACTTTCTTTTGATTCATGGCTAGAAGTAGGCACACAGACCACCTGATGTTTAGTGGAATCTGAGACTCTCAAGATTACAATCGCGAGATTGAAATTCTAAAACTCCAAATAATGTTGCTCACCCTGAGGACTAAGATGGAATGCCTCTATGCTAGTCATTTCACTGGTTATCATATCCCCACTCCCTCATTTCTTTAAAGTTATGATGACGATAGCCAGTGCTCAAAACCGGTTTAAAAAATACCGGTTTTGCTCCGAAGTTTCCTAGGGAACGCGAACGTTTTGAACTTTATTTTAACCTTAATTAACCGGTTTAATCCACGAGCGGCTAGTCAAGATACTAACGCATTGGTTGCCACTTGTTTTTTGACTTGTGATGTGAATTGATTAACCGGTGTGTCTGGATTAACCGGTTTTTTTTTAGCTTAAAACCGGTTAATCCGAAAATAACTCTACTTAAAGATTCCCCCAAAAACCGGTTAAAAATACCGATTTACGCAAATTGAACCGAAATAAAAAGGTTTTGCGTCAAGTTATTAACTATTTGAAAATTGAATCGGTATCTGAGCCCTAATGGTATCGATCCAGACGAACCCTGCACAATTTACTCATTATATTTCAAATCTTGATGAGAATAATTATTCTCTTGACTTTTAATTTGTAATAATGACGGCGGAATGAGCCAACGTGGAGGTATTAATTAAGATTTGATGAATATTGGGTGATAAGTAATAATGAGAGGGGAGGATGAATAAGGCGTAATGATTTAATGGCGTCTAATAGAAAACGTTATCTTTCCGCTGCAGTTATGTGAGGATTAAGGATCGGCCACACTGACGCGTAAAATACGGTGACGGTGCGTGAACAAAAGAACGGGTCATAGTGGCAACATGGCTTCAATTTTAAAGGGTTGTAATTACGCACCTATATAAGCTCAGGAGTGTTTTTAAAACGGTAACAAACAAACAGGCCCTCTGTTCTACGACGTAAAACTATATTGCTTTTGACATGTTTTGTAAAGACAAAGAGATAAGTATTGATGGATGATAGAGTATTATTTAAATCTCTTATGGCTCATATTAATCGCGATCGCAAATATTGACACGAAATAATGTAGGTAATTGCTCACTAGAATTAAGAATTGCTACGCCCTAAAAGGGCCCATATGAATCTGAATATACCATTACTAACTTTAAGATCTGTACAACTAACGTTTGCAATAAATGCTATGACTATGATTATGACTATGTCAAATTATCAGCACACAGAGTAAAACCTACTGTTGAATATTACCTAGAAAAATACGCATCAAGCCAGAAGTCTAGCTTATTTATTTATACTTCAAGCCGGATCCCTTTGACTGCCGTACTTATCGTTGGTCATAATGTATTGTTAGTCATACTTTTTTTTGTCATAACTTCTTTGAGGCTGAAGTTACAGTTTTTAATAAACGTTTATCGTGTAGATTAATTAGGTTAGGTTAGGTTCGGTTTATAAAAATCCTGAAAAAATAACCGTGTCCTGAGAAAAATGCATTATGACTTGCGAAAATTATGACTTAAAAAACATTATAACTAAAAATTATTATGGCAGTCAATAGAGACCCACTTCAAGCATTAATGTTTTTTTCATACCTGCAATCCGCGAGTCCAGCGCAGTCACAATCCTAGCAAATTGGATGGGCTTCTACACAATAGGATAAACTTCCAGAAGCTCCACGTGCTTGAAAAGCCGGAGCAAGATACGTAACAAGATAGTGAACAAGGCATTATCCGCTGACCCTACATTTTTTTTTAATGCTTCGAATACAAAATGCGGTTAGAAGAAGGACAGTGTTTTGTTTTTAAAGCGGTGGGATATACTAGTAGAATGATGGGATCGAAAAATGACCGACTCGCAAAATGACCACATAGCTTGTAGCCTGGGTGCCGCTTGAAATATCGACAAACGTTTCATCGAAAGCTTCATTACGTCGAATTTCATTTCATCGAAAGCTATTTTCTCCTGAAGCCTTATTATTTTCAGGTTATCTATATCATTGATTACGTAGGTTAGGTTAGGTTACACTTGTGACAATCAATAAAATATTGCACCTGCATGTGGAAATTCCTGTCAATGAAATGGAATTCGACGTAATGAAGCATTTGATGAAACGTTAGTCGATATTTCAAGGGTAAACCCTTGTAGCCTATATCTCAAAATGCCTGAGTCGCAAAATGGCCACAATGGTTTTTTCATTTTATCATTGTCTAAGTAGGCACAGGCGACGGAGCCCCGCACGGCGAGGCTTCTATTTCTAGGTAATAAGACAGCACTCGTTCACGAGTATGACGTGTAAAAATAAAAAATACTTTTCACTTCTCAGGCTTTAAAATTACACAAAATAGCGCAGTATGGGCGGACTAAAGTGATGTATTTATTCTCTAGGGATTAAAACGGCACTTTACTCCCTTAGGGACTAGAGTAATTTTTCTTTTTAATCTTATAGTGCTTTTGTGACTGAGGCCGAGGATCGTATCGTAAAGTGCTTTTCTCAAGCAATGTGACTAAAAATTAAAAGTACAATACTGCAATCTTACGATGGCAAGCCCAAGACTGCAATATTACGATGGCAATCTCAAGTCTGCAGTCTTACGATGGCCATATCAAGATTGCAATATTACGATGGCAATCTCAAGACTGCAATCTTGCCATTCGTGATATTGCAGTCTTGAGATTGCCATCGTCAGATTGCAGTCTTACGATGGAAATCTACTCCTACGTCCTTTTCTAGCTACCTTCATTCCAAATACCATTAAAATCGGTTTTACAGTGTAGCTGTAACAGCACAATAAACAAACAAAATTACTTTTGCATTCAAAACATTAGTATTTCATGATATTATTATCCTGGGAAGTCACAAACCCAGCAAATGCACAAATGTAGACTCTTACACAAAAGCATAAACTTTCTCCATGTGCTTGAAAAGCGGGCATGCAAGATACGTAACAAGATTGTGAATAAGGCATCACTCGTCGACCTTAAGCTACTTGAGATTTCTATTTACTTCCACTTGGTAGCTTTTGAATATGTAAATGCTTGGTCTGCAAAATGCGGTTGGAAAAAAAAAAGTTAGATAATAGCTGGATGTAGGAATTATGCCATATGAATGTCTTTTTTTTAAACCCCTGACGAAAAAAAGAGGGGTGTTATAAGTTTGACGTGTAAGTCTGTGTAAGTGTATGTGTGTGTGTGTGTGTGTTTGTCTGTGGCACCGTAGCTCTTAAACGAATGAGCCGATTTGGATGCGGTTTTTTTATGATATTTAAAAAACACATCGGTGTTTGACTGTAAGCGGTTTTCGTAAATACCCTAATGGTTTTCTAACATAATATGTGTCTCTTTTTTATTACAGCTAGGAAATGCTCGCGGGCAATAATTTTCTTTGTTTTTTTCCAACATTTCTAAAGAATAAAAACAAATATAATATAATAAATTATACCTATTATGTGAATCTTTGACAGATTGTGCAACATTTGTAAATTTTAATTACTTGCACAAAGCGTATCCTATTTTTTTTTAAAGTAAGTTTAACTGCATATTTTACATCATCCCTGTCCTCGTTGAATAAAATACTATATATATGGAGAAAGTCGCAAGCAGAAACTAGTTTCAAATAAAATAAACCTTAGTAGCAAAATACAAAGAAGGGAGACGCCGCAAGCCGCTTGTTAGGGTTACCGCTATACGCAACAAAAGTCACAAGAGCCGGTTCTAGACACTAGGGTGGCCATATATAACCGGGATATCCCGGAAAGTCTCGGTATTTTAAATCTGGTATCATGCCATTACAATCAGGTTATGTAATTTAACTTGGATATAATTTGTACGAATAAATTCATACTTCGTTCTATACCCTTATGTAAAAATAGGCATAAAATTCTTAGAAGAACCAAAAAACATTATTATAATAGGTTAGAGCATATTTTTTTCATCTTATAAGCAGCCGACTAACCCTCTTACTTATAAACGTGGCATAAGCTTGGAATAGTTTATGCCATACTTTATCCTGTTTTAATGTGGTTACAGAATTATCAAAAAGTTTTTATAGTGGTTATTAATTCTGTAGCTCTGCCGGCCCCACTCTGGGAATAAAGGCGTGAGTTTATGTATGTATGTATGTATACTTTATCCTTATCTGTAATTGTGACATTTGCATCTGACAGAAAGTGACTAAGCATGGCATAAACTATTCCAAGCTTATTCCACATTTATAAGTAAGGGGGTAAGAGTTGGAATGTGGGGCACGATCGAGCTATGCAAGTGGGTAGTGCTACACACTAAATGACGTCAGTGAAACACGCGTGGACGCCGGCTTTGATGCGTCGCCCACGAACAAACTAGCACGTGGCCGTATTCAACCCATTTGCAGCATATGGGCAAGTCACACACGTACATACATGCTTCTTACGTGCGCATAGACAAGTAACGTGACGTATGTTGATCAATGACGTCATTTAAACACACAGAGAAAATTATTTTAAGTATTTGTAACGTAGACATAAATTTGTTATTATACTCGTATCAATGTAGCTAGCCCTCACGTGTTGCTGCGCCCTAGCAGGGTATCACATGTATGCCTATTTCTGTTTGTTCCACCTTGAATTGTAATGTGAAATAATGATTGAATTGAATTGAATTAATATTTTATGGACCACTGTCCCGTTATCTACTTACATCCACTACATAAACCCAATAATAATTTGCTCAAATGCAATAGCTTTATGTTGTCTAGGGGACACCGGTGATGTAGGAAAACGTATCGAAACTTTTATGAGGTCATCTTGCACCGTTTTATGTACAAATAAGTAGGTTTTTTTTCCTCTTTTTCGCCCTCTATCTCTAACGCATGTTATTCGATATTATATTTAATTTAATATTTATAGCTTTATATAATGCTAGACTAAGAAGTACCATTGTAATATAATATATGTTTAAAAAATTACTGACTGCTGAGTTTCTTGCGGCGTTTCTTCTTAGCAGTGGTCTCCTCTTGGGAAACCCTGGTAGATTCTTGACGTGTAAAAGTGCCCGTGCAGCCTTCTTACTGAATTTGACAAGATCGTAGCAAGTAAAAAGAAGTGGTCTCTGCCTATCCCTCTGGGAAACAGGCGTGATATAGTGTATGTATGTTTAATTATACCCTTAATTATTATTATTACACAGGGTAACTTTTATACCGAAAACAAAGTTTCCGTGGAATAGTTAACGCGGACGAAGTCGCGGGCAGAAGGTAGTATTTCCTAAAGAAAAACCCCGTCAAACATCACCCTAAATATAATTTTAAACAGAGCCTTGACTTAACTTGAAAAACAAATAGAAAAATCTATCATTGCTGTGCCCTACAAGGTCCATTATGATCTCTTAACTTTAAGTTATACTTTATGAAATGTAATAAATCATTGAGTATTGAGTATCTGTCCGAAATATGTAATAGTTTGGGTAACCCTACACCTAGTACCCTTATATTTCCGGAAACTCTTCGTTGGTGTTATATTGGAACCGTCCCGGTTGCGCTGATCAAAGACCGCGAATAGCCGAACAGTTGGCGCGTAAAGCCGCGGGCATAGAGCTAGCGAGAGCGGGAAGTTGAAAACTAGTGTTCCATAAGCCCACGACACTAAATCTAGTTTGATAAGACTACCAGATGATATATAGCTCATTGAATACAAAACGGATAATAATAATAATTTGCTCTTCCTTTAAAAATCGTACTCCAACCGCTTCTAATTTTAAAATGCAACACTGACTCATTTCGGATTGTGTCTGTTTTGTATTCAATGAACGATATACATATTTAGGAACGTCATTAGACTGCGCCGAGCGTACGCCGGAAGTACAGTGGCGCCCTCATTACTATTATTGTGTTTTCTAATAAACTAAAGTTTTTTTTTTAAATTGGATGATGTGTTTTTGTTTTACAAATGAAAACACAATTTATAGGGTACATCACATAGTTTAATAATAATTCATCGTTGAGTTATCAACTTAACGGAAAAAAGTGACCACCTTTTCCTATTAAGGTGACTACTCAAAGGGTAATTGTTATTAAAGTTTGTTATTTTTTCAGTTAATTAGATAACACAAGAATAGTAATGAGGGCGCCACTGGACACTCGACGTTTGCTCGGTGCAGTCTTAATAGGGGTACACGAAATGGAAATTCTGCAATGCGAAAAACTTGTCACAGCATTTTTTTTTAAAGATGAAGTCCGATCTATTAGATTAGCTTAGATTTTTTGAGGAGAACGGTCATACTAGATACTTAAGACTACGCCGAGCGTACGCCGGATGTACAGTGGCGCCATTATTACTTTTATTGTGTTTTCTAATTAACTAAAGAATTTCCTTGGAACCAAACAAAATGTGTTTGTAGCGCAATTATAAACACAACTTATAGGGTATATCATATAGTTTAATAACAATTCACCTTCGAGTTATTAACTTAACGAAAAAAAGTGGCCACTTTTTCCCGTTAAGCTGACTACTCAAAAGGTGTTTATACTTGCGCTACAAACACATTTTGTTTGGTTCCAAGGAAATTCTTTAGTTAATTAGAAAACCCAATAATAGTAATGAGGGCGCCACTGGACGCTCGGCGTTTGCTCGGCGCAGTCTAAAGTAAAAAGCGTCGCTTATCAGGCTGTTGCCACTGATTAGGTCAGGAGGGCTTGCAGCACTGCATTGTCGTATAGGCCTACCCCTCCCCTGTTCCGAAAAAAAAACGAACCTTGGGAGCCTTATTATCATACTGTCTAGACTTATAACAAAAAAAAATGCTCGTTATGAGGATATAATTTTTTTTTTTATTATTATCGTGAAATGAATAGTTGTGATTTTATTCATAAAAGAAGACGAAAATTGACCACTGATGTCCGAAACTACAGATCCTACGGAACCCCCCCCCAGGGGTTCAACTCGCTAATTTTTAATTACTTTCAATATGCGTACCCATTTTTCTCAAATAAATTATTCATTTCATTTCAGGTCATATTATATTATCATAAAAAATTGACAATTATGTATTTTAAAGCACAAATACCGACTTAATGTAAACAGTTTCGTACGAATTCGAACGTTGCAAACGTAACCGCCCCCGCACTGCTTTAACTTCCAACGTTTGCTCAGCTTAGCTCAGGGAAAATCTATTACGCGTAGAAAGTGGTGGGCGGTATATTTCTCTTGGCAGTTTAGTTCGCAAGACGATAATGGTTATTTATGTAATTGGAACATAATGAAGCTTCTCAAGGTACGAGTGCTGAGGTTACAGGCACGAGTACCTTAAGAGCAAATTATGCATCGTTGCATAAATAACTTTTTCTACAAGATTGAAATGATAATGACAAAAATAAACGAGCGCTAACTTTTCTTGTAAGTATATCCTCTATTTTTAAATTTAAATTACTTTTAGCAAAAAAACGGCCAAAAAGTCACGTTGGTTGCATGAAAATAAATACTTAAGTGGGGCCACTTAAGTATTTATTTTATTTTAATTTACGTGCGTGCATGACTCGATGTATGAATGTGGAAGAAGCGAAAGAAATTTGTCAAGATCGTAGCAATTGGAAAGGAGTGGTCTCTGCCTACCTCTCTGGGAAACAGGCGTGATTTAATGTATGTATGTGTATGTATGAATATAAAACTACAGTATTTTATGAATATTTCAAGCATCTACCTTTTGCCGTTATTAGTATCGAGCAAAAAACGGCTAAAAAATCGCGGTTGTATATTTCAGTCTGTTTTTAGTAATTAATGTTGTTATAGCGGCAACAGAAATACATCATCTGTGAAAATGTCAACTGTCAAGCTATCACGGTTTATGAGTTTATGAGATACAGACAGACAGTGAAGTCTTAGTAATAGGGTCCCGTTTTTACTCTTTGGGTACGGAACCCTAAAAGCACCATATACATGTGAAAGCATTATAGTTTAACTAAATAGAATAGAGCCCTTGATCCAATTTAAAATCACTTCAGTTTATAAAACCTTTTACGCTACCACTGGAAGGTTTTATAAAATAAAATCCTCTATTCTTTCCAATGTACGCCCACCTTCCGTTTTACTATGTTGGTTTGTGAGTGTTCGAGTCGCTCGCGGCCATTTATTTAAAACAAGTTGAGAGACTGGAACTAAAGAACACATTTTACTACGAATAAAGGATTGGAGTCCTTTTATCGTACCTACCAAGCTATAGTTACCGCATAGTTTTTCGGGGATAAAAGAACATTTTAGTTTTATAAGGTAGAAAACGCATTAAATTTGCAATCTTAAGAGAGAGTCTAGAGATTATAATATCTATTGGTAGAACATCAGCACTCTATTAAAGTCGCCGTCAATATAACTTGTGAACGATGTAAACAAATTATTACTGTTTGACACATAACCTCAAATATTCACCAAGCGTGTTTTTTTTTTAATAAATGTATAATGAATAGTTATTTAATCTTAAAATTAATGATCTAGTGTATAAATCTTAAAATTAATGATCTAGTGTATAAATCATTAAGATTATCGAGTATTCGTGTTAAATTGGTTCGTTCGGTTTTGTTTATCTTTTGCAAGTACTATTGACGGCGACTTAAGGAAACGGATTTGCAATCTTAAGATCGTAGACTTGAGATTATAAATGTGTATTGGACTTAGAACCAGCACTCTATTACATCATGTCATCATGACACGTCACGTTACGTGTCGTTAATGGTACATTATTGCCTATACTCCGTTTTTTTAGGTAATTATCTAAATATAAACAAGGCAAGCCACGTGGCTCTGATGAGTAGCCAATCAGAACTGCTTTGTCGAGCTTTGACGTGCCAGTGGTCTGCTCCTATTGGCTGACGAACTAAATCACGTGGTTTGTTTGTTTACATAATAGTTAAACGAATGAAGTATAGGCGCGGAAAGTAAGGGATTTCTTGACGAGGTGGTTATAAAACACGAGTCTTTACTTGACATTATTATCTTAATTGTCACACTTGCTAAACAACATTTCACAAACATATCCAAATATAACATTTCGCAAAACGCTTTTTATTCTGAAACTGAAAACATTTCACGATATTTTCAGAACCATCTTGGAGAACCCTATAATATAGGTTGGTTAAATTTATAAAAATCCCGAAATATTTATAGTACTGGTAAAAAACGTTTTGCAAAATGCTATTTTTGTAAAATAAATCAGTTCGTTAAACGGTTTTTTAGCAAAATTATGGTAAATCAACTCTTATACTTGACCGTAATGGCAAGAAATTAAAAAACAAATAACATTATAGTCAAAAGCAATTCCTTTTTTTAACGTTATTTTGAAATAAAGCCCCATTTTAAGCATAGAGACTCTGGTATTTTAAAAATCTGGTATTTCGGGAATGGGCAAAAGCTTATCCATCTAAAGCGGGTGCGCTTCCAGTTCCAACTTTTAGCATAAAAACAAATTGTATCATTTTATCAGGCATAAGGTCAAATATTGTAACACTCATTCATGAAAACAATAATTTTCGACGCCACGAGTGCAATAAACTTGCATCAACTGTCCTTTATATAAGTGTACTTAGTTTAAAAACAGTTTATATACTTAAGTTTAAGTAAGTTTCTTATCTAGATATTGCTAAATAACGTTGTACACACTTGCCAAATCGATGCACAATTTTTCACTATTCTCACTCAATCTCTCAAGAGTTAGCTGGAAGCTTCAAAGGATAAGTTCGCCTTTTTTTTTCGTAATTTTCATTGTATTGTTTTTGTTTTTACATACATTCGTTGTTGTTCCCCATGACAATATAATTGGCATGCCATCTAAAAATAAACATTCAATCACTCCGAAAGGTCGCCAGTTCGATTCCGGGGATCAGATTACGAAGTGTTTGTTCGGCAAACATCGGCTTAAAGTTCCGTGTCTTACTGGGACCGTGAGGGCTTAGTCAACCGGCAATACTCGAGCGTGTGTAGAGAAATAATGAAGCTTAATTAATAAGATTATTGTAACGTAGTAGTAACCTGGGTAGTGATTCTGTAAACAACGCCGGTCGTGCGGACTGTCGAGTGATATCCAAGCGGCGAGATTAAAGTAGTCCCGTCAGTGCGAACAAAACACATTTTAGCGCGTGCATTTTCAATTAAGCAGCCTTATACGTTCGACCCATTGGCCACGCTGCTAAATTGAAAATGCACGCGCTACAATGTGTTTTGTTCGCACTGACGGGACTACTTAATCTCGCCGCTTGGACATCACTCGTGCATTCGTTCACCTTTGCTTCTTGAGAGAATCACACCCCTGGTACGAGAGCTCTTAGGGACTTCGGATTTGTAAATATCTTTCACATTGTCATGCTCTCATACGTTGTTAATCGGAGCGAGTGAGAGAAACGTGCAAACACGAAGCGCTTACAGACTAGTAGTTTATTATAAGATGGAGTTGGTTAACGAGCACATTAGAGTGTTATTCTCTCAAAAACAACTGACGGTCGGACGAACGAGTGAAATTGCAGCGGCGAGTTTAAGTAGTCCCGTCAGAGCGAACAAAACACATTTAGCGCGTGCATTCACAATTAAGCAGCCTTAAATATACGTTCGATCTTATCGACAGAAGCCGCCAAATTCAAAATGCACGCGCTAAAATGTCCCATCTTTTCCTTTTACCTACCACCAAGCAGCAATACTCGCATTGTTGTGTTCCAGTGTGGGGATAAATCAACTCAGGATTGGCAATGCATTTGAGGTTATAGAATGGCAGTGTTTAGATTGTAGTCTGAAGAATGTAAAAGTGTATGGGACACAGATCCCACTTACGCTTGGCCTGGGTGCTAGTTTGCTATTTCCACTAAATAAAAAAAAACTTTGTCGCCTTCTAACCTCTATAAGTATGCTTATGGCTGCTATCTCGTACCAATAGTACAGTCAACTGCAGAGTAAATTAACCCCTTTTTGCTAAGTAATTTCTGTGAACAGGGGGTTACTTTCTCTGCACGTCTCTGTAGCCTAGAGCTTAGTTTGGGGACTAGGTCAACTTGTCTAAAACCCTTTAATATAATAGCAAATTTTGTCAAAATGGGAAGAACACCAACACAGCGAACTATAGGTACGGTCGACCAAGAAAGTGGTCTACCAGTTTTGACAAAAGTTTCTGTGAGATCTAATTATCGCTAAGGTAGACACTTGTCACTGTCATAATATTATTGCAAGGGAAAATCGAACTTGTTGTATCATGACGTGCGAATGAACTTCAACCGTAAGGCGGTAGACCGCATTTTTGGCCGACTGTTTGTACTTACTCACACACTAATACCTGTGTATCTTCACCCTAACATTGCCGGCTCATTACCAGTAAATTTACCAGGACATTTCGCCCATTTTCCCCATAATCGGGTAAAGATTCTATGCCTTTTATACAATTTTCCCTGTTTCCGCGGGCATTACTCACGAGCCGTTGGGTAAAGGAAAATATATCAAAGGACGGCCATTGTGATTATTGTTAGCAAGAAAAAAAACTTAAATTGTTTCGAGGCAGAAATTGTTTTTGGTGTAAAGAGTTTTGGAAAAATGGGTTATTATAGTTTGACCCACGTCATAATCAATATACAGGCTGTCCTGAAATTTAGCAAAAAATTAAAATATATAATACAACTAGTTTCTGCCCGCGACTCCGTCCGTTGGGAACTCGTTTATATCGTAGCTCCATACAAATTGTCACCCCCTTAGGGAATACATTTTAGGAAAAAAACTATACTATGTCCTTTCCCAAGATTTAAACTATCTTTGCAGCAAATTTTACCTAATTCGGTTCAGCGGTTTAAGCGTGAAGAGGTATCAGACAGAACGACAGACAGACAGCAACACTTTCGCATTTATAATATTAAATTAGTATTAGTATATAGTATTAGTAGAGCCTAGAAAAAATATTTAAAATTGAGTATCCTGAGTTTTGACAAACTTTCATTTCGCAAAAACGTGTTTGTGCTTGAACCATTACATACAGCAAAGGTTACGGGCTTATTAAATAAGTTAGGTTAGGTTAGACTTTTGACCACAAATACAAAACAATGTGGCGGGAAGTATCTATTTGCGAAATGAAAGTTTGTAAAATTATGATTTGGTAAAACATTCATCATCATCATCATCATATCAGCCTGTTGCAGTCCACTGCTGGACATAGGCCTCCCCCAAGGAGCGCCACCGCGCACGATCTCCCGCCCTTTGCATCCAGTCACTGCCAGCTGCCTTCTTCAGGTCATCGGTCCATCTAGCCGGGGGGCGTCCTACACTACGTTTGCCTAAGCGTGGTCTCCAATCGAGAACCTTCCTGCTCCACCTCTCGTCGGTTCTGCGACAGACATGGCCAGCCCACTGCCACTTCAGCTTGCTACAACACATTAGTGAACCTTAAAATTGCAATGTGACAATTTTTTATGAATCTAAGACCATTTTTATAGCATTTTAAAATACCTTCGTCTACATTTCGCTCATTGAATACAAAACGGACGCATTCCAAAATAATTTGCTCTTGCATTAAAAATATTATACGAACAGCTTCTAATTTTAAAATGCAACACCGACTCATTTTGGAATGTGTCCGTTTTGTATTCAATGAACGATTTGTTCGGTCCCTTTGCTAAAAATAGCTGTTATTGTCATTTTTTATAAGTATTTCCCTATAGCTTGTCCGGTATTCAGTGATAGCTCTGTGTAACTCTACCCATGAAAAATACATTTTATGTTATACAATGTGGGTGTTAGAATTAATAAACGAAATTATTTACGCCACAAAATAATTTAAGAGAAACCTCTCTATGGATTTAGTTTCCCTGAAACATAATCCCGTTTCAAAAGAGAATTGGATTTGTTTTTCTAAGAATACGCACATTAATTTTACGGTCGTTGCCAGAAAAATATTCAATAAAACTGTTCCATAACTTTTAAAATTACGAAGGAAATATTTGATACTTGCGTAATCTATATCATATAAAAAAAAAGAAACTGAGCGGCTGATCTATCAACGTACAGTCGGCCAAAAATGTGGTCTACCATCCTACGGTTGAAGTTCATTTGCACTTCATGATACAACAAGTTCCATTTTCCCTTGCAATGATATTATGACAGTGACAAGTGTCAACCTTAGCGATAATTAGATCTCACAGAAACTTTTGACAAAACTGGTATACTACTTTCTTGCCCGACCGTACAGTCGAAATCACTGGATCTAGGGTCTTAAAATTTATAATATTCACATTCCATTATTAATATTCCTTAGGGGTTAACATAGGGGCAATCTTTTTACTGGTACAGTCATCTTCAGTTAGAAATAAGCATTCGCTTTAATACAGTTAACTAAAAAGTAATTGTTTTAAAATGTATGAATGGTTTTTAAAAAACGGAACCCTATTACTAAGACTCCACTGTCTATCCGTCTGTCTGTCACCAGGCTGTATCTCATGAACCGTGATAGCTTGACAGTTGAAATTTTCACAGATGATGTATTTTTGTTGCCGCTATAACAACAAATACTAAAAACTCTCACATCCGTCTCTCGGGTACGTCCGGATCGCTACCACCATCTTATCCATTAACCTACCGCCAAACAGCAGTGTTCGCATTGTCGTGTTCCGGTTTGGGGATGAGACAGCCGGTGAAATGACTAGCATAGAGGCATTCCATCTTAGTCCTCAGAGTTGGCAACGCATAGGATTGCATTGCAGTCTTGTGAATGCGAATGTCTATGGGTCACAGTTTCCACTTACAGGTGGCCTGTGCTCGTTTGTCTTCTCTATGCCATAAAATTAAATAAAAAATTTAAAGGCAGGTTTTAACTTTCATACAAAATTCTCTAACCAAGATACAAATTCATCATCTTCATGACGTGGACTATCTTCAAATGTATGTCACCCATTTTCTACAGTCTCAAAAGATCGCAAGCAAAAGCGGGTATCTCATAAATTCATGAAAAGGGAGCTCATATTTCTCGCTGTCTATTTAGCGGTAACATAATAAATTTTTCAGCGTGACATTGTTCACGAAATTGATATAAAACGCCTAAGAAACGGATAGGTTTGAGTCACTAGATTTATGTCTAGTCCTAAAGCGGTAGCGGAAGCGGTTTTAGGCAAAAGACACGCATTTTTTCCTGGCCGGTTTTAGTATGTATTTTTACTTGTGGGCATTTAGCAACCGATCTGTAGTCAAACCAAATTGCCACACCAGTGTGACTATGGTTAAATTTCAGGGTTCCATACAAAAAACGAAACACGGAACCCTTATCCGTCTGTCCGTCTGTCTGTCACAGGTAATTTGCTCTGAAATTATTGGACCCATTGAGTTGAAATTAGGTACACATATGTAAATTGATGAACCAAACACAGGTGTGTAAAGTAATTTTTTTTTATAAGTCATTCTCATGAGACAACTTAGGAAATTAAAAAAAAAAGCAAACCTTACTGCGTTATATTCAAAAGAAAGTTTCACTTTTCTCGCCTTTTCTTTGTTTTGCGTATATGGCTTGTAGTAGCCAGTTAAATTTTCAAATAAGTTAATTTAGCTGTAGGTTTCTATAGAACAATTTTTCATTATAATTCAAATCTCATTTTAACCAGCGGTTTATAATGAGATTCAGTACCGCATTATAACCCGCCGGGTCATAATATACTACTGAATCTCATTACTACCCGCTGGTTAGCCGATGGCTATAATGACTTAATTTAGGTGAGGTTTGCGTGATAAAAATATGTTGAAAAGGCTCTTATCCGCTACCCCCCCTCCCTTAGACCATGTCTTCAGCTCGAGTCACCTCCAGGCTTGCCCGAGTGCGAAATAGCCTGCGCTGGGGTCGCCAGTTCACTTAATTGTGTTAACTGTTTGATTTGAGTTATACAGGGTGTGTAGAATTGTGTATTGATCTCCAACTAATCTTGGAACGTAGTAACTACAAACGATATACATAATTAGTAGGGTAAGGTTTTCGGTGGCATATCGTGGTTCTAGAATCCATGGAGTCGCTATTTCCTTATTATTACACATGGCACTTTGATTTTGACCTTCAATATGGTCGTATTTCAAAATGAACTAAATACATTTTTAGCTCGGTTATTCCATACCTAAAGACTGTACACGATAAAATCGGGTCATGCATGCTCTCGTGTATCTTTACGATGAATGCATATTTTCAAGCAGTTTTTTTTTAATATGTTGTATAATTATAATACTATATAATGAAATAAAATCGTATCATAATGTATGGGTATGTGTGAGTTTTCGCCAAATATATTCTATCATACCTTTCATCTCCTGTACATCGTTTTTTGACAATCTTCACTCGCTTCCTGCTTCTACGCCACAACTGTATTTATATTGTTACAAGCAGTTTAGCCACAATAGAATGTCGTCTTACGAAAAAAATACTTTTAGAAAACTCATTTCTATTTGTAGTAGTCAGGAAGACTTTTTACTCCAAGCACTGAAAGTTGTTTTTGTATGGGAGGCATTTATTTGTCAAAAAGTCAAATTCGCCAAAGTTAAAAAACCTCAGAACTATCTTAATCTGAATATAATTAGGAAAGTTTTAACTATTGTGGTAAGATAATTTAATAAGGTATAATTTGGCTTGTATAATTAAAAATAGTAAAATGTTTTAAAACGGAGAATTTGGTAAAGACTGTCAGAAGATCGTGTACAAAAAAATAAAGGTACTGTGGATTATATAAGGGTCTAAGACACAGACGCTCTAACATTTTATTATGTAGTTTCATAACCACTGACTATTACAAAAAAGTGCTGCTTGAAAATTAGCATTCATTAAAAAATACACCAGATCATGCATGGCCGGATTTTATCGTGTACAGTCTTTATACTAATATTTGCTTGTTTGTATCGCTTTCACAGCAGAGAATATCCATACCAAAATTCATTTTAATTGTTTTAGCAGTTTAATTAATAAAATTAAATGAATTTTGAAATAATAAAATACTGAAAGTCAAAATCAAAGTGGTGTGTATTATAATAAATATGTAATAGCGACTCCGTGGATTCTAGAACCACGATTTTCCACCAATAGTCCTAATCTATTCATTACGTATTAAGTACTAGCTTTTAGAGGACACGATAGCCTAGTCGGTAGTAACCCTGCCTACAAAGCTAGCGGTCCGGTGTTCGATTCGTGGTATGGACAAATATTATGTATGCACGAGTATTTTGTGTCTGAGTCTTAGATGTTATTTATGTATTTAAATTATTATTTCTTTATGATGTATCGTTGCCTAGAGTTTAGTTTTTTTTTTTTTTTTTTTTATTGTATAGGATGGCAAACGAGCAGACGGATCGCCTGATGGAAAGCGATTACCGTCACAATTAGTTTGGGGTTTAAGGTCAATAACATTAAAAAAAAAAACTAAACAGTGTAAAAAAAGCCTAAAAAGTAAAAAATAAGTAGTATTGCCCCTATAAGTTTAATTATAGTAGGATTCATATTTTGATTCAAGCGTCGAAACGTCGGGGGACCGCTAAGTAGCTGGGGTATGTTATATTATTGCATTTACCAAGCGGGACCGGTTTTTTTTTACCCTTTTTAAACTTAATATCTCAATAACAGCGCAACCGGTTTTGATAAAACATGTCTAAGATCACTCCCGACTAATTCACCTTTCAAACAAAAAAACGCAAAATCTAAATCAGTTCATCTGTTCGGGAGCTACGATGCCACAGACAGACACACACAAAGACACACAGACACACAGACACGTCAAACTTATAACACCCCATCGTTTTTGCGTCGGTGGCTAAAAAATGACTAGGGGAACAGAACGACGAGGTCTCTCCATCATCAAACAAACAGGGATCTCAGCCAAAGAATTAAGACGACCCTTAATCTCTACGGGTATTATACCTACTTATTACGTAAGACTAATTTGTGCATGAGATTTCCAAAGGCAGAACGAGGGAAAAAGCCTTTTCATTCCGCATAAAGCCGATCTCATCTGTGACTTGTACGGATTTTCTATCAATACGCACTTTGACGATATTGTGGCAAAGCCTCAGTAATAATATTATATGTACGTTATAGTCTAATCCGACCTAATCCTTAATCAAAGGGATATCGAATATATTTGTGAGGTAATTTTACCATTATTACTCGATATGTATGTATGTGTGTAGTCAACTGTGATAGTTTAATATCTACTAAAATACATTAATAAAAACTAACTAAAAACTAACACAGTTGAGTCAAATTAAAGAGTGTGAAATTTCCACATAATTTTCAAGGTGTGGATAACTGGGTTTTTTTGTCCACAGTGTGGAAAAAGGGGTGTAGAAAACCACCTTTTTACGTTACTGGTAAAAATATATGTGTCCATTTTTGAAGTCCGTTTTCAATTGAATTGGGTATGTGGTTATATTCCATGTTTAACTAATGACGACCGTTCAACAAAAAAGCTTTGTATTTTATTTATCTATTGCATTGTATTAGTTAGCCCTAGAAATCAGTTAAATATGTACAATGGTAAATAATACTTACGTATAGTAACAGTTATGTATAATTTGAGAATGCGCGAGACCGCCTGACACACTCTCAACCTTGTACGTACTTATGTAAAAAAGTTTTTTTTTTATTATCACGAAAACTAAAACTTCAATCTAACTGGGTCATTACTCGGGATCCCTAAATGGCAGAACCTCCTATCCCCGAAAAAATGGTGTTCCAGGCGTTCATTATTTCGTCCGGTGACAGTTTTAACGGTCAACGTGATAAATTAGGGTGTTAATTTATATAAAAAAAACCTTAAATGTTTTCGCTTGGCGGCGGAAAGAAATATACGTTTAATATTGCGGTAGCATTAAGATTGGAATTATTTGGCTTTGATATTTTTTGTGGGGTTTTCTGGAGTTTTGTTGCTAGGCAGTCAATACTCAAGTATTTATTGCATTACATGGTAATTATTCTTATGTTTTACTATACAGGGTTGGGGAATTTGGAATCAAGGCCTTTATGTTTGAAAACGAAGGGGCAACAAAAAAGTATTAACAAAAAAACAAAGTACAGTCTACAACGAATGGGCCCTAATGAATAAGTAAATTACAGTGTTTACCTATGCTAAGAATTAAGTAACGGTGTTTAACCATTATTATCACTTCTTTATTAGTATATACTAACAGGAAGCCGATTCAAGGACCAATTTTTTTGTTCGAAAAAAACCACACATCGTTTTATTGCTATGTTACTTGATAGTGTAAGTGGTAAGAGACGATTTGAAAAAACCATTAGTTAGTTTACCTATCCATACTAATATTACAAATGCGAAAGTGTGTCTATCTGTCTGTCTGTTACCTCTTCACGCTTAAACCGCTGAACTGATTTAGGTGAAATTTGGTGCAAAAATAGTTTGAATCCTAGGAAAGGAGATAGAATAGTTTTTTTCCCGAAATTCATCATCTAAACGGTTGAAATAGAGGGTGAATATTTATATGGAGTTACGATATAAACGAGTTCCACGCGGACGGAGTCGCGGGCAGAAGCTAGGTATTTATAATTTTAAATACAGGATTTCCCTCTTTTCAAAATTGAAGACATGTATCCTAAAAACAGAACACCATATCGTTCATTGAATACAAAACGGACACAATCCAAAATGAGTCAGTGTTGCATTTTAAAATAAGAAGCTGTTGGGATACGATTTTTAATGGAAGAGCAAATTATTTTGGAATGTGTCCGTTTTGTATTCAATGAGCGATATATTTTCCAGATTTCCCAGAGTCATACGTGCATCTGCAAATTCTCAGGTGCGAAGTGTGTACGTGTCCCGCGTTCCCGCATGTGTTTAGAGTTACTCGCCGCCGGTTAATAATTAATAACGATCATTACCGCTCCGCTTTTGGCCTTACTTCACGTGTGGTATAAGTTGCAAGCGATTAAGATCGTCAATTATTTTTTTGTAAGCAAATCTTTCATGCTAAAACTAATTAGATGTAAATTAAAAAATGGTCAAGGGAAGAAAAGGTTCGTTACTTTTCGAGTATAGTTCGAAACGCTATTAAGGTCCAAAAGTCATGAAATTCTTGCGGCGTTTCTTATCACCTTCTTTTTTAACTTTAATACTTCGTGAGCTAGAACAGGAAACTTATTATGACTAATTTCAGGTAAAATTTACTAAAATGTATGCATACCTAGGTTTTTTTTCAGGCAGTCAGTTATTAATTAAAATTTTGTGTAAGTTCTCCAGTTTTAATAAGTTTAAGTGCAGAAAGAATTTATACGTAAAAGAACCCATACATTATAGACCCTGTTATATTTCTTTCTATTTTATAATAATAGTTATCTCTTTTGTTTGTACAATAAAGTGTTTATTTACATACATCATTTTAATACCTTAAATATTACCTAAATCCAGTTATTTCTAATTTCTTCAACATCATTAAAAGTATGTAGCTCATACATATGGCTATAATTCCCGACAAACTTCTCTTTCACTCTGAAAACTGCAACTATTCGCATCGCCAGTTACAAAAACTGACCATGCACATGTATGAACCAACTCCAGAGCGGGCCAATATGCGTTTACAAAAGCAAAATGTTTTTGTTGTAAAAATAGAACGCTAATGAAATTAAATACTTGTTTTTCCACTGTCCTCCTATAACTTGTACCACAACCAAGGGCCATTTTAGCTCTTTATATAACATACAGAATATATTATGCAGTATTCTACGTATATTTATGTTGGCTACAAGATATATAGCCCTAATTATGACCGAGGCCGATAACAACCTTATACTTGTATACCTACTACAATTCTGCCGTACGAAACATAAGTCATACGAGCGTTTGGATTTCATAAGTTATATTACCTTTTTCTTTTGAAGTGTTGTTTTATACTCGTAGGTATACCAATTTGCAGTAAGTAATAAGTACAGGAGGTTTTTATCTTGCCTATTTGTTGCTTACTGGTAATGAAACAATAAAACAGGCGGACTTCATTTGACATCATTTCTGGCATTGTAAAATCATAATTAAATTGTTTTGCTGAAACCGTATATTTGGTATGAAAATGTATGTTTGAATGATAAATGGCTGTAAACTACTAGTTGTAAAAGTCATACATTTTCAAGGTGAGTGGCCATTAGTAAAAGTGGTAAATTATGATTAAATAATTCAAAATAAATATGATTTGTTATGTAATGTAATACTCTTAAGTGCATCGTAACCGAGATAATATTTAATATTCTTATCTGGGCGTGTACTTTTAGTCCCAAAAACTGAACACTTAAAATCTTTAATACCTATCTCGTCTCCGATATTCTTAAACTCCATAAATTACACATATCTATGTTTATTTCGAGGTTCTCTAAAAAACTATGTAAAAATCTTCCGTGGCCGCTGAAAAAAAAAAACAATATTCTTCAAACAAATTTATCCAATGCCTTTAGTAACCATTTAAATTCACGAACTGTTAACGCTAATCGAAATAATGGTAATGACTTTGCTGACAAGTAATTTGTAAGCAGAAAAATCCACTGCCACTGTTTATTTTTGTCATAACAATTATAAGCTTGTAGAAGAACGTGTGTATGCAACAGTTAATAATTGGGCGTTTTCCAAAAAAGTGTACATTGTAAGGACAAAAATTAAGAAAATTCAACTTTTCTATTGCGTTACGAAAATTACCTATACTTTTTTATGTATGACTTATTTTTGTGACGCAACGGAAAAATTAAATTTTCTTATTTTTTGTTCTTAACTATGCACACTTTTTTTGAAAAACGCTAATTAGCACTTAAGGTACTCGTGCCTGTCATTAGAGTGCCCGCAAACTCTACTCACTACCAGTTACAAAAATAAGTATGGTTGTATAGTCACTAAGAAAGTAAGTTAATAACGAAAATTTCAAAATAAATGCCAAGTCATTTCATTATACAACTGATCCTTAGCATTCTAGAAAAGGCTTATATTTCAAACTGGAACTGCTCGCTTGTTCTCGGCGCAACTTAACTCGAGTCTAGTTAACTAAGTTAGTCTTCACTACATGCATTAGGAGTCACTCTTATGCATTAAGTATGCGACAAGGTGCTACTTAGAAACTGTTCTTGAGATGATGAAATTCTGAGGCAAGTTATACAGTAGAACCCGCTTAAGACGATTCTGAGGGGACCTAGCAAAAAAAGTGTCTTAAACGGGAAATCGTATTAAACGTGAAAATAAAACTAGTAATATTTCATGTACTCACATTTACATGTAATTTGTTTATTTTAAATGGAAGATAGAAAAAAATATGTTTATGTAAAAGTGTATATTCTCTCTCTTCCTAGCTATTATTAATCCCACATGGTGGTGGGGTCAGCTTTCTTAATTTTTCTCCTCCACTTCGCTCAAAAAAAAAAAAAAGTGTATATTAATAACAATTATTTTACTTAAAGAAATTATTTATTTTAGATTGACGTAACGATTTGGATTCATTTTTCATAACAAGATTTTCAATATAATTTAATTTATGGATCGCTTCTTCGCTATTACCCATAGACGATACATAGCGTCTTAAATCTGCTACAACTGACAACGCCTGAGCATTTGACAAAATGGGAGGCGTTTCCTCCTATTCGTGTGCGTCTTCATCATCACTTATGGTTGCGTTTTGGGTGGAACCTGCACTTTCAATTCAATAAGGTCTTCGACTGAAAGCACTTCGTACGTTGCAACATTATCGTCAGGATGAATATCCAGGAAAATCCTTGGTATTATAGTTTTAGAAGACGTATTAAGCGGGACGCGAGTCGTATTAACCGTGAAAAAATGTATGAAAACAGGCCTTAAGTTGCAGGGACCGGCAGAAAATGGCGTATTATGCGGGAAATCGTATTAAACGTGATCGTATTAAGCGGGTTCTACTGTAGTTACATAGCCTGTGTCGTCATTTAGTTCAATATATTAATATTGTTAATATATATTTCAGGCAAATTCTGATATACCTAAACATTGTGACCAAAAATCTTTTTTTTAACGGCACCTTAGGCCGTAAATTGCATTTACCGTATACTCTTTTTTGGACAGGTGATTACGTATAACTCGGCCGTCTTAAGAAAAAACGCAGTAACTAACATAAACCTCCTGTAGTAATATCAACCCTATTATTAACGATATAGAATTGAATCTGCTTTAGAGTTTGAATTTAAGATACTGCTTATTGGCGTAGGAGGGCAGAACTGTGTTACTGTGTACAGCTGTTATTATGTAGAGAGTATCAAATCGTTATCACCCTCGCCTACGACTCGGGACTCAAATACCTACATCAAACAATATGTATTATCATTGTATTATAAATAAATACGAATGTGATAAAAGAAATACAAGCCCATTTCTATTCCTTTTACAAACTTGCATCAATTCAATATAGGCATTGTATCGCGATTTGTCCGGTCCGTCCGTTCGTCCGACAACACAATGCCTTTACATTTGCAACTGGGCCAGGGTACCAGGAAGAACAGCCTTATTAAAAAAAAAACTGCTTTAAAAACCTTGCATCTTTTGATATTGTCGTCTAAGAATTGTTAAGAATGTATCTTATCGAATTTTACTTGTCTTTATCAATTGTATATTTTAATAGAATTGTATTGAGTCAAACGCAATTTTATGCTGAAACCATGTTTTTTCTGTATATCTTGAACCTAACCGATTACGTAAGTTAGGTTATGCTTGGTGGTGACTACCAAATAAAATAACACACACTACGAGAAATACCTTTTGATGAAATGAACATTTTGTTTAAAAGGTGTTCGTAAGGAATGCACGGGATTCAATTGACATAATGTAATTGATTAAATAAAGATAAGTTAGCACACAGAACCGATAGCAGTTTATTTTCTTAATACAGTTTAGATATCGTTTTAATTACTGTAGTGTTTCAGGAAGTGGTGTTTTTAATTATTGATGACGCGCTCCACTACATAATTTAAATGTACTATGAAAAAAAAAACGTGACAGTGGCATTTTAATAAAAACGGTCGTTTTTTTAAAAGTAAATAGTCTGTCCTATCTGTATAACGTGTATAAGCTATGTTTAACCTCTAGTTGGAATTTGCATACAAAATGCATGTCAGAATCGGAGAGGGACTACGATCCTCCATAGCAACGGATTCTCGAAATAATACCTCCTTAATGTTGATTAAGCGTGTATTCAAAAACTCCAGTAGAAATAACGTATAAAGCACAACACAGTAATAGGATGCAAACGGATATGAAACGCGGTGAATTCAATATGGGGCTGACAGCCTACCAGTCCAATTCAAAGTGCAACGAAAAGTGAGGTTCTAATTCCCGCTACCAACCTCCTCCCCTGTTCCGTTGGCTAACCTGCTCGTTGTCAAGTACCAACATTTAAATCCAAAGGCAGTGTTGCCAGTCAGCCACATCTTGACTACACCCAAGCTTAAGGCTTGACGTTTCATAAATAAACTAAACTGTTAATTCCATGTCTCAAACAATCTGTTACTAAATAAGCTAGTTCCCGAATCCGCCGTGTGGCGCCACTAGTCCTGTCACTGCGACACGGCCATCATGACTCTTCACACGTCCTCGTGTGAGGTATCTGAAATGAAAGAAAACGTCCGCCACAGTAAAAGTGTCATCGCTCGGTCAACCTGACCAAGCCTGATCAGGGAATAACATACTCAGTATACTCTGTAATCCTTTATTAAAAGTAACTTAACCAAAGCAATCAAATTAACTAGTGTATAGTTTCTTATTTAGCTACTGCCTTACAGCCTTCAAAGACAGCCTTTATCCGGCGTCTGATTGGCAACTCAACATTACAGACTAGTGGCGTCTGATAGATCTCAAGACAACCTCACCTAGGTGTCTGATAGATCTCAAGACAGCCAGCAACATCACATCTCACAAATTCAAAGACAGCCTGCACTTGGTGTCTGATAGACCCTAAGACAACCATCACTCGGCGTCTGATTGGTCTCAAGACAACCGGCACTTGGCGTCTGATACATAACACATCATATAGCCAGTAAACTACATTTGACAGTATCACTATTTCAATAAGACACAAAACAAGTGATATGTGGCAGATACTAGTGATTACAAATACCTACTGGTCACTGTCACGTTCCTCAATAATGTCAGTATCTACGTCAATGTCATTACAAGTACTGTCAGGCATTTTTCGTAATCGGTCGTGCGCGTATTTGTACTTTCGATTGGAATTAAGGGCTTTCAGGACATAGCGTTCACCTTTCAAGACCTCTATGACCTTGAAAGGGCCTTTATATTTGGGGTCAAGCTTGGTCTGGTTACGTTCTTCATTTTGAAGAAGAACATAGTCACCTACAAGGAAAGGTTTTGGCTTTGCCTTAGTCCTATCAAAGCGCGCTTTGTCGTATAGAGCAGCCTTCTCCATACGTTAGGCAGCATCAGCCCTTGTCTGATCTATATCGATTACGGGCTCCGTGTCACCGGCTAACATAATACCGAGGGGCCTAGAAACCTTACCAATCAGTAGCTCCAGGGGGCTTGCTTTTGTAACGCGATTTTGAGTACAATTAAGAGCAAGTTGAACGTCAGGTAAAGCGTCTTGCCATGATCGGTTTCCGGTCTCAGCAGCGGTGAGCATGTTTTTAAGTGTGCTCATGACACGCTCCACCTGACCGTTCGCTCGCGAGCTTCCTGTGGCAATTAAATGCAGTTTGATACTTAACGACTCGCAAAACTCCCTGAACTCTTTGCTGGCGAAGCAACGCCCTTGGTCGGCAATCACCCGCGCCGGGGCACCAAAAAGCGAAGCGCTATCTTTCAAGGCCTTAATGCTGCTAGCGGAGTCGATACGTAGTGTATGATGGAGCAATACGTACTTAGTGAAGGCGTCGATGAGAACGAACACGTACTCCTTTTTGTCGTTCTTCCCGCTGAGTTTCCCAGTTGCGTCGATGTGGACGGTGTGCCAGGGGATAGTTACCTTAGGAATAGGGTGCAGTTCCGCCTGTACCTTGCCAGAATGCGACTTGGAAATATTGCATGTCATGCAATTTTCCACAAATCGCCTGACATATTTTGGCATGTTTTCAAACCAATACAGTTCGTACATTTTCTCTACAGTCTTTTCCCACCCGAGGTGCATTAGATTATCATGCACGTTGTTTATCAAGGACCACCTTAGTGAACGAGGAATAATTGGTAAACATCGGGTCTTACCGTTACGCTGTACTTTGCGGAAGAGTATTCCTGATCGCAGTTCGTAGGTTTTTGCTACATCTTTGGGAAGTTTTTCGTCACCAAGTTCTAAAATTATTTGAGAGATCTCACCGTCCTTTTGTTGCTCGGCTAACAACCAGTTATCTGTCAGCTCGGTCCAGTTAATTTGTTTTGGTTCGACCTTCTCAAATGTCGGTTTAGTTGTGTCAGCAGGTGGCAGCGGATTTCTAGACAGGAAGTCGACGTGTGACATAAGCTTCCCACCACGGTGAACTATGTCAAAGTCGAAACTTTGTAAAAAGGCCCACCATCTGTGTACGCGCGGTGTCAAATCAAGTTTCTTGCGCGTTGATTGGAGAGAGCTGCAGTCCGTTACTACAAGGAACTTACGGCCGTGTAAGTAGTGTCTAAAGTACTTGATCGCGTTGACCACCGCCAGAGTCTCCAACTCGTACGAGTGGTACTTGGACTCTGCCGGTGTCGTGCGTTTACTAAAGTAAGCAATAGCATGCGACTTACCAGCCTTTTTTTGTATGAGGACTGCGCCATATCCAATCGAACTCGCGTCCGTATGTAACTCGACCTCTAAGTTTGGGTCATAAATCAGCAAAACCGGCTCACTTGTCAGCACAGAGATGATTTGTTGCCTGATAGTTTCATGCTCAGGTTTCCAATTCAGCTTACCATTACCAGAGGTCAATGCATAGAGAGGAGCCATGATCGTTGAGAATTTCGGCACGAACTGGCGGAAGTACGAAGCTAACCCTATGAATTGACGCAGCTGTGTCGTAGTTTCGGGTGGTGGTAGGAGCGAGAGTGCCTCAATTTTGCGTTGGTTCGGACGTACCTGCCCATCACAAACTTCAAAGCCCAGGTACTCGACTTTTCGTTTTAGGAACTTGCATTTCTTAATGTTCAAAGAAAAACCTTTTTTTGTAAGTACGCTAAGCACCACGCGAAGCCGCTCCAAAGCCTCGTCCAAACTGCTTGCTAAAATCAGTACGTCATCCATATAGACAACGACAAAGGAATTCACCAGATCACCCAAAGCTTTGATAATTGCCCTTTGGAATACGGATGGGGCGTTTCGGAGCCCAAACGGCATTGCCAGGTACTCAAATTGGCCGTCAGGCGTCACGAAGGCCGTACGCTCAATGGATTCAGCTTCGATGGGTATCTGATGAAATCCTGATGCCATATCTAATATCGAAAAATACTGACCTCCTTGTAGCCTGGCTATCTGATCAGATATCAGAGGGAGAGGAAACCTGTCCGGTACCGTGTTGTCGTTCAGCTCACGATAGTCCACACACATCCTGTCTGAACCGTCCTTCTTTTTTACAAGGAGTATGGGACTAGCGAATGGTGATGAGCTGGGGCGAATAATGTTTGCACTCTGCAGCTCGCTTACCTTTTCACGAACAACCTGCCGTTCTTGGGGGCTGAGTCGATAAGGTCGTCTGTTGACAGTTTTATTGGGGTCTTTCAGCCGGATCTGCATGGGCTCCGCTTCAGCACGCTTAGTGGGCACACCGCTTGTAAAAGAATTTTCAAAAGACTCTAAAACATTTAGTAACCGCTCTCTAGTGTCCAATGAGACATCAGTATCGATTGCGCTAAAGTCAATGTGCTCACTAGGCGCGCTAACCTCACATGCCTGAATTACACAAACTCTGTCAAAAGTTAGCTTGTCAGCTGTCATAGACACTACTAGGTCCTGCGCTAAAACCTCACGTCCTACCATAATATCATGACGTAAGCAGTTGTCAGGCAGTACATGGAAAAGTATTTCTAAGGTGATGTCATCAATCATAACAACAGTCAGTACTTGTACAGTTGAGTGAATAGAAGATTGTCCTATACCGGTCATAGTCACAGTGTTATTAAATCTCTTGCCAGAAAATTTAAAAGCAACAGACTCCTTAATTAAGGAGCACTCAGCGCCAGAATCATAATTAAATGAATATTGCTCACCGTTGTGCTGCAGTCTTCCACCGGGTGTCCCTATGATACACAGGTCAACTCGCTTATCCTTGGCGAGGGCTGCTGTGCCGCTGGTCCCGTCCTGGCCTCTCCTCCTCGGGCAGCTGGAGGCGTAGTGACCCTGCCCCTGGCAGTAGTAACAGGTCGTTGTTGGCTTGGCTGTAGGTGGTTTCTTCGTGTTTTCTTCCTTCCGGGAATGAAGGCGTCCAGTAGATTCCTTGAGGTCACGTCGCCGCGAGAGACACGCCGTTATTTTATGGCCTGGTTTCGCGCAGTAATAGCAAACCGTCGGTGTAGGTCGGTTCTTCTTAGCTTCTGGTCCGTCGTGTTCTTTTGTAGCAGGAGCTTTACGCTTCATGAACGAAATAGCTTTCAGCTCCTGTTGGAGATGGTTGCGTGTTTTGACTTCGGTTGTAAAAGAAAGCCGTTGGACTCGCTGATCAAATCGAGATAAATGCGCCAAAACAGTAGCAATCGCAAGCTCTTCGATACTCAGCCCTTTCCATCTCGACATAATGGAAGTCATTAGAGTTGCAGCGTACGTAGCCAAGCAGTCACCATCTTTAGGCTTGTTATCATTTAAGCTAACAAGAAATGAAGCCACAGTTTCGGGACAATCGTACCTGGATATAAATAGCTCCTTGAAGTTGCTCCATGTCATCCCAGGAAAAGATACACTTGACAGCCACGTCGATGCTTGACCTTTAAGAGCACGGCTAAGGGCAACCATGAGCTGTGCGCCATGGCATTGTTGATCACCGATGCATAGATCCGCAGTCGATATCCAAGCACGTGCATCCACATCCGTTTTGCCGGGGTCAAAATCCGGTAGTCGTAGCTCATTAGATGACGATGAGGTCTTCATGGCTTGCACCAACGTCATAAAATTTCGGTTCTGCTGTTCCAGAAGGTGCCGCCATCGTTCATCATCGTTTTCTTGATTAGAAGCACGTGGGCACGGATTTTTCAATCCCACTTCTGATGTCAGAATCGGAGAGGGACTACGATCCTCCATAGCAACGGATTCTCGAAATAATACCTCCTTAATGTTGTTTAAGCGTGTATTCAAAAACTCCAGTAGAAATAACGTATAAAGCACTACACAGTAATAGGATGCAAACGGATATGAAACGCGGTGAATTCAATATGGGGCTGACAGCCTACCAGTCCAATTCAAAGTGCAACGAAAAGTGAGGTTCTAATTCCCGCTACCAACCTCCTCCCCTGTTCCGTTGGCTAACCTGCTCGTTGTCAAGTACCAACATTTAAATCCAAAGGCAGTGTTGCCAGTCAGCCACATCTTGACTACACCCAAGCTTAAGGCTTGACGTTTCATAAATAAACTAAACTGTTAATTCCATGTCTCAAACAATCTGTTACTAAATAAGCTAGTTCCCGAATCCGCCGTGTGGCGCCACTAGTCCTGTCACTGCGACATGCATATAAGTAGGGTCACTAGGTTTGGTCGCTGCTTGGTTTCGTAAGGTTTCTTCGGAAAGAATATATTAAAAACCAAATACAGTATTCGGCTGGAAACGCTATCACGTTTGCACTCGCTACTGACAGTATATTTGTCACTTTTGTGTCATAGAACAACGAATATTACCGATAGCCAATAAGAAAATAGTAGCACCCTATTAAACAATTCTTCACAGGGTGATTTCTTGTTGATGGCTTTGGTGATAGCGAATAATTTACAAAATCCTCTATTTCAAGTTAATGCTACGGAGTTCCGGGTATGAGATAAGGTAAACGTCCGAGTGCTCGACATGTCAACAGAAAATATTTATTTGCGAAAAACCCCTTAATTCAAGTATTAATTTAAAAAAAAAACAGTGTTTTCTTGCATGACTTGAATCACTACTTTGATCACATTTACTATTATGCTAAGTTTCACGGTTTCCGAGATATTGATCATTTTAATATGATTTTTTGTCATTTTTCCTTATGTCCGTGATACGAAAAACCCCTTAATTCAAGTATTAATTTAAAAAAAAAACAGTGTTTTCTTGCATGACTTGAATCACTATGAAATAAGGAAGTTTTAAAGCTACATGCCATTTTTTTTTCCTTACAACTTTTTGAGTAAACGCGCAAGAGTCACTTTCTCCATACTAAGAGAACCCCGCGTTTGTTTTTCACCAAGTATGGAAAAACCAATTTTGTGAGGTTACTCAAAAAGTTGTAAGGAAAAAAAAATGGCATGTAGCTTTAAAACTTCCTTATTTCATAGTGATTCAAGTCATGCAAGAAAACACTGTTTTTTTTTTAAATTAATACTTGAATTAAGGGGTTTTTCGTATCACGGACATAAGGAAAAATGACAAAAAATCATATTAAAATGATCAATATCTCGGAAACCGTGAAACTTAGCATAATAGTAAATGTGATCAAAAATGTTCAGAATGACCCTTACTATCATCCCTTAAAACCCCTACACCCGACTGCCAAACACCCTGTATACAAAAAAAAAAAAATGCGATTCGGGAGATGTGACCTTTACTTTTGTTAAATGGAATTTGTTTAAATGATGACCATATAGAAATTTGTCAAAATGAAAATAAATGATGGTCGATCGGATTGTATGAGTAAATGTCAGGTGCTGGCAGTACTTTAATTTATTTAAAAATTGGCGTGTGAAATATCAAAGCCACAAACATATCTCATCGTTAAAATGAGGTAGTGACAAAAGTAATGTTAATCTTATTTTGTTTATTGCAATTCAAAGTATGCGGACAAATACTAGTACAGCGACGAGAACTCGGACGTTTACCTTATAAGTATCTTATAAATTTACGTCAAATTTCTCTGTTTTTTATACTTATTAATCAGTGACTTTACCATATTCAGCGCCAACGATCCGATATCGAGTCCACTGTTCGTAGCAGATTATCGCTACGTAGCAGAAAAATGCTGCTACAGCCTACAGCGTAGCACACGTAGCATTCATTGCTCTACTCAGATAATAATCTAATTGCTTTTTACAATGTTATCGTATACGTGTAAATAAAAACTATTGAACGTTTCAAAAATGATAACATGTTTGAAACAATTTGGTTTGGAAATTGAAATTAAGTTGGTTGTCATTGGTTTTTATAAAATTATTTGATTAATTTAAATTTTGTTGCATTAATAAAATACGGATTAATCGTTAAGGGTAAGTTATTTATTTTTCATTTTTTATAATTTTAAAAGCTCAAAGGTCAACTGGCGGAGATCCCTTAAAAGGATAAGTTCGCCTTTATACATCGCTGTTACATCTGTCTATTTTAAAATTGTTATCCTTTTTGTTTGTATAATGAAGTTTTTACATACATACATACATACAAGTTTGTTTTTCTCTAAATACCCCAATTTTTTTTCAACATACATCAAACCATATTAATACACGATATCCCTAAAAAACAAAATCAAAACGATATAATATCACCCTATCATCAATCACTCCTCATTGTCCGTCCAAGACCCGTTTCGCGGTGATACCTACCCGTCACGCTCGCCCTCACTTACTGGTCAGAAAGTGACAGATGGTTTATTCACGTTCATCCACATAGAAAAATGCCTGGTAACTCTTCCCTTTCAATACTGATACGTGTTCCCTTGATGTGGAATGAGAAATCGATTACACTCATCAAACGTTTTTAAATGACACGCGTTAAATATAGGGTGTGGCGTGTTTTGCGAGCTGTAAACTGACTTTTATTTACCTCTACAACTGTAGTTTCTAAACGTTTTTAGCGCTTATGTAAGTCAAGGTAGAATGTTCACGATAGTTCGGTTAAGGCGTCATATAATAAGTTTATTTGTCTAAAGAAAATTACAAGTAATGATTTTCCAGTGGGATCCATACTAGGAGCCTGTGTCTTGGGACCCGATGAGACTGTTGTCAGTATGACGGGACATAAGCAATTAAGACTGTTTTAGGAAAATAAACGGATACAATGCAAAGTTCTTATCGTAATATTATATTTGTATGTGTTTTTCATTTGGTTTTAGGTGCATGAGCGTATCTGTGTTAATTTGAGTGTATATGTGTGTGTGTGTGTGTGTGTGTTTGTTCAACTGCTTGTTTTAGAGCGTGTCCTATTGCAATCTTTATTATTTTCATAATATTCTAAGCACTGGTGATATAATTTACCACCTTGATTGAAAATATAATTTTCCTCCATGTTGCAAAGAAAAGTTGACCAGCTGATGTAGATAGTTGCTATCAAAACGTTACTTAGTATTAAGTAAATAAAAAATAAGCCTTCCCAAAGCGTCCGCTTCACGAATTACATAACAACTTTACTACCAAACATACAGGTTCAATAAAAACGTTCAGTTTTAAACGAACCCTTCCCATTTCTTTATAGGGCAAAGAAGATATACGACCTAGGGTTATAAGACACGGTTGTGTAAACACAGTTTGTAAAGCTGTGTCATTTAATCGCAACACCGGACGGCGGGCGACCTAGTCACGACTAGGTCATCCACGTACATGTATCTCGCATGTGACCTTACTGGGGGTATATTCTGTTTTAATCTGCGCAATAAAAAATAAAAATTGTATGTGTAAATGGAGAGTTTCTGTGTATTTTTTTATCTTGGAATAACGAAAACGGATTGATATTTTATGTTTAGATATTATTATTATATCGATCATTCAACTGTGGATATTTTAAATCGATATTTTAGCCGTTCGGTATTTGAGTTTTAGAAATTTCAGACGCCGATATAATGACACGTTCGACATTCTGATTTTCGATATTTTGACCATCGATGTTTTAATTGTCGATATTTCAATTATCGATATTCAAATACGTACCCTAATTACAGCAAGGACGCAGCAAGAACAAACGTAAAGGCTTATCTTATCTAATCTTACAGATGGGCTCTTTCGGATACACTTCGACCCATTAGGATCTTTTGTGCAATTACCCTCATACACACTCAGCTGTATGAATGTGCAGGTTTCGGGTAGTGCCCTTAAGTTAGAAAAACTCATTGGTACATGGTGACCGCGGGGGTTCGATTCGGTACCTTACGATCACGAGCCAATCCCACAGCCACTAGGCCATCGACGCTCTCAATGCGTGCGTAAAGGCTTACATTTATGTACCAATTGTTATTTCATACACAATGGTTCATAATAAAACATGCAAAAAAAAAACTAAGGTATGCGATGAGAAATTGTGTTTGTTTGTTCTTCCTTCTTTACTGTTAGAGAGATAGTATATAGTCCGGAGATAAATATAGCGTACTTTTTTGACAGTTAACAGTAGGTAGGTACCCTAAGACTAGAAAGTTCTCGAAGGAACAGCGATAAATTACTACGCAGACAGAGTTGCACAAAAAACCCTAGTAAGGGCTAACATAGTTAAAAAATAAAGCGTCTGACAGCAAAATTTAATAAAAGCCCAGGGTGGTATTTCACAAATAGATCCTACAATATTACCAACAGTTTCAGCGTGGACAAAAGAGATAGTAAAAAAGCATTCGAACGTTTCAAAACGGGTAACCAAAAATACGTGAATACAAGTGAAAATTGCGCGGCTTTGGCGGTTTGTTTTGTTGATTGATAGATGTACAGTTTTGAAATGAAACTTTTTTTTAGTTTCATTCCAACAACAGCCCGCGGTGTGTGCAGTTTCCTATTAAAATGAATACACACTGTATATCTGTAGTAACGTCGCCCTATTACGCAAACTGCGCTAAAAGTATTATTGGGTATTCTAAAACTAAATAAATTATTTTACTTTAAAAAAGTGTTTCAAACAAAATTCATCACTGTAAAACTTTTGACTGAGTGGTCGTAAACAAAGCCAATATCTTGGTGTTTCCTCAACAATATTTCTAAACACGCTGTTTACATAAGGTAAGTACCTAATATTTTTTTATTAAAAAAAATACTTGAAATTTGAAATTGCTAATCGGGGGCTCATTCTACTCGGTAAAACCATATTGGTTTTGAATTGTTATCGTATTGTCAACGTTCTTTTTCTTCTTTGGCGTAAAACGTGCCCTGCTTCACAACGTTACGATAGCTCTTATTAGGGTCTCTATTGACTGCCATAATTATTTTTAGTCATAATCTGTTTCAAGTCATAATTTTCGCAAGTCATAATGCATTGTTCTCAGGACACGGTTATTTTTTCAGGATTTTTATAAAACTTACCTAACCTAACCTAACTAATCTACACGATAAACGTTTATTAAAAACTGTAACTTCACCCTGAAATAAGTTATGACAAAAAAAATATGACTAACAATACATTATGTCCAACGATATGTATGGCAGTCAAAGGGATCCGCTCTTATTAACCTAATCTATTACTTACACTTGCTTATTAACTTACTTTTTTTTTGGTCAAAAAAAAACCGGCCAAGTGCGAATCGGACTCGTTCCGTAAGTACCAATATCTAAAATCACGTTTGTTGTATGGGAGCCCTGCTTTAATAGTTAGAACCTGAATTTTGAAAAATACGTTTACAAGGCCAAGCTTATTCCTGTAAGAGATCGCTTTATGCTTATCTTATATAATAAGGAACAGTGGCAGACTTACGAAAACTTTACTGACGCTGCAGAAAACGCAATGGGTACTGTCTTAAAGCAAACATCATTTCAAACCCATAATACACCCATTATGTAGTACAACGAGGATTTACTATTGTCGCTTACGATTCGTTGCCTTGATCACGCTGTAATGTATTACGAAACGTATTACGCAGCTTATCCTATTGAGTGCCCTGAACTCCTGTATCTAATCGATTTTGTGTTGAAATGTAATATGGCATTGATTGAAGGGCAAGGTTACGACAAACCATTTTCGATTCTATTTTAGTCGTATTCTAAGTGAAGGCTCTATTTCAATCCGTATTATTGATTTGTAAGATAAATAAAACTATAATATTCTATAACATGCAATCCGTTGAGTAGCCTGGGCCTCTCTTGGCGGTAAACACCATTATTGTCTTTGACCTAGGGGTCATTATGACATGGATATGCAGTTCTTTTTACGGTTAGCGTTAAGGACAGAGCTATAGCAAATATATAGCTCTGTCCTTTTCTCTCAGCGTAAACGGAATTGCATAGTTATGTCATAATAACAGGTTCAGTTTACGGTGTCAGAAAAGGAGAGAGTTATATACCTGATATAGCTTTGTCCTTTACGCTCGCCGTAAAATGAACTGCATTGCTATGTCGTATTAACCTCCTGTTATCGTGTTGTCAACGTTTTTATAGCTCTTATTTACTTGACAGTAATGGCGGTTATTATGACATAATAACGCAGTTCAGTTTACACTGCAAGAAAGGGACAGAGTTATATAACTGCTATAGCTCTGTCCTTTTCTCTCACCGTAAACAGAACTGCATTGCTATGGTCATAATAACCCCCCAGTAACATAACAGGTAAAAGACGATAATGGTTTGTACCGCCTAGAATCGAGGCCCTGTATAAATGTAGTTAATTAACAGTTTTACGTTTGCTAATGTATGTATGTGTGTATCGTAACACAGAACTTTCATTACATCGAAAGGTGTTTCACGTCGCATGTTTGTAGGGTTCGGTTCCAAAATTATAAAAAAGGACCCCTTATGGTGAGACTTCATTGTCTGTCTGTCTGTTTGTGACAGCATGTTTTCTCAGCAACTACAAATGCTATCAACTTGAAAATTCGCGCTTATAACACAGATACTTGCCCTTACCGAGAGTCGAGCCCAGGGTAGTGATTCTGTAAACAACGCCGGTCGTGCGGACTGTCGAGTGATATCCAAGCGGCGAGATTAAGTAGTCCCGTCAGTGCGAACAAAACACATTGTAGCGTGTGCATTTTCAATTAAGCACCCGTATACGTTTGACCTATCGTGCTGCTAAATTGAAAATGCACGCGCTACAATGTGTTTTGTTCGCACTGACGGGACTACTTAATCTCGCCGCTTGGTATCACTCGACAGTCCGCACGACCAGCGTTGTTTACAGAATCACTACCCAGGACTGCTAGTTGCAGCAGTCACTACCAACGAGCCTCACTGCGTCAATCTAACGCCATATTAACCCACACAATGTAAGCTTTCACTATAAAGGTAATTTACGTAAAACCTCTGGCAACTCATTTCTGTGTACCAAATACCTGTAATTATTTCCTGAAACCATTTGCTCGTATTTTTAACCTTAATGCTTTGAAAACAAAGGCTAGTACGGGTTGTTTCTCGTTATAACTTGTCGTGCTTGAGTTAAATGCTCCATGAAAAATAGGCTGGAAAGAGCAAGCAGTGTTCAGATACGGCGGTTGGATATTTTTATTTAACTTTCATACAAAACATTATAACATTCCTTTTAAAGGTTTATAGTATAACCCTTTTAAGTTTCACCAAGGCCTATAATTCGTTGTAACATACACTTTATTTATTTAATTCTTGCATTTGTACATTAAAAACACGTTCCTAAGTATAGTAGGGGAGCTCACGACACTAAACCAAATTCGATAAGACTACCGGATGGTATATAATATATATCTAATTAGTCACGTCTTTAATGGCGGAACACGAAATGGCATGCTCCAATTAAAAAAACCTGGCAAACCTATTTTTTTTAGGTTTTAAGTCCATATAACATATATACTTATATTAAAAAATCGTAATGAGAAATTACTATTTAACAATGTTAATAAATCAATGAATAATTATTACCCTTGTTTTACATATTACTCATGTACTTTCAGAACAAATGGAGCCCTGATCCACCATAGAACTGTGTCATAGCAACGATTCAAGTCGTAAGAAGTGTCACACAAATTGTGTTTTACAATGTCACTGTGACACAGTTCTATGGGCTCCAATGGGCTGATAGTACCTATCGGAGGTACCCATTTTTATTATTCTAGTTGGCGTGTATATACATATACATTACATATTGGATGAAAGAAGATTGACGAACGAGATATGCAGAGCGAAAGTGAGTGGAAAAGGTGGAAGGGGCCGCCCTAGGCGCACTTTTTCTACCTAATCAAATCGGTGAAATACTGGAAAAAGGCCGAATATTAAGTACCCGAAACCGACGTGCGTGCATGACTCGATGTATGAATGTGGAAGAAGCGGAAGAAATTTGTCAGGATCGTAGCAAGTGGAAAGAAGTGGTTTCTGCCTACCCCTATGGGAAACAGGCGTGATTTAATGTACGTTTGTATGTACATATTTGTACATATCAGTTTTGTGCCTTAGATAGTTTTTGAGAGAAAGTGATTGTGACATACAGATAGACGGATGGTCATACCATTACTAGTTTGACCACAAACTTTAAAAAAAACGAAGCGAAAGGGATGAAGTAAGACACCAACCAATCCAGTTACGTCACTTTACTGAAATTCAGACGAGAAGTTACGTTAAACAAATTGCATTTGAAACAACACTGCATAAAGTTATTTTTACTCTAATCTGATATACATATACCTAACCCTAACGCCATTCCACAAAGGTAAAGGGTAATGAAATTCATGAGTTCCGAATATGGTTATTGCATCGGTTGCATATGTCGGGGTCAGGGCTGCAGCAAACAGGCCTGTAATCGATGGCGGCACACAATCTTCCGTGCATCTGAGTGCAGTGATTATGCAGTGCGATGCAGTAGCATTGTTCCGACGAGGAATTTGTCAAATTGTGAGTTTCTTATGAGAAATGCTAGTAGGCTAATCCCATGGTATATTCAAACTAGTTCCATTGATGTAACTAGTGGGATTTTTTATTCCCACTAGTTCCATTATTTAAAGGACTTCAGACAATGGAATGAGAGGGAATGATTTTATACCTGTAGCTCCATTTTATTAAAAAATAAAATAAAATGACGAATATTTTCTTTGACTATTACGAATATTTTTAAATCTATTCTTATTGAATGCAATTTTTTCACTATTGATATTATTTAATAAAATAGAACTACTGGGAAAAAATAATTCCCACTAGTTCCATTATCTGAAGTACTTTAAATAATGGAACTGTCAAAGGAACTAGTGGGAATACTAAACCCATCTTGGAATATGTTTTAGAGTATCTGGGGTGGTCCCATTTAAATTCAAGATCTGGTGATGGAATCCATGGAAAGTCAACGGAACTCCTTAATCTGGAATAATTCTTAAATTTCTCGAATATTTTCAAAAAAAAAATTGTTCTGTTGAAAAACTAAGTTAACCTAAACCTACCTCATATTTTGGGTGCCATGGCTCCGGAATCTTAGAACCCTTTCCAAACGAATAGGATCGAAGTTAACTCATGTTCTGTTAGTGCATTTCAATCCCATAAATATAGGATAAAGGAGGAAAATAAAATATCTTTCGAAACTTCATCTTTATAATATTAGTATGGATAATAAATTCTGGATTAGGAACAGGGGGTCTAATATGGGTGCGTTTATCGCGTTATAAAGTTTAGATAAGGCGTCCGTCACCTTCTGACACGTAAATAAGTACGAGAGTGACGTATGCTTTATCCACATATGACACGCGATATAGACTCAGCTAATGCTAGGCCCGCAGGTGTTACGGAAATCTGACATAAACCATGCAAAGCGAGGGCGAGGCGCTAGTTTATTGATAGGTTTAATAATAAATAGACTTGCTATCACGACCCTTCGGACGGAAACACAGAAGGACTTATCAACCGTTATCAACTCAACCCGACCTTACAGCGGCAGCAGTAGTTAGGGTTGACAAACATACTTTATAATAACGTATCCTACGTTATATTGCTAATTTATACTTTCAATTTTTTTTTTTTTTATCGAGAATACCTGTTTCTGACTTAATAGAGGAATGAATCGAAATTACTACATTAGCACAAAAAAGTATGTTTTGTAATAGATAAATAACTTCTTTTCCTAAAAAAAAAGTTGGCAACCCTAGCAGCATTTAATGTCGGGCCATCATTGTGTTTTTACATTTAGCTTCGATTGATAACATTATCACTGTTATCAATATTGACCTCAGGTCATGGTCTTCCAAGTATTTATATAAATAAAATTAGATTCTTTCGAATGTTTCATTTGATCATAAATCTATACGTAATTAAATATATGTGAAAGTAACTTTGAATGTTTGTTACGCTTTCGCGGCTAAACCACTGGAATGAGATCGATGATAAGAAACTGGCCAAGTGTGAGTCGGACTCGTGCACGAAGGGTTCCATAAGCCTCCCCTTAAATATATATTTTATTTTAATATTTTTGTGAATTTTTCGAGCGTCTACCTACCTAGATATCGATAGTAATATCGAAAAAAAAATCGGCACGAAATAACTTTTGTTGTTTGAGAGCGGAGCCCCCTTTTAACATTTTTTTTATTCTGTATTTAGTATTTGTTGTTGAACAGAAATATATCGTCTGTGAAAATTTCAACTGTCTAGCTATCACGGTTCATGCGATACAGCCTGGTGACTAATGGACCACTTTCTCGTCTGTGGATGTCTATGGCGTTGCTAGGTTTCCAGGTTTGTTTTATGTTTTAGTTATAACAAGTTTGACAGATGTCAAATAATACTTTCAATGACACGGACCGCTCTATCGCTCGTAAGTCAAAAATATAATTTTATTGTTTTTTGACACTTTCGATTGAAACTTTCGAACGCTCGAAAGTCAAAAATCGGTCCCCAATATTGCTCCGTCTAATCTCGGAATTGTAATATCAGAAAAATTGGCCCGAGATTCCGAGATTTTGAAATTCCGAGGTTTCGGAATTCATGCCGTTAAACTTAACTTCAACCAAATTATTGTAATTATTAGAACCTAGTAATAACCGTTATCCCTCCTTATGTAAAAATACATAAATAACTTTAATTACGGCTTCTAATTGCCCCTATACATTTCCGCAACCTTTTCTAGAAATTTTAACTCAAACAAATCTAACCCATATCACTAATACCTTAAGGTTTATTTTAATTGTGTCTGCATGCAATAACCTACGCATAACCTCGTTTCCCTTAATAATCAGAATTCTCAAATATAATATGGAAATAGGTGTATTAAAATGTGCACCTTATAGCTATGTATTTAAGGGCTAAAAGGATTTCGCTTTGTTTGCCAAAGCTGGAAATTTTAAATTGGCTCTGTAATAAAGCTATTGTTAATCACAGGTGAGTCCAAAAATGAAAAATTTGCCAAAAAAATCTTTTCAGGGAGAACTTCTTGTTGCTACTTGTACTTTTGGCGTTCCGTATCTGAAAGGTAACCTAAAGGGGCCCTATTAATGTACCTCCGCTGTCCGTCTGTGCGTCCGACCTTACTTAAAAGAGCTGTATCTTTTAAACACTAGTAGATAACGGCTTGGTTTTTGTCCAGAATATGAGTTACCCAATCTAACCTCGCCTCATACTAATGTGCGGACGAACTTATGCAAATTACGTCAAAATAATGTCGAACAATATCGGTAATATGGAAATGAATACAAATGATTAAGAAAAAGAACGTCACTGCAAAAAGTTAAAGAATTTTATTGTTGAATCAATCATTTTTTTTTTAATTCATTAAAAAATATATTATAGCTCACTATTTATAGACGGAAAATATACAAAATATACTGATTTATGACAAAAATTGCATATATTTTTACACATAAATAGTACTCGAAATTTAATAAAAGTCTTATCCATCTTATAACTCAACAGAAGACAACTCCGATTCGTTATCGGAGTGTTTACAGGGCACTTTGGGGTTAAACATCTCCTAGCAAAGATGGGCCTATATGACAACACAGATTGTAGAATGTGCGGCGAGGAGGTGGAAACAATGAAACACTTATTGTGTGAATGTGACGCACTCGCCGGAGTAAGAATGAAAATCCTCGGTTGTGGCTACCCAGAACCGAACGATTTCAAGGCTCTGCCATTGCACTCCACTATCCGCTATTTGGAAGGGGTGGAGGCTGCATTGGATTAAGAGCTAAAAGAGGGGTAATTACACAAAAGATCCCATTGGGTCGAAGTGTATCCGTAAAAACCCCATCAAGAAGATAAGATAAGATAAGATCCATCTTATACTTTCGTCACCATATTGCATCCGTCATCCACCCGTTAGTTATAACTAACAGATAGATAGGACCTTGCGGGTGGTAGGACCTTGTGCAGGGTCCGTCCGGATCGCTACCACCGTCTTATCCATTAACCTACCGCCAAACAGCAGTGTTCGCATTGTTGTGTTCCGGTTTGGGGATAAGACAGCCGGTGAAATGACTAGCATAGAGGCATTCCATCTTAGCCTCAGGGTTGGCAACGCATTTGCAGTCTTAGGATTGCATTGCAGTCTTGTGATTGCGAATGTCTATGGGTCACAGTTTCCACTTACCATCAGGTGCCTGTGTGCTCGTTTGTCTACACGATGCCATAAAAAAAAAAAAAAAAAAAAAGAGACCCTCGTTATAAGGGTGTCCCTTTCTTTCAGAGCTGATATGTCTTAACCGGCTCAGCTGATTCACACTTTTTTTGCGTCGGGGGCTAAAATTCCATAAAACCTTTTATGCTGCAGAGCATGTCAAAGAAATAGAAGTACATATACTCGAAAAACATAACCCTCCTGACACAGTCAGTTAAAAAGAAATTGAATGATCAAATATTATTCCAGAAGTGTTTCTCCTCATTACATACTCCGAACCGGAAATCGAAACAGGAACGCTTAGATTCGCGGGCGGGGTACACAGTCAATGTCATAAAAATACATGTACTTTTCTAAGACGTCAATAAATATCTACACGTCTCTATGCCACTAATAAGGTTTGTCTATACATTATGGCATTTTTGTGCCAGGTGTATAAATATAGTGCTTTCGACAAGCATTTATTTATTTATTTTGGAAACCCCTAAACATGGTCATGTGGCTAAATATACAAGCATTTAAAGCGTTACCAAAAAAAAGGTGGAATTCGTGAAGCTCTGTTCACTAATACACTGGTAAACATCTTCGCCTAAGTGTGCAAAATGTGGTTACAGAATTATCAAAAAGTTTTTAGAGTTGTTGGAAATTCGGTAGCTCTGCCTTCCCCACTCTGGGAATAAAGGCGTGAGTTTATGTATGTTTGTATGTATGTATGTATGTCTGTTTATTAAATATTATAATTTTGTATATAACGTAATTTTTTTCCTCGCATTCAAAGTGAAGAGTAGAGAGTTTAACCCGAGACTAAACAACCATAATGACACAAACTATAGCCACCCTCGCTCACTCGCTCGTTCGCGTTGCTAAACATCTCGTGTCGTTATAGCTTGTTTTAGTCCCTTGTTAAACAATCTACTATTTCATCACACTTGCTCGGAAAGGGTTTTATAACACGCAGGCGTTTAGGGCAGTTATAGCCGACTTAGCTCCCGGGGGAGTTATAGATTTTCATAAATCCCTAGGGAGTTATGAGTTTAGTTTTAAAATATAGAATCCACTTGTACATCATTTCAGACCAAGGAGGTGTAAAATCAGCCAAGGTTTATTTCCTATATTCAAAACTTGGCTACAAACCAATTTTACTGTTTAATTAAACTTATACGGCACATTTGTCTGCATTATATTTCTATTTTACCATTATTTCAGAGGCATTCGCAATTATTTTATTAAATTTCATTTTGAAAATTTGTACAATCTGGCGGAATGGCCTGTATTTGTCAAGTTTAAAAAAAAAAGCAATTCTAAGCATTATCTGTGGAAGACTAAAAAAAAGTTGTCAAACTCTTTTAGCTTAGCGAATAGAGTTCGTTTAATTTTGTTTGTTTTTTATTTCCTCGCTAATGTGATGAAAATCATTGTGTGTATCATGGGCAGTAAGGAGATTGCAAACTCGAGTCATTAAAAGCTTCTAATAGTCTCTCGTTAGCAATCCTCTTCTTACCGCGCCCTTGATGCACAATGTACTATTATAACAAAATCCGTTATACTCAGTTTTTGGACCTCAGGTTATAATTAAAAGCGTTAGGTCAAATGAACGCATCGCACAATTGACATAAGGCTCGGTTATGTTACTTCACGTATGTTGTTAAGTATATTTTTGCCAAAAAACGTAACATAACAAGACGATCCCTAAAACAGCCTTTGTAATTCAACAGTTCCCACGACTCGCCCACCGGTGGCCAATGTCCATTAAAGGCCCACAAAATGGCGCTAAGCGGACAATAGCCAATAAAAAGGCAGATTAGAGCCATAAAAAATTTACGATTTGTCGCAATGCCCAAAGGCATGTACTTACATGCAATAATAACGGTTACTTTAAACTGAATGTGAACCGTTATTTTGCTTGCCAGTGTAGTAGAGATGTGTTGTGTTCCAAACTATATTGCTTTTTATGGTAAAGCCGTCTTTACTGTCAAGTAAATAAGAGCTAATATGTAGAAAAATTAAAATTGTTTGGGGTAGGATTAAGGCGAGTAGACTCCCATAATAGTATAATTTTTAACTGGGCGCAGCTAATGTTAACCGGCGGCTTTAAGTTGTCCCGTCATAGCTTACAAACAACATTTCAGGGCGTACATTCTCAATTGGGTAGCTTGATGCCACATAGCAAAGCTAACTAACTACACCAGATCAAACTTATAAAAAGCCTATATTCAATAAAACTAAGATTGCGTTAATTGTTTAGCGCATGACATGAAAACGGTTTCACAGATTTGGCTTCTTATAAGTTTTCAGGGCAGAAAAATGGAAATCAGTTCCAGTATGAAATATATTTGCGGCAAGCAATTTTTGTTCGAAAGATACGCGTCAATACGTACCTAAATATTATATACACGTCCAAGGTTCAAGTTAGGCTGGTATATCGTAGATCACATTAAAATATTGTCGATGTTCGTATCAAGGAATAAAATAACATTATTTTCAGCTACCGGTAAAAAAACCCTAAACTTCAAAGAAATCCCAAAATACCGTCCATACTTACCTAAAAGCGTTTTAACTTTAGGCATAACTTTGTGAAGGAAGAGTGAACGTAACTTTTTATTAAAAAAGCCTACCAAAAGTGGAGCAAGGAAACTGTATTCTAACCACCTGGAGGCATGAAACAGGCTAATTGGATAGCAACTATTCGAACTAGGAAAAAAACGCCGTCAGTTTAACTAGTTGGAAAAACTAAAGTTCTGTTGGGTTGGCAGTGTTGGCACGAGTGATAGAACACAAAAATGTTTTTTTAAATGCCCAACACCAACAAGGGATCAATTCACTTGATTTTTACTGCAACATTTTATGATCTAGTGATAGTAAATACGGGATTCATGTTGGATCGATGATTGATCGATGTCTGATAATGGTGCCGTGACCAGGATAAGTTTAACATGCATATCTGTGTATCATTGTATATGTTTGTTTTTTATTGGAAAAGAGAAGGCAATCGAGTACACAGGTCACTTGACAGTAAGCAGGACCTGAGGCTCATAGGTATTTGCATTCTTAAGACTACACTCTTAAAACAGCAATGCCAATTAAATTATTCAATGCCAATAATTCACTGGTTGTCTTATCCTCACACAGGAATACAACATAGCAAACATGTTAGGCGGTAGGTTAAAGAATAAAATAGTGGTAGCGATCCGGACGGGCACAAGATCCTATCACCACTAAAATCTCGATCATTGATGTAGCATCGTGCTAACTTATAAACAAAGAAAATAGTATCAGCATTTTGAATTTAATATGGTTACCAATAGAGTAAAGAATGCTTTAACTACTACATTTCAATTAGTCACCTTCTTTATTATTTGTAAGCTGACGATCTCAGTATTTATATATATAATTTGATTTATGTCAAACTTATGTAATATTATTGAGAAATAAATGATTTATCTTTATCTTTATCTTTTTTTCATATTACGACATGAACTATGAAAACGCAGTTTATCACTTTATTTAAAGAAAGTTACAATATTCGAGTTCGTTTTTAGCTAGATGGCCTATTTTCTATCGCACTTGCAATCGCAATCGACTTCAGCAGAATAATTGTTTTCATTTTGTAGGCAGACAAGCCTTTGATTTTTAAAGCCTGAGGTTGGATAAAAAATGTTTGGAACGTTTAAATTACGTCAAATAATCAAATTATCGAACCGAAATGGGCTACCAAATTAAAATATTAGAAATATAAAAAAACACCTTAACTTTTACGATTAAATATGATCTTGCCTGTTTTCGAATAGTTATAGAATCCAAACGTATAAGAGTTAAAACCTGTTGATTCGCGGAACTCGTAAATTGGTTGAGTTTTAATGCGGTATTCCTACTAATGGATTTTTACAAAAAAAAAACTCGTTCATTTTGTCATCATTTTCCTGAAAACCATAATCGTTAAAAAAAACTCATTGTAATTCAATAATCTGTGTAATATGGAAAATTTCTGTCTTCAGCAAAAAAAAACTTTGAATTATGCATATCGGACAAGAGAAAATATATAATCATTAGGTAGATGCTTTAGTATTCTATAGAGGTTATGGTATAAGCGTTCGTAATAAATTAATCGTTCTCTTCCTTGGTACCTTTACCTTACTAAAAATGATTTTTTGGCCTTTAAAAAAAAAGATTAGGCACTTAAATTATGGCCAACTTTTTAATTGCTAATATTAAATAAACGTAATTGCAACAAATTATTTTGATTAGTTAACAGACAGACAAAAGTTGTCTATTATAATTATAACTTTTAATTAACCCATCACAAAAACACTTTAGTTCCATTGGAATAAAATTCCTTTAGCCTCTCTAGATACGAGTAAAGATGCCTGGACGCCATTATAAGCAGACGTCAGAAAAATAGACACGCTTGACACTTAACACATTTCGCTTACGCTATCGATTCTCGAAAACAGACAAGGCTTACGTCAATCCTGTACATTTTGTCAGTTTACGAAAATTGTTAACGTTAACGTTATGCGTTTAAGCGTCGAGCGTCAGCCACCTACATGACTAAACAAAGAGTAATTAAACTGCTTATGACGCTATTTAGCGGACTGCCTGTTGTTAACCTAAAATTAAACCGATGCCTGTTCGGTTTTAAGGTGGTCAATAAAGAGTTCGTATTTGAATTCTATTGTAGATCATAATGGTCTTGAGTCAGTCTACGACTAATGTAGATGCGTACAGTCAGCCTTATACTCGTAAGTTACTATAGTGCCCGGCCATTAAGAAGTCAATCCTGGCACCTGTCATTTCAGTACAAATTATAACCTCAAAGCCAAGAATAGGTTATAAATTGTACTGCGATGACAGCTGTCAGGATTGACATCTTAACGGCCGGGCACTATTATGTATACACTTTTGTACCCTATCGCATCAATGCCTTTGACAAATAAGTGTCGCAGTTCAAACATGACGATAAAGTGACAAAGTAGTTACTAAAGTGCGCAACTACTTATTTAAGACAAAATATTTTTTTCAGTAATATTTCTTTTTTGTTTTATTTTACGTCTAGAGACCCACTTTAGTACTTACAAACTCGGACACATCTACTTCTAGCAGAGCGTTGTGTGACCAGGTTAAGTTGAGACATGGAGAAATACAGTTCCGAAGCGATTACGGGCCAAGTAATACTAGTCAGTAACTCAAGAAATAACGCTTACTCAGCAATTTTTGACAGTCTCGTTTGCAACTGTCAGTAGCAATTAAATCTCATTCTAACGACGCTCCTACTCGACTGCAAGAGCTAAATCTGGGATTTCACTTTCTATGGAAATTCTATACAAACTGACCCGCTTTCATTGCTCTTGACTATATTTAGAGCCGTTTTACAAACAGTAGGTACTGAAAAATTCGTATGCCTAAGTGGAAGAAGAAAATGTCGTTAGTTATGGCATGGTAAGGGGGATCTGAGACCCATCGTCATTTGCATTCTCAAAACTGCCTTTTTAAAAGCTTTTATTTAACTTGCAATGTGTGTATGTGAGAGTCAAATTTCGCGAGGTCTCCGATGAAGCTGAAAATTTGCATACGCCTTTAGTTCTGATGACAATACAATAATATAGTACCATCGAGCTGGTCTGATGATGGAGATTCAGAGCCATAGGAACTTCTAAATTACAGATGATGAACCCGTCGTGTTAGGGTTAGAATTGTCTTGACAAGTAGATGACGACTGTGCAAAAAAAAGTACAGTTGACAATAAAAGCTTGTCCCATATCAAGTGTAATTTTTGACAGAAACTTATTTCACCTGATAGTAAGTGACAATGAAGTTAAGAATAGACCTTGTGCGTAATAAACACTAGACGTGATCCTGACGGCATGTATTACTGTTGCACTCTGTGCATAATGATTGACCTTTCGACCCTCCCCAAAAGCCGTTAGGAGGCGGGTTCGAAATGTCGTTATAAGTCCTGGGGTATGACTCTCTTAAAAACGCGGTCGGTTGAACGAACGAGTGAGTGTCGCAGCGGCGAGTTTAAGTAGTCCCGTCAGAGCAAACAAAACAGATTTTAGCGCGTGCATTCTGAATTTTGCAGCCGTTTGATCTCATCGACGCCATCGAAAGAATCACACCCCTGGGGTTGTTGACGTATGACATATGAACATTAACTCGAGGTTATCACATCGATTCAATGCGACATTACAAATATACACAATTTTTTTAATTAAATACACGTTTTCGTCCATACCAGAGACATACCTACTCGTACAGATCGAAAGTGAGTGGACGGGTCGGAAAGGGCCGCCCTAGGCGTACTTTTTCGAGTCAAATCGGAGAAATACAAGACAAGGGCCGAATCTTAAGTACCCGAAACCGACGTGCGTGCATGACTCGATGTATGAATGTGGAAGAAGCGAAATAAATTTGTCAAGATCGTAGCAAATAGAAAGAAGTGGTCTCTGCCCTCTGGGAAATAGGCGTGATTTAATGTATGTATGTATGTATGTTTTCGTCCACACGCTCCAGGTTAACAGAAAAAGATAACGGTAAAAACCAATGACTCACTAGTCTATGATTATAAGGTAGGCGACGGACAGCAACACATTATTTATACATTACACAATGACAAAAATAAAAACTGTTCCGTTAACAGAGCTTCAGTAGAAGCCTATTAACTATTGTTTTGAAGACACCCAAGGTCCATATGTATTTATTTATATTTCTGTGGCACGCTCTGCAGCCTAAACGGCTTCATAAATTTTAACATTAGTATGAGGTGTCGCTATATTTGTCTCTGCATTTTGTACGCTCTGACAGGACTACTTAAACTCGCCGGTTTATGTAAGCTGTTCACTCGTTCTCTGATTCGACCGACTGAACGTCGTTTTTAAGAGAATAACACCAGTAGGCTGGGCATGTGTGCAAGGTCCGTCCGGATCGCTACCACCATCTTATCCATTAACCTACCGCCAAACAGCAGTGTTCGCATTGTTGTGTTCCGGTTTGGGGATAAGAGAGCCGGTGAAATGACTTGCATAGAGGCATTCCATCTTAGTCCTCAGGGTTGGCAACGCATTTGCAGTCTCAGGATTGCATTGCAGTCTTGTAAATGCGAATGTCTATGGGTCACAGTGTCCACTTACCATCAGGTGGCCTGTGTGCTCGTTTGTCTTCTCTATGCCATTAAAAAAAAAAAAAAAACATACACCCACAGAGATAGCAGGACGACTCTTTCCTAAAAAATTGTCTGGAAGTTGAAATGGACAGGAAGTTATGAAAATCCTTGGAGAAGGCTTTTGACCATCAGTATAAATAAATGTAAAACAAGTATTCAAAATTGTGATAGATGATAGCAGTTAGACAGGGAACGCCTGCTAGTGTCTTGTCAGAAGAGTTATCAAACCGCACTGTCACTTTCACACACATTGGATATTCAGGAACTGCCCCTGTCTAAACCGTCTTAATTTTTACAAGCTTTTATTTAACTTCACTAGTAGGGTAAGATCAACCTTATATGAGTGCGAAGAGTGGAAAATATAAAAAGATAAAGATAAAAGACAAAAGATATTTATTCAGTAAGTAGGCCGTACGGGCACTTTTACACGTCAAGAATCTACCAGCGCTTCCCAAGAGGACACACTGCTAAGAAACGCCGCAAGTCAGTCATTTTTTTTTTAAGCAATAAATATTAAATTCAAGATAATATCAAATAACATGCGTATATCAGAAGGAAAACATGACAACAATCTTACGTGAGAGATAAAGGAAGAAAAACGAGAAATAAACTAAAACCCACCTACTTATATCTTTCATAATCTTCCCACTCATACATAGTATAGACAGAGGCAGACTTCAGGTCTTTGGCTGAGGACCTGGTGACTTTACCCTATGTCTTGGAATTTTGCAAGTTGATTTTACACCAGTTCCCGTTAATGGAATGGCCTGAAATTTGTAATATATGTGTAAATCCGATGACAATTCAATATTATGGTACGGTCACGATCGTTAATTTGGGACCCATTTCAAGAAAAATATGCTTGAAGTCGTCAATGTCATTAGAGATGTCACGTCACTTGTATCTTTTAGGAAACTCAACGTTATTGTTGTAGAATGTCAGATTGACTTTGGACCTAAGGTGGGTACCAAATTAAAGATCGTGACTGTACCAAGGTGATCTGATGATGGCGTCAAAAGGTGGGGACAGGATCTTCGCTGTACTTAATATGTACCCGCCGAGTTGGGGCTCGTTAGCTTCGTCTTGATAAGCAGATGATGTCTGAGTCGAAAAAAGTATAATCGGCAAAAGCCTGTCCCAGAAATGAAATCTGTTTGTGTATTTAGTTAGGGAGTTTATTTCATTGGTGCTTCGAGCACGAATTTATAACTTTAAATCAAGTAAGTAACGTTTTTTTACAACTTTTCGGCGTAACTAATCTATACCAATATTATAAAGCTGAAGAGTTTGTTGGTTTGCTTGAACGCGCTAATCTCAGGAACTACTGGTCCGATTTGAAAAAATCTTTCAGTGTTAGATAGCCCATTTATCGAGGAAGTCTATAGGTTATATAAAATATCATACTCACGTAAACCGAAGCGCAGCGAGGGCGGGTCGCTAGTTATGTATATTCATGCCAAATAACAGCTTTCCAGAACTAAGACTCTGAGCTAAGCTGTGGACGGACGGACGGACGAATATGGCGAAACTATAAGGGTCCCTACTTTGACTACGGAACCCTAAACACCTGTATATGAAGATCACTTCCGTTCACCTAATGGATCTATTCGTGGCAGCTGGTGTTGAACGACCCATAGAGGCGATTCAAACGTGACGTACAATTGAAGTGTTCGTGATAGATTTACTCTACTGTCAACACCTCTATTAAAGTCCGTAATAGTACTCTCTTATTGATAAACGCGCAATAGCTAACGTTAAATATGCTCTGTCCTTATCTGTCGTTATGACAATTCATTTGACAGAAAAGGATAAAGAATGCTTTAACTTAAATAGGTTTATTTGCGTTAATGAATAAGAAAACTATATAGAGTTCAGTAATTATGGTATTTGAACTGTTAAAAAAGACTTGTAGTTTAAAATTTTACTGATTTTGTTAGCAGTTAAATGAACACATACATTAGAATATTTTTGAACTTTACTGTTGTATACTTAGATTTATCTATACTATATTTAGTGTTATGTAAAAATAATAAAACGTGATTTAGTATTGGTACTGCTCGATATCGGCATACGATTATAATTATTTGAAATGCGTCATAAATGATAACACAAAAATATTCATTAAATAATCTAATTAAAAATCATTCATCTCGATTGTTTTATCTGGACGGCTCGAGCCCTCAACACATTATCAGCTTTTAATTATAAATTGTTATTAAAAAAAATACGTAACAGTTCCCTAATAAATAATTTATTCATAAAAATAAGAAAACTTCAACAATATAATAATTACAAAAATTCACAATGCGTCAGCGCTTCTTTTTTTATTGCGAACTGCTTAGTAGTATTCGCTTCCTTTAATTATTTCCTGAGGGATATAATTTTAATGTCCTCAAATCATGGATATAGACTCCTACTGAACCAGCTAGCTTCATCCTAGACTTCATTATTATCTATCATCAAAGAGGTAGAGGTCAAACGCTGGCCAGTCCAAAAAAAGAGGCAAATTAAGCATAAATAAACCTGATTAAAACTAACTTTGATTATAAATATGGAAACAATTAAATTAATGTGTGAATATAGATCATTGTAGTTATTTTTGTTAACTACGCCTCAAAATTTGAAGTACCTATAATGAATGAAAGTTCGTTAAAATATAATGAGGTAATAACTACGATAACGTCCCTAATTAATGTATTATTCATTTAAAAAAAGTTATTTTTAGAACGGAAAAGACAATCTGTGGCTTCTTGACCTTAAAACAAAAGGTCAGAGGTTATTAAGGTAGTTAGTCAGGTATTTAACTTTAACTTAGAGTTTGATGTTGTTTTACATGGTATTACGCTAAAATACAAGAATATTAAAAGTATTATAATAGTCAAATACTAGGTTTTTAATTTAAAAAATATTACCATTTTTGTTTTTATAAAGATTTTTTTTGTTCAACTTAATAATTAAAAATTATGCAAGAAAAAAGCACAATCTAAAACAACTAAACTTACCTTTTAAAAAAGAAACCATAAAAAACCTCACTGTCACTTCCCAACAAATTTTCCAAGTACCAACTTAAAAACACTCCACTTTAAAAAAACACAACACTGGCACAAAACTGTCAGATATTATTTAAATTCCTAATTCGTTCGAAAGTTTTCGCGGGCCGGGCACTGTGCAGCTCGGCACAGGTTCAGTGCGTTCGGTCGGCCTGTCTACACTGGCGCCTTGGCTTTTTCACGCATGCGTACTGGCTGGATGCATTTATAACTCGCTGATTTGAGTGACCAGTTGTGACGTTCGTTATTTGAAAAAGAAGTGTGGGACGTTAAAGTAATTAGTTTTTACCCGACCTGAAAAATGGAGTCGGTTTTATTTCGACTTCGTTTCATGGTATCGTTAATAATAAGAAGATCTCAAAATGACTTTGTCACATAATGCCTAATTACCGAAATACCGGTTTTTTCCCCAAATGTTGAATCCCCAATATGACTGAAATCCGTAACACCTTCGCATTTCAGATGTTTTGAATTTATGTAAAATTCAAAGATTCACAAGTATCAAAATTCAGGCATTTTGTGAATCAAACTTTGTAGAACAAAGTCTTCATGAAAATAATGTAACTATAAAAATGAGACAATTTGAAATTTAAAGATTGAGGCCTCTTTATTCATTAAAAAATACTATGGGTCTATATTTCAGCTAGTAAAAGTTTATTAAATCGGGCAAGAATACACTAACCTTGACTAAGCCCATTAAAATACGTTTAAAAAAAAAGAAACTAATGATTATATAATATTATTTGTTTACTCGTTGCACAACCGTTCACTATTTTCAATCTCTCAAGGGTTAGCTGGAAGAGATCCTTTAAAGGGATAAGTTCGCCTTTGTACACATTTTTATATTAATTGTATTGTTATGGTTTTGCTTTTGTAAAATAAAGTGTTTACATACATACATTATAATAATATAAATATGACAGTTTTGTATGACTTGACGTTTAGTTTGACAAGTCTTAAAACCCGGGTTTTAGCCGAGATCAATTAAAAAATATGACTAAAGCTGGGCATTCATGGATTGTGAAATTTTATAGTTTAAAAGAAATTATCAAAAATCTTAAAAAAACAGTGTTAAAATTTAGGCCAGTGAAAAGTTCAAAATAAAATGATAATCTATTTTCTTATGAGTTTTCATGTTATTATTTTAAATACAGAACCCTTAGTGCAGGAGTTCGACTCGAACTTGACCGGTTTATTAGTATGAGAACGCGCCGCACCGCACCACCTCCGCTTTCTGTGCGTTTGCTGCTTAAGTCGATCATTAGTGACGACTTTTCTAACACAAAACAGCAGTGATCGCATTGTTGTGTTCCGGTTTGGGAATAAGACAGCCGGGGAAATGACTAGCATAGAGGCATTCCATCTTAGTCCTCAGGGTTGGCAACGCATTTGCAGTCTTAGGATTGCATTGCAGTCTTGTGAATGCGAATGTCTATGGGTCACAGTTTCCACTAACCATCCTGTGGCCTGTGTGCTCGTTTGTCTTCTCTATGCCATAAAAAAAAACTATACCATACAGAACCATTACACGATTTTGAAATGGGAACGAGTAAGTTAATCGTTCCTAAAGGGTTCGGTTCTCACGGCCTTACTTGCATTTAGCCTTGGCATTCAAAACGTCTCAGTAGTAAAATGACTTGTTTATCTAATGTCATGATTACAAAATTGTCTTAAGTTTCAGTAAGAGTTACATAGCAAAACGTCTAGGTCATGAAATGCACAAGTAGGCAAAACGGCTAAAGTGTATAGGTCTTGATTATATTAAGGACTATGTTAACAAAAGAAAAATGAGCACGTGGGAGAAACGTCATAATTGCTAACGACTACGTAGAATGGGGATTCGACTCGTTCGCTGATACGGTAATTTTAACTCACTAGCGACCCGCCCTCGCTTCGCTTCGGTTTATATAAGTAGGTACAACCTTTCTCGATAAATGGGCTATCTAACACTGAAAGAATTTTTCAAATCGGACCAGTGGTTCCTCAGATTAGCGCGTTCAAGCAAACAAACAAACAAACTCTTCAGCTCTATAATATTAGTAAGTATAGATGGTAAGGGTACAGTTCCATTAATGTGACATAACAAAGTTATTTTCAAGGCTTGTAATCAAACAGGGAGAAAACTCTACTAATATCAAAAACATCATGTATTTGCACCACCCTTTTACGCGGAAATCGTAATTTTATTTCAAATTTGATATGATTTTAAATGACAGTTAAACTCAAAGGAATGGACAAATCATGGCGTGAAAAGTTCGAAAAATATTTCCTCATGAAAGTTTCATGCAATAATACAGGTTTATTGGTTCCGTAATATCGATAAAGAACAGAAGAGACGTTCATTCGACGTTTTGGAGTTCACGAAATAAAATGGCATTTAAGTTATTCAAAAATTGCTGGTATTGAACATAATTTTTGCTAATTACTTAATATTTACCCGTGTGGTTGCCGGGATAGAATAGCGCAACTCCATGTCTTCCCGTGGATGTCGTTAGAGACGGCTAAGGGAATAAAGGCGAGTAGTACCTGTTAGGCGATGGGCTTGCAACCTGTCACTAATACACTGGTCTTCTTAGCCTGATTGTGCAAAATGTGGTAACAGAATTATCAAAACGTTTTTTGGAGTTATTGGTAAGTTTGTAGCTTTGCCTACCCCACTGGGAATAAAGGCGTGAGTTTATGTTATGTTCACTTAAAATTAAAAAAAAAAAAAATACCTTTGTCATGATATCGTATTGTTAACGTTACTATAGTTCTTATTTTCTTAAAAGAGTTAATCTAAATTTGTCCTAATGCATCGTTTGTCCGAATTTTCGTTTATCCTAAAGCCATTTCCTCTTAAATTTTGAAACTTTTTAGTGTTGTTATAATACAACCTTAATAACCTAACCAAACCGCACATACAATTGGAAAACTTAAAAAGTTGCGTGGCTCGTGAAAACCAGTTTGAAACATTTGATTGTCAGAGTTTCTGAAGGACACCCTCTTGAAAGTACTGGGGTGTTATCCTTTCAAAAACAACGGACGGGTGGAGAACGAGCGAAATTGCAGCGGCGAGTTTACGTAGGTCCGTGCATTTTCAATTAAGCAGCCGTATACGTTCGATTTATCCGCTGAAACCATGCTGCTAAATAGAAAATGCACGCGCTAAAATATGTTTTGTTGGCACTGACGGGACTACTTAAACTCGCCGCTTGGACATTCACTCGTTCGTCCGTCCGACCGTCGTTGTTCAGAGAATCACTACCCTAGCACCTGTGGGATGGCTCTAACAAGTATCAGCAGGATGCGTGGAGGAGCTCGGTGGACCATCGACCTCGGACATCATCGGTGATAACTGATAACTCACTCGCCAATAACAAGTTTCAGAGTTTGGAGCATCGGCGTAAAGTCGCTTGTCTCTAGTTATTTTACCAGAGACAAGCGATAAGAGTAGCCCAGTACCCTTACCATGAGTTACGATAACCGTACTCGCCAGCAAGTCAATTGCTCGGTCCTTTGTGGTTTTACCCAGTAAAATTGGTAATACGATAATATGTCAAAAGTAAACTATCTTAAGTTTGAAAAACGTTTGCCCCTTGTTTCATTTCTCTGAATTTTCACTAGTCCAAAAATCCTTTTTCTCTAAAACCGTTTACATTCCTGAATTGTTGTTAAACTAACTTAACCTAGTTCTGTAGATATATCTCTTTAAACATTTTGAAAAGTATAGGTTTAGTAAAAAAAAATTTTCGGATAAATGAAAATTCGGACAATCGAAACATCAATAATATGGTTTTACTTTTAAGAATAGAGACCCTGACTTTTCCACACTTTCGTATTTTTCTACGGTTCCCTTCTGTCCTTAAGCTGTTATATTATGCTGTCTCATCACACGATCCGAGACACGTGTAATAAATACGGCACATTATCCGCCTGTCAAAAGTTACTCGGCAGGGGCGGAAATAGCCGAGTATCTTCGGCAGCCATCGGCTGTTTACCGAAGTTCTCCGAATCGGAACTTGGTAATTAATGTTTAGTTATAATGTTGTTAGTTGTATCAAAGTTATTATGATTCAGGGGTTCCATTCTGCTTGGTAAAACAATATTGCTATTGACGTGTTATCGTATAAGAAGCTATCGTAAAGCAATCTGGTTAAACAAATAAAATATAGTGCCTTGGTCTAAGCACCCTTAATCAAACGGGACAGTTTTAAAGAGATAAATAACAGACCTTAGTCTTCAAATATTGAAAAAAAAAATGAGTAAATAGGTACCTTAGTCCCAGAATAAAAGCAGCAGATCTGATGGTTCAATTAAAAAAAGTATTTTTTTTTTTAATTGTAATGTATTTTAATAATAACTAGCGACCCGCCCTCGCTTCGCTTCGGTTTATGTGAGTTTTTTGTAACACCACATAAACCAGAATTTATCATAGGTTGTAAAAATAAAAACCTTCCGTGATGAATTATCTGATGGTGAAATTCGTTACAAAATTTGTTGTGTAATTTTGGAGATTATCGCGAACATACATACAAACACACAGACTTTGTTTGATTTTTAGCTTACAATCAATTCAATTAAAACAACTTACATTTTAAAAAAAACTGCGACCAAACCAGTCCACTCCTTTGGGAGCTGCAATGACACACACAGACACACAAACACAGACAAACGGCTACACTACGTAACACCGAAAAGTCATAATTCCGCCTATAGCCTTTATCTTTCCATATTGCTTATAAATGTAACCTAACCTACGTATAGTAATTATATTATTTAAACTAACTGTTCCCGTGCTCACTTCTTTAAACAACACATTTTTTTTTGGGGTTATAATAGGTATAGCCTATGATACTCACAAATAACGTGGCTTTCAATTGGTAAATAAAAGTTCAAAATCAGTTCAGTAAATCCAGAGATTAGGTACCCCTTACAACGTCACAAACTTTACGTCTTCATAATATTAGTATAGATTTAATCTAAAGAAGCTTCGGCATAACATTTATGTACTCGTAATTTCGGAAAAAATAATAATCGGACAAATGAATATTCATTACATAGGTACATACATTAAATCATGCCTGATTCCCAGAGGGGTAGGCAGAGACCACTTCTTTCCACTTCATACTATCCTGTCAAATATCTTTCGCTTCTTCCATATTCATACATCGAGTCATGCACGCACGTCGGTTTCGGGTACTTAAGATTCGGGCCTTTCCCAGTATTTCTCCGATTTGACTCGAAAAAGTACGCCTAGGGCGGCCCCTTCCGACCCGTCCACTCACTTTCGATCTGTATATGTAAATGAATATTCTCACAAAAATAATTCAGATTTTTTGGGTGTTCCCCACACACACATAAACAGATACAAACTAAACTTAAAACACTCCTTTATGGCGCAAGTTAAAAATGACGCCATAGCATCGCAAGTAATTTATCAAGTGTAATGTCAAAGGGTCAATAACCTGTAACTCAATACCGATTCGATAGCACCCGGAGCGTACTGACGCCCAGATATGTGATTTCTATGTAAATTATGCTAATAATGGAGGCCTGGGCACCGATTCGATAACAGATCATTAAAACTGCTCAAATCAATCACTATTGTAAGTTAATTGCGTGGAAACCTTTTGAATGTATGATTTGCAGGTTTTAAACCCCCTAGCGACCCTCGCTTCGCTTCGGTTTATGTGAGTATGATATATAGCCTATGGGCTATCTAACACCGAAATAAATTTTCAAATCAGACCAGTAGTTTCTGAGATTAGCGCGTTTAAGCAACCAAACAAACAAACTCTTCAGCTTTATAATATTAGTATGGCATGTCAGACTGCTATCAAAATAGTATTCTAGTAGAATAAGTACTGAATAAGATACGTTTTACGAAGTTAGTTTAATTTTTTTAAATCAATAACAAGGAATCAAGATATTGTAATGACAAGATCTCAAGACTGCGATCCTAATGGCTATATTTATAATATATTGAACTTCACTCAGAGTAAACGCCAAGTAATAAGGCCGTATTAATAAACTAATCTCAACTCTAATGCTCGTCTCGAGATGTGTCAAAAATGACAGTGTTCTATGGTTTGACGTTTACTTTGACGTATCTTGTGACGCGCATCTCAGCAAAAATGTGTTTATTAACACGGGCCATAGAAAACAGTAATTTTTTGACGTATCTTGAGACGGACAACTCAGTCAAGAGCAGATGCGGTAAACTACAAATGCATTTCAAACCCTGAGTTTTTTTTTTGGCAAGGTGATGAACGAGCACATAATCCACCTGATGATGAGTAGAATGTGACCCTTAGACTTTTGTATTCTCAAGACTTCAATCTTAAGGCCCGTATTAATAAACTGATCGCGACTGTAATGCTCGTCTCAAGATGCGTCAAAAATGACAGTTTTCTATGCTTTGACGTTTACTTTGACGTATCTTGTGCAATACAGCTGCAAAATGGCAGTTCCAGGGCAGTTCTGATGCAGTTGATGTAACTGTATCAAAACTGCAAACCTGCGGAGTCCGCTTAGGTAGACTGCACGCCAACTGCAAGCGGACATCACAGTTGGTTTACAGTTTTGAAGCTGTACTGGCCCTAAGATGGAATGCCTCTATTGTTAGTGTGTGTGTTATTGTTTTTTTTTGGGTATTTGACAAGAGTGAAATTAAATTGGTTTTTCATTAACAACAGATAAACATTATAAAAATACAAGAAATACATCAATATTATATTTTAGTTTTCAATTTTAAGATTTTTTAAATTCATAAAATCCAACTATAAAGACGCTGTTTGATTGTGACGTCACTATAAATCCCTATAAATTCCATAGTAACGGAGCGTTTTTGATGTTTCATAAAAAGAATCTGATTTGACTTTTGCCAGAACATAACAATACAAACAATGTGTGATTTGTTTATTGAACAATAAAAAATAAACGTATTTCCCAAACTAGGTACTAAACTTGCTCCTGTCATAACATTTCCATACATCAATGATTTAGTCTTCTCTACGTGATTCGGATTAATAGTCGATTAAATCTATACTTAGCTTTAGTATCAATAATTTAGATTTGCATACAATCGCCTATTCATAACATTCGTGGACTAATATCGGTGCTTAGAAGTAAATGAGCGCAAGTCACATCATCTAAACACCATTCTAAACTCTTTACAGCGTCAGTAAAGATTAAATTGCAAATAAAATTATGTTTCTTGCATGCTATGACTGGACCTACCTACAGATAAATAATAAAGGTGTTGTTTTCTAGGGTTCCGTACCGAAAGGGTATAAACGGGATCCTATTACTAAGACTCCACTGTCCGTCCGCCTGTCTGTATATCTGTCACCACACTGTATCTCATGAACCGTGATAGCTAGACAGTTGAAATTTTCACAGATGATGTATTTTTGTTGCCGCCATAACAACAAGTTTGCGGGTGGTAGGACCTTGTGCAGGGTCCGTCCGGATCGCTACCACCATCTTATCCATTAACCTACCGCCAAACAGCAGTGTTCGCATTGTTGTGTTCCGGTTTGGTGATAAGACAGCCGGTGAAATGACTAGCATAGAGGCATTTCATCTTAGTCTTCAGGGTTGGCAACGCATTTGCAGTCTTAGGATCGCATTGCAGTCTTGTGAATGCGAATGTCTATGGGTCGCAGTTTCCACTTACCGTCAGGTGGTCTGTGTGCTCGTTTGTCTTCTCTATACCTAAAAAAAAGTACTAAAAACAAAATAAAATAAATAAGGGAGGGGTCCATACAACAAAAGTGTTTTTTTAGCCGTTTTTTGCTCGATATTAATAACGGCACCAGGTAGACGCTTGAAATATTCACAAAATATTTAGTTTCAAGTTTACTTTAAAAAATGTCAAACAACAAACGTGATTTTTCATAGATAATGGTACGGAACCCTTTGAGCGATTCCGACTCGCACTTGGCCAGGTTTTTTATTCAATTTATTTGCACGTAAATTGCTACTTAATATTGGGGTAGGCAATAGATCTTGATAGTTCATGATGTGTCTTATAAGCAGTGATCGGAATAAGTAGTCCAATTTCCGGTAAATGACCTCAAACATTATAAATAATATGGATAAGACCCGGGATTTCGGGATTCGTATTTTTTCATAGAATATTTTCTTGACACGATATTAATTGAGGTTATATAAAGTCTTTTGTTTGCGAGAATGTCGAAATTAATATGTGTAAAATTGTCAAAAATAAAAATTATATATTTTTTGAGCTTTATTGAGCAATTTGTGTCCCCTGATATTTATTTTAAGCCAATCACAAACTTTAAAACTTTTCAAAGTGAAAATCCGGGATTACAAGTTAGTTATATCCATACTAAGCTTACGGACCGAAATCCCGTGAAATAGCACTACCTATTCCGATCACTGCTGATAAGGTTATATTAAAAAAACTAGGTTATTAGGTTATTAAATTCGAACTTCGTCTATTGCTATCCCTCTTGCTCTCGATCCGTAACTAATTCGCAAGAAAGTGACGAAGCGATCTGAAGTTCGAATTACGGATTTTAAAGTAGAACAGTTTACAGAGTAGAATCAATCGTTGCATTTAAAGAACTAAGGTGTTACGAAGTATTTTGATTGAAAATATGCTTTTTTCGCGTCTATAATAATAATGTATGCTTTTTTGTTCTCTTTAAGTTGAATACATAATAAATGATAATGAATGATTTAGCCCGTAAGTGATTAATATATGTGATTTGGATGTACTTATTAATAAATAAATAAATAAATAAATAAATAAATGATCAGCCCAATATCCGCAAACGAGGTGTCATAATACACGTTATCTATAGATTCATCTTAGCGATGCAAATAACATTGGATACTTTATTGAAAATGCCAAAATGGCAGAATTAGAAATGCATAAGTTTAATGTAATTTATAACATACAAACGACACTATCAAAACGTGGCGGGTATCCTTGCTTTTTATCCTCCAGTTTTCTTAAATTTTGCATAAGTAAATATAGTTTTCGACGAGCTGGCGGAGTCAGTGCTCTTTTTATTTGCGTGACACTGCTGTATTTTATCAGACCGTTGGAACCAAAAGTTATTTTAGGAATTTGCATTTTGTATGAGCTTTTCTAAGTTTGGTGATGACGCAGTGAAATAAATAACATTGAACTGTTTTTAAATTTCACAAAAAGTAAGACTTTTCAGGATTTATAAATGTTTCTGTTGTTGTGGCGATTTAATTAATTGAACAAGAAGCTGGTTAATAAATAACTCCAATTGACACATTTATCGTCTTGTCAAATAAATACAGTAATATATGTATAGAGTAGTAGATCCCGCAGTCAAACTGTGTAAACAGTTTTGTGGGACAACGTTGTATTGATATACTGTAATTGTTTTCATTAATAAGTTTTAATAAATAAATAATTAATAATAATAGTCGCGATAAGAAAAGTTTCGTAACTTTTCTACTCTATTTCAACCATATGAACCATGAACTATGCAGTAGTGAAAAACTATCTAAGTCTATTTTTTATTTAGGGATCCCGACTTTATAACTAAGTATTAGATAAGTAAAAACCCCCGATATAATGGTTATCCCTTTCAGTTGTTTGTCACCAATAAACTATTTCTTTTCTTTTCTTTCTATCTTTCAGAGCTGATGTGTTTTAAATGTATCGAACCGCATTAAGAGCTTAGGTATAGTTTAAACTATTTCAACTGAGCTTATCCATATAAGAATACAAAGCCATTATCGACTCTATTTCTTTAGACAATAGACTACAAAATACAGTAAGTAATAGAATGATGGCAATAGTACATTGTTGTAGAGGTTAGAAAATAAGCAATAGATGGACGAGTTAGTTCAAAAGCACGAGTCCATCTATTGCACTTTCGGCCGAGGCTTAACACAGTGCTTTTCACGACTACTACAAGGAAATAAAAATAAATTCTTAAAATAAATTTACAACACACTAAAAAAATTACGCTCTCCCGTCAATGTTCACTTTTTTTTACCGATACAGTTTTTTGTGGTCAGTAAGGCATTTTTTAAACTGATGACTCTGACCGTAGCAGAACTATAGGTATTTCAGATAATTAAAAACAGACATATATGGCTAATAATATTCTACATTCTTGTTCCATGTGCTTGCCGGGTTAGAATAGTGCTGTGCCACTCCATGTCTTCCCGTGGATATCGTAAGAGGCGACTAAGGGAAAAAAAGCTTGTAGTACTGTTAGGCGATGCGCTTGCAACCTGTCAATAATACGCTGGTAAACATCTTAGCCTAAAAAAATTGTGCAAAGTGTGGTTACGGAATTATCAACAATTTTTTGGAGTTTTTGGTTATTCTGTTGCTCTGCCTACCCCACTCTGGGAATGAGGGCATGGATTTATGTGTTATGTGTGACATTATTTTTTGTATAATGCCACGGTACTGTTTTGATTTTAAATACTGTGTAGCATTTGTAAAGAATGGCCACCCTTTTTCTCCAAAGAGTGTAAACCTGGAAAAATCTGAAAAATCCAAAGTAGGTAATAATAGTAAAATGACTTAGTAATATTCAAAATACGTATTATGAGGAGTCAAAACGTGTCATTTCATTTCGATATCTGCAACTAACCATCAATTTTACCAAACTAGAATGAGACTTACTTCGAAATAGTTTATACAAATTTGGTTATTAATCTAGATGTAAAGACCTTATTCTCGTTTGGTCGAATCCGCTCTAAGTGACAAAATACACAGTTCTACTGCCATTGTCATAGTCCTGAGATTTGATTAAGGCATTGCCACACGAAATTAGATTTTAGATTGCGGTTTCTGAAGCAGCCTCTAACTGTGAGTTTACTAGTGCTTTAAATGTGTTACTCAAACAAGTGAAATTTACAAATCTAGAAATAAATATTAAAATAGAAACCCTGGAAATAATACTGGGATCCTATACTGGGGTGAAAAAGGGGTATAAGTACATACGGAGTATACTACACTTAAACCCTTTGTTACTTGATCTCTAGAAGACTTAATACCCTTTTTCACTAGAACCCTAGTTGTGACCTTTCTTTTAGATCTGATTACTCTTAAATGGCTCAACAGATTTTAATAAACTTTAACTAAAAACCACGTCGATATTTTTTTGTTTAAAATAAATTGCGTCCGAGTCGGTTGGTCAGTTTGGAAGCAACAATGCTGCGTACAGTCACACAAATACAATTGTGTAAGGGTGTTGGTCCAAGACGTCCTATTAATTGGGATTGACCAAAAAAAATAACTCACGGTTTTCACTTTCTAATTCGAAAGAATAGGAAATTTTAAGACACCAATTTCATTAATTTTGTGTTTGACCCAATAGCTTTGTTTTAATATCTTTATTTATTTAGCAGACAGTTTATGGATGACATGATTATTTTAAATTTGGGATGGTATTTTCTAATAAATTACAACAATTAAATGATATCGAATGAAAACAAGTGATTGTAATAGTGTATTAAAACATAATATTTCAAGCTGTTTTCCCGTAAGATACACCTAGGAGGGCTTCAAGCCGAAAACGAAAGTCAAACAAAGGTTAAATATACTTTTGCCAAAATATCAAAAATAGATAAATATTTCAAAAACTTAATAATGCAGAACGGCTTTAAAGCCCTATTCTCGAAATGGTTTTCGAATTGGAGTAATTGTAAAAATATGAACAATCCCAATTCTTGACTTGTAGTAGACGCATCGTGTCGCCCTCAAACCACGTCTATTCAAAGCTTTACATGACAAACGAAACGCTTTTCCCATAACTGGAACGCTCCAACTGACATCGAACATCATTGCGGGTGGTAGGACCTTGTGCAGGGCCCGTCCGGATCGCTACCACCATCTTTTCCATTAACCTACCGCCAAACAGCAGTGTTCGCATTGTTGTGTTCCGGTTCGGGGATAAGACAGCTGGTGAAATGACTAGCATAGAGGCATTCCATCTTAGTCCTCAGGGTTGGCAACGCATTTGCAGTCTTAGGATTGCACCGCAGTCCTGTGAATGCGAATGTCTATGGGTCACAGTTTCCACTTACCATCAGGTGGCCTGTGTACTCGTTTGTCTTCTCTATGACATAAAAAAAAAAAAAAAAAAAAGAACGTCACTTGGTAAGTTCGTTTGATTTCTAAAAATACACGCAATTTTATAATACAAGTATCTGGTTTTTTGTGTAGGGATTTAATAAAATATATAGTAAAGTCACCAGTGGTCAGCAAAACACCTATAGTCGGCCTCTGCCTATACGTGGGTGACACTGAAAGTTTTTAGAATCTCAAAAATTAAACATGATATAAAGATGTAAACTATTTTATTGCTTTTCAAAGTATTCTCCACAACAATCGATACACTTGTTCATTCGATAAAACCATTGAGTAAAGCATTCAGCCCATCCTTCTTTAGGCACCTCTTCTACCGCCGTTTGGAACGCCGCTACAGCCTCTTCTGCATTCATAAAAGATATTCCTCTGAGTTTATCCTTGATTTTTGCGAATAAATAGAAATCGCAAGGTGCAAGGTCGGGGCTGTAAGGCGGATGACCCATCAATTCAATATTTTCAGAACTCAAAAATTGATTTGTTTGTCTGGCGGCGTGGGCTGGAGCGTTATCGTGATGGAGGATTACTCTGCTGCGAGGGCGTCGTTCTTTAATTTTTTGTAGAACGATTGGTAAACATTTATTCACGTACCAGTCAGCAGTAACAGTTCTTTTATTTTCTAGTAGTACAGTAGCATAATGACCCGATTTACCAAAAAAACAGGCAACCATCTTTTTTTCAGCACTGCGTCCTCGTTTCACTTTTGTTGGTAATTCCTCGAAAGGGAAGACCCATTGAGCTGATTGTCGTTTAGTCTCGGGCTCTTAGCAATAAATCCAACTTTCATCGCCTGTGACGATGTCAAAAACTGAATTTGATAGACCACTGTTGAATTTTTCTATCATTTGGCGACACCAATTCACACGGCAGAGTTTTTGTTCTTCGCTCAAATTGTGCGGTATCCACCTAGCACAAAGCTTCCTCACTTGCAGGTGATCATGTAAAAAATTTTGAACTTGACTCATGCCAATCCTTAATGATGTCCGTATTTGCTGGTATGTCGTTCGTTTCTCCTCTTCAATCATGAGCCGCACAGCGTCAATGTTTTCCTCGGTCACCGCCGTAGAGGGACGACCTTCTCGTTCAGCGTCACTGAGCTGGGTACGGTTTCTTTTAAATTCATTGAACCAGTTATAAATAGTAGCAATAGATGGGGCTTCATTATTAAATGCTAACTTAAGTCTTTCATAACTTTGTTTTTGATTTAGTCCGCAACGAAAGTCGTAAAAAATCATGGCACGAAAATGCTCGCGTGTTAAATTAATTTTTAAGCAAACACTCTATTTTCAAACTGCCGCCAAAATTACAAAACAAATGACAGATTAAAAAAGTTGACGGCGTTAGACTTTCGAAGAGTTCCATTTTTAAAATTCAAATAGTTTTTTTTTCTAAAGGAATTATATAAGTGGTCTATTCTAAAAACTTTCAGTGTCGCCTATGTACTTTGTATGAGTGGGAAGAGTACGAAATATATATTTACCACTCTTCGCACTCATTATATAACCACCAAAAACTCTTTAGGAAGTCAGGCCATTGTGTATCTTAGAAGTGGGTTGAAAGTGATACATTTCGACCTTAGGAACGAAAAGCATTTTGAAAAATAGCTAAGCTAATGTACCTGTGCTGTAGCCAGGGTCATCTTCTTATTGGGGGTTAATATACATCTTATTATAATTTACTATTATAATATAACTGTCCGGTTTTTTCCATTAAAAAAATTCTCATTTTGTTTTTAAAGTATTGGTTTAAAACCACATACAAAATTTGTAGTTGTTTAGTTAAAGTTATAATAAATATCTATAGGAACTGTCACGAGCGTTAATTTGGGACCCATTTCAAGAAAAATATCAATGTCATTAGAGATGTCAAGTCATTTGTAACTTTTAGGAAACTCAACTTTATTGTTGTAGAATGTCAGATTGACTTTGGACCTACGGTGGGTACCAAATTAAATCTCGTGAATATACGAAGTGATGTTTCAGGGAAAAAATAGAAAAGGTCTAATGTGTTCTTACAGTCAATGTAAGCCCACGACCCCTTTAGTGTCACCTAGACAAAAACAGAGTTAACATGGTTTAGTTTCTGAGTGCTACATATCATTATACTAAACTAAATATAATAAAATAAACTAAATATAATATCGCTTTTGATGATAAAATAAAACGGCCTTAATTAACGTTTGCTAGACAATAGGTAACGCATACCTATTGGCGACGAAGCGATGTGATTTAACGAAAATGAGAAACAAGAAGACAGTTTGCTTTTGTTTTGGATACTATTTACAAACTCAATGTCATTAAAATGGCGTAAATAGACTTTAAACATCCTTTTTTTAGGGTTCCGTAGCCGAATGGCAAAAAACGGAACCCTTATAAATATCAAATAAATATCAGGGGACAATCTCACACCAATTGACCTAGTCCCAAACTAAGCTCAAGGCTTGTATTATGGGTACTAGATAACGATATAAATACTTATATAGAGCAATATATACTTAAATATATAGAAAACATCCATGACTCAGGAACAAATATTCGCGCTCATCACACTAATATCTGCCCTTACCGGGATTTGAACCCAGGACCGCTAGCTTCGTAGGCAGGGTCACTACCAACTAGGCCAACGCGTCGTCGTCGTATGGATTCGTCATGTCTGTCCGTCCGTCCGTCTGTCCGTCCGTATGTCACAGCCACTTTTTTCCGTAACTATAAGAGCTATACTGTGGAAACTTTGTAAGTAGATGTATTCGGTGAACCGCTTTAAGATTTTCATACAAAAATAGAAAAAAAACAATAATTTTTTGGGGTTCCCCATACTTAGAACTGAAACTCAATTTTTTTTTTGATCAAACCCATACGTGTGCGGTATCTATGGATAGGTCTTCAAAAATGATATTGAGGTTTCTAATATAATTTTTTTCTAAACTGAATAATTTGCGCGAGAGACGCTTCCAAAGTGGAAAAATGTGTGTCCCCCCCCCCCCGTAACTTCTAAAATAAAGGAATGATAAATGTAAAACTAATATATGATATACATTACCATGCAAACTTCCACCGAAAATTGGTTTGAACGAGATCTAATAATTCGTTTTTTTTTAATACGTTATAAATCGTAAACCGCATTTTACCTTTCATTCAATCCACTCCAATATAATGAAGAATAATGTATAGTGGTACGGAACCCTACATGCGCGAGTCGGACTCGCACTTGGCCGCTTTTTTTAAGTAAGCTTTGTAAGAAACATTAATTAAATTTAATCTTATTCTACCTCTTAGAAAGTAAGTTTTATAGTTCTCTTTTTACAAGCTTTTATTTAACTTGCAATGTGTATACGTATGTACGGGTCAAATTTTGCAAATGAAAGACCCACTTCCCGTTAACGGAATGAGCTTGAACTCGATGACAATGCAATATTATGGTACCTAAGAGGTGATCTGATGATGAAGTCGGAAGGTGGCGACAGGAGGTGTGCGGGTGGTAGGACCTTGTGCAGGGTCCGTCCGGATCGCAACCACCATCTTATCCATTAACCTACCGCCAAACAGCAGTGTTCGCATTGTTGTGTTCCGGTTTGGGGATAAGACAGCCGGTGAAATGACTAGCATAGAGGCATTCCATCTTAGCCTCAGGGTTGGCAACGCATTCGCAGTCTTAGGATCGCATTGCAGTCTTGTGATTGCGAATGTCTATGGGTCACAGTTTCCACTTACCATCAGGTGGCCTGTGTGCTCGTTTGTCTACTCGATGCCATAAAAAAAAAAAAAAAAAAAAGGATCTCTTCTATTCTTAACGTAGACCCACCGTGTTAGAAAAAAAAAGTACAGCATCAGAAGCTTGTACCTACCAACAAAAAAAATATTTTTGACAGAGACTTATTTCTGCCTTACTGTATAAGCGATTTGGTATGTATTTACTGTTAGCTTGTTTATCTGAAATAATTAAATCAATACTGCCAATCATGAATAGTTAGATACTTCATTTGTTAGTCATAGACAAATATTGCAGTGTGCGCATTCGGGTTTGGTTTCCGGAAAGTTAAATATTTGTATGATGTGCTGGAGTATTTGATCATGAGAATTGGGTATGTTCTATCGATACGTACGTACAAGCCTAGAGTTTAGTTTGATAGCTAGGTGAATTTCTGTGAAATTGGGAATATTTATGTTTTTTTTTACAGATTCATAAAAAGCTGAGTCATGTAACGAACAGTTTAGTTTTTTTAATAGCTACAAAAATAACCAAGATCTAAGCCAATAAAGATTTTGTTCCTATATTTTTGTAGCAAAACAGAACTTAATACTCAATACTCAGTACTTTATTATTATTATTATTCGAATTTATTTCAGAATCCAGTTCCATTTATGTTGTTAGTAACATCAAATCTTATTCTAAATTAGTAATTAATATTTGATTAACAAATTATATTCAGAGAGAAAAGTTTTAAAAATTAGAAAAGACATCAGAAAAAAAAACAATTATTGTATTTTTGTACACTTTACAATTTACCTTTAATGTTTAATTAACTAATTTGTATTATTAAAATTTGTCGTCTAAGTATTCATTTACTGTGTAGTAAGCTTTAGTAAGTAGTAACTGTTTGAGTTTATTTAAAAAAATACGTTCATTTGTTTCTTGTCTTAAAATTTCAGGTAAATTGACATGGAGTTTATATGGCCGATCGGTTACATGACATCACACGGCATTCGCTCTGTCTAATCGCTGTCTAATTTAGCAATTTAAAATGCTTGTGTCATCTTTCATTCTTCTGAGAAATGCAATTTAAAATTCCATAGATAATTCCCTATTGTCGTATGAATATTTTTGAGTAGGTGCACACTTTGGTCCTTTGTCACTTCCACGTCATGCTTGAACTTTTTTTTTTTTTTTTTTAATGTCATAGAGAAGACAAACGAGCACACAGGCCACCTGATGGTAAGTGGAAACTGTGACCCATAGACATTCGCATTCACAGGACTGCGATGCAATCCTAAGACTGCAAATGCGTTGTCAACCCTGAGGACTAAGATGGAATGCCTCTATGCTAGTCATTTCACCGGCTGTCTTATCCCCAAACCGGAACACAACAATGCGAACACTGCTGTTTGGCGGTAGGTTAATGGATAAGATGGTGGTAGCGATCCGGACGGGCCCTGCACAAGGTCCTACCACCCGCTAAAACTGAACTGCTGTAGTAATCTGTCAAAGGCGTTAAAAGGACAAGGTACTAGCTACACACGCTGGCCTAGTTGGTAGTGACCCTGCCTACGAAGCTAGCGGTCCTGGGTTCAAATCCCGGTAAGGGCAGATATTAGTGCGATGAGCGCGAATATTTGTTCCTGAGTCATGGATGTTTCGTATATATTTAAGTATGTATTTCTCTATATAAGTATTTATATCGTTGTCTAGTACCCATAATACAAGCCTTGAGCTTAGTTTGGGACTAGGTCTATTGGTGTGACATTGTCCCCTGATATTATTATTATTATGATATTATACTTCTAAGGCCCACTGTACAGAAATCATTTTACAAATCCATATAAGAACGCTTCAAAAGATTCTCCGTGCAAATTAGCGAGACAAAAGAATTTATTCGTAACAGTTATAATTTCTTTTGTATTCGCTTTCTTTTCGTTGTCTTTTGTCTGACGCATTTTTGTTCATTTTGAGCTAATTTCAAGGCTTGTAGAATGAGGTTTTAAATAAATAATGGATTTAAGGCAATAATTTATGATCACTAGCTTTTGCCCGCGACTCCGTCCGCAAAGACGACGATTATTGGTATTACCGCAAACATTTATTTTTTTTTTCTGGCGCGTACTATAGGAATTTAGAATGAGCTCCCTGCTGAGACTTTCCCAATGCGCTACATTATGGGGCTTTTTAACACAGGGTATCATTAAATTATCCATTAACCTACCGCCAAACAGCAGTATTCGCATTGTTGTGTTCCGGTTTGGGGATAAGACAGCCAGTGAAATGACCAGCATAGAAGCATTCCATCTTAGCCTCAGGGTTGGCAACGCATTCGCAGTCTTAGGATTGCATTGCAGTCTTGTGATTGCGAATGTCTATGGGTCACAGTTTCCACTTACCATCAGGTGGCCTGTGTGCTCGTTTGTCTACTCGATGCCATAAAAAAAAAAAAAAAAAAACTTCAAGGCCGGTAACGCATTGGTGAAGCCTCCGGCGTTTTAAATGTCTATAGGCGGTCGTAACCACCAACAAAAGTTCGCAACAACCTTTTCATCAGGTGGGTTGTCTGCCTGTTTGCCCGTCGATTGCAACAAAAAAAAAACATTGTCTAATTTTCCGACGTAAAATTACGAGTAACTTCCGTCCGTGTCCTCGGTATCAACCGTTATCAACTACCATGGGCCCTAATATGGCTGCGTTTATCGCGTGACACAGTTTGGATAAGGCATCCGTCACCTTCTAACACGTAAATAAGTACGAGAGTGACGGATGCTTTATCCACATTTGACACGCGATATAGACGCAGCCTTACTAGGCCCGCAGACCTTTTAACCAAATTTCACGTCGATCACAGCGTTCTGTTAAAAAGGAACAAACAAACAAACCAATACGCTTTTGCATTTATAATACTACAAGTTTCTACATGTGACGTTGTAGTTCGGTACACCTTCCATTTCGTTGACCATTCCACGGAGTTCTTTTTAGGTTTAAAAGTAGCCTATGCGTCTGTATAAAAACTATCTTCATTCTAAATTTAATATAAATACATCCAGCCGTTTTAGCGTAAAGAAGTAACACACACACACACCCGCATAATCACACAATCGTGGCTAAACAAATGACTTCTTTTTTTTTTTTTTTTTTGGCATAGAGTAGACAAACGAGCACACAGGCCACCTGATGGTAAGTGGAAACTGTGACCCATAGACATTCGCATTCACAAGAATGCAATGCAATCCTAAGACTACAAATGCGTTGCCAACCCTGAGGACTAAGATGGAATGCCTCTATGCTAGTCATTTCACCGGCTGTCTTATCCCCAAACCGGAACACAACAATGCGAACACTGCTATTTGGCAGTAGGTTAATGGATAAGATGGTGGTAGCGATCCGGACGGACCCTGCACAAGGTCCTACCACCCGCAAACTACACTTGATAAATAAATATAATATTGCAAGATCACAGTAAATAGAATAAAATGAATATTTTGGTAGGTACACAACTTATTTATGATTATTTAATTTTCCCTGCCATTCAAAAATTAACCAATCGGTGATTAACAAAGTTTACAGATACTTCTCAAGTCCTATCAAAGGGATAAGGCTAGTCTCCAAGTAATTGAACTCGAGATAACCGCTCAAGTTGGATCTCAATCAATCGCGAGCTGTAAACAGTCTCGGATCAATCAGGGGTGATTGACTAAGTTTAACTGCTCTATGCATTCTTTGAGTAAATTAGTGAGGAGTCACGCTAATCTAGAAAGGATCTAGTTTATTCATTACAAAAATAAAATAAAAATAACTTGTAGAATTTTGAAAGTCGATTTTGAAAATGAAATGGGCTGAAATTTGAAAAAAATGTGCAAAAGATAAAGATAAAAAAGATAAAAGATAAGAAGAAGAAAGTATATAATCTACCAGCGCTTTCCAAGAGGAGACCACTGCTGAGAAAAAATGCCGCAAGAAACTCGGCAGCATTTTTTAAACATATTTCAAATTATAATGGTACTATTTTAGTCTAGCATTATATAAAGCTATAAATATTAAATTAAAAATAATAGCAAATAACATACGTAGATCAGCAGGAAAACATGCCAAAAATCCTACGAGAGAGATAAAGGGAGATAAGGAAAAAAAAAACATATAAATACTTTATTGTACAAACGGGAACATAATATCAAAAAATATACAGATAAATTAAAGGTTTTTACAAAGGCGAACTTATTCATTTAAGTGATCTCTTCCTGTTAACCTTTGAGCGATTGGGAAAAGTTTGAAATAACAAATAGGCCAAACTTACAACAGTGAAAGGGACTAGATGTTTCATAATTAGGTTATAATTTAAGATAAACCGTTTTTTTCCCGGATTAATAAGTAAAAAATAATCATTACGCAAGCTACAAAACAAGCTTTAAGGATTTTTTGTGGATTACTGAAGTGAGGTAGAGTTAAATCCTCACATTACACTCAATGTACAACCCTGCCCTCAATAATAATAGCCTTGAATGCTTTTTGTTTATATTTAAAAACAATCTATCAATCTGACAGCATGATGTCATGTCCAGATGCACTTCCAATGAAACATTGATGCATCCACAGTTTACAAAGTCGTCGAATGCATCTGTCAATTTTGTTATAAATATTTCGTACTACGTAAAATAATTGTCCTCGGCCTTGTTTTGTATTTATCAAATGAAGTTAAAACATGTTTTCGTGAGTGTTTTTAAAGACGTGAAGTGAGTTTCTTTCTAAAAAGACGTTAGTTGAGCGGTAAAAAACACTGTATGACTTGCGATGATTAGGAATAACAATACATTCGAACTAAAAATAATTATGTAGAACAAAGCGCTCCCATTTGTCTCTTATTCATTCGTTTTCTATTTTATTAGCATTTTAACCTCGTTTTACTTTGAAAGTATTCCCATTTTTTATTCCTTTCATAGTTGGAATAAAGAAATCTCAGCTACAATAAGCCGAATTTAAATAGGGTTCGAAGGAATCCTACAGCTGCCGAGTAATTATTTAACTTCAGTGAACTATTCCGAAGCCCGACATTGTAATGAAGCCATTATTGTTATTTCATTGTGAGTATTTGAGTTTTAAAAGTCAAGTTTACAGTTAAACTGACTCTCTTTAAATGTTGCGAAGAAAAGGTAAATCTGTTTTTATTTGAGTATTCGCTCAATTTTGGAAAGAAAAAATATGCTAATCGCACTTGATGCATAATGAGAGCGTCAGCGAGTTTCATAATAGGATCACACGAGTGTTTTAAGGCCTAATTATGTACAGTTGCATACACTACTTTATCTTCACACGTATCATAAGTACTCTAAGATGGGTTCAGAACCCGTGGAGAAATGACCTGCAATGCTACCTGTAAAATATCAATAGACCATAGATATTAAAATAATGCAATTAAATAAATTTTAACAAATACACAAACATTATATTATTAAAATCAAACAAACAAACAAACAACTTTTCAGAATCCTACCTACTTTCGTAACAGCAAAAAACTAACAAACAAATGACATCAATAATGGCAGCAATTAGATCCTCCGTGAAGACGAAAGTTTTTTTTAAACAATAGACAACTGAATTAAGTCCCTATTCTCAAGTCACTCGAGATAAAATGTCGTGCGGCTTATGTTAAAAAAACATACTGAATTGACGTTTCAAGTCGATGACAGTTTTAATATCTATGAATACTAGAATAGAAACTTTGAATTTTGACAGCTGTTCCAATTTTAAACTCATTACCTAACCGAAATCTGTACTGTTATAACATTACAGTACAGATTTTACCTAGGTATTACCATAGACAAGAAAGTTCTCATAGTAATAATGCTGGTCATTTCCTACGGGTTTTGAACGCATAAATAGAGGACGTTATGATATGTGAGTAGATAAAGTAAACTATTTATTGCCTTTAAAATGTTTTAAATGCATTATGCAACTTATACAAAGATTGAATGTTCAAAGGCGAACTAATTAAACAAATTTCAGGTAACCTTGGAATTAATAAGTCACGAGTCTTAGTTTTAATTAAATTGATATTATTGATTACTTGTAAAACTGTCTTTAAGTGTAAAGTTTAGACGACGCGCTGGCCTAGTTGGTAGTGACCCTGCCTACGAAGCTAGCGGTCCTGGGTCCAAATCCCGGTAAGGTCAGATGTTTGTGTGATTTCTCTACATATGTATAAGTATTTATATCGTTGTCTAGTACCCATAGTACAAGCCTAGAGTACCCATAGTCCGTCCGACCGTCGTTGTTCAGGGTAGTGATTCTCTCAACAACGACGGTCAGACGGACGAACGAGTGAATGTCCAAGCGGCGAGTTTAAGTAGTTCCGTCAGTGCGAACAAAATATATTTTAGCGCGTGCATTTTCAAATTAGCAGCATGGTTTCTGCCGATGGATTGAACGTATAAGGCTACTTAATTGAAAATGCACGCGCTAAAATGTGTTTTGTTCGCTCTGTCGGGACTACCTAAACTCGCCGCTGCGATTTCGCTCGTTCGTCCGCCCGTCCGTTGTTTTTGAGAGAATAACACCCCATAATTTCCAAGTTGCGATGGTCGGTTCAGTGTCGCGTCGTAAGTATTTGTACGAATTTCAATATTGAGTTCAGATTTATTTTCTGTGTACTTGTTTATCTAAATTATATTTAGGCTTCGCCTTAGGTATTTTAATAATTGAACTTTGAAACTTATCTTAACTCAATTTGTTTATGAATTAATAAACTTAACTAACTAATAGTTTCTTAAGCTATGTAGGAGTTGAAACGTCAAAGACCTTTCTTGGAACATCGAAGGATTGTGAAACTCAGAATGCTCAGAAAATTCGTTTTACAAATATCAAATAGAAAGTCTGAGAGCGATGCTTTGTGAATTGATAACTAATATTTGAATTCCAAAAGTTATTGAAAAAGTAATAGACCTTTTTAGGGTTCTTTAGTCAAACTACGAACCCTTATAGTTTCACCATGTCCGTCCGTTCGTCCGCAGCCTAGCTCAGAGACCCTTAGAGCTAGAAATCTATAATTTGGCATGAATATACACATATATACAGGGTGTATACGGAGGGGTGGATCAAACGAAGGTCAAAGGTAGGGGACCTCAAGGGGCATCTGAATCACCCCCATGTATATTCAGCAATTGTTATTAGTTTCGGAGGTATTGATCATTTTAATCGGATTTTTTGTCACTTTTCCTTATGTCCGTGATACGAAAAACCCCTAAATTCATGTATTTATACCTTTTTTTTTCAGTGTTTTCTTGCATGATTAGAATCACTGTGAAATAAGGAAGTTTCTAAAGCTACATAACATTTTTTTTTTCATTACAACTTTTTGAGTAAACACACAAAGTTTGTTTTTCCATACTTGGTGAAAATCAAACGCGGGGTTTCCTTAGTATGGAGAAAGTAACTCTGTGCGATTACTCAAAAAGTTGTAATGAACAAAAAATGGCATTTAGCTTTAAAAACTTCCTTATTTCACAGTGATTCTAATCATGTAAGAAAACACTGGAAAAAAAAAGTATAAATACATGAATTTAGGGGTTTTTCGTATCACGGACATAAGGAAAAGTGACAAAAAATCCGATTAAAATGATCAATATCTCCGAAACTACTAACAATTGCTGAACATACATGGGGGTGATTCAGATGCCCCTTGAGGTCCCCTACCTTTGACCTTCGTTTGATCCACCCCTCCGTATACACCCTGTATAGTCACGCCAACACGGTGGTAAAATAAAATCTAGAAAACAATTTTTTTTTGTGTACTTCCACTATACGTTACGTAGGGATGTATTTTTTTAAGTACTCGACTGTACCACAACCACCAACCACAAAGAAAACACGCGGTCGGATGTTAATCACTACATAGTATTAAACAAAGGGGTTTCCCACTCTCTGTCAGTCTGTCCTTATGACATGTAAGCTTAGATCTTTAAAATTGCACAACGGATTTTGATACAGTTTTTAATGCATAAAGTGATTCAAGAGGAAGGTTTTTATGTATAATAAACTCTGTTTTTTTTTTTAAGTGGACAATCTCACACCAATTGACTCTCGCTGTGGTGTCAACTGATTGTGCGATCAGTTAGGTGTCTTAAGAACTTTTGACCTCCTCTATTGAACCTCGGAGTACCCACCTTTAAACCTCACTCAAAATAACCCCTGGCTAGGAACCAAGGCTTCGAAATAGCCTTGTTTGTATAAAAAATGTACTCTGACCCGATACTTTTGCTCCTGAGTGTATGTACCTAATGTGGTTTTGTATTCTTGCGAATAAATGTATCTTTATCTTTATCTTTAGAAATAGGTTCATGAGATACAGCCTGGTGAAAGACAGACGGACGGAGACGAGTCAGATGGAGTCATCGTAATAGCGTCCCGGTTTACCCTTTGGGTACGGAACCCTACAAATATTTTTTCTCAACTCTATGTTTCATGAATAAGCTTTTATTATAGCTGTGAAAAAAAGTCATGAATATCCCTATTTACCTATCTTCTTTGTCTTCTTATACATACTATAAGCTGAAGTATCAAACTGTAGTTAGGTACAATGTATGATCACAATAGACCGGGGTCAAAACAAAATCCCTACAAACGCTGGGCCCATAGAGTAATTTGCGAGGGATTTGTCCCGAAATATCGTGACGGGCGAAACCGCGATACGCGGCAGCCCCAAATCTATATACTGGCGGTATCTATGTATTAGAGGTAGGTAACCTATTTGTAAGTACTCACTGGTTTCCTTGGTTTCTCGGCTTCGTCCAGGGGTGCGATTTGTGTAACTGTGATGTGTGTGTGAGTGTATGTGTGGTTCACCTCCTGTTACTGATCCAGGCAGCACCCAATCTTCACGGTCACTACACGCGGCCAAAGCTAGCACTCCACACCGTTCACAATAATCAAAATAATCACTGCGCCAAGGGCCTAAGGGGCCAGCAACACTCGGCGAAGCTTCTAAATTCAAAAACCCTCTTAATCCGGGGTGATTAACACAAATACAATGCAATCAAGTTAATAATCCAAAACGCCGGCCGGCTTTTTACACCTCGTTAGCAAGCAACAAATTAGACCAGTCAAGTTAACCTCACAATCTGTCAAACGTCAAGTTAATAGCACAGACTCGGTGACGTCTGTCACAGATTAAAAATTACTTTCAAATCGGTTCCGAACAACCCCCCGCTCCAGGCAGATCTCGTCTGCCTGTTAATAAATGGGCAGGCGGGCCAAGCTCGCTACAGCTCGTTTCAAAACCGAATCTCCGACCATAACCTCAGCAACTCTGGGAACCCCGTCAGACCCATAAAACAAATTTACAATGCGTCCACGACGCCAATACAAAGGTAACAAATTAGATTCCTTAACCAATACAAGATCTCCAACTTTGGGAGGATCAGTTTTGTCAGTCCACTTAACGCGCTGCTGCAAAATATGCAAGTATTCTAGCGACCAGCGATGCCAGAAGCTCTGGGTCATTTGCTGTAGCAATTCAAAACGAGTTAAGCGGGACGATTTTACTTCCCTGAAGGGGTATTCAGGCAGGGCGTTAAGGGGCTGACCAATCAAGAAATGACCAGGAGTCAATGCTTCTAGATCATTTGGGTCAGACGAGATAGGACAGAGGGGACGCGAGTTGAGGACGGCCTCAATTTTACAAAATACCGTTGCAAGTTCCTCAAACGTTAATATCGTTTCACCAATAACACGGCGGAGATGCGTTTTTGTAATTTTAACAACAGCTTCAAAAATACCACCCCAATGTGGACAAACTGGGGGGTCAAATTGCCACTTAATGCCCATTCGGGACATTGCAAATCTTAAAATATTTTTATCACTATTCAAGTATTGACAAACTTCGTTTAAATAACGATCAGTGCCCTTATAGTTAGTGCCATTATCAGAGCGGATCAAAGATGGCAGTCCACGGCGGGACACGAATCTACTTAGTGTCGCAAGAAACGCTTCCGTGCTGAGGGCACTTACCAGTTCCAAATGAACTGCTTTGGAGGCCAGACAGACAAACACACACAAATATGCCTTGACAGACCGAGCGTTACGAAGCTGAGAGGACTTTACCAAAAAAGGGCCGGCGAAATCCGTGCCCACACAAGCAAATGGCCGGTTCTCCGAAACTCTGTCGGAGGGCAAGTCGCCCATCATCGGCTGCGTGGGTGTGGCCGTCAAACGATAACACGGCATACATTTGAAAATAATGCTACGAATAGTGCGTCTGGCAGACAGAATCCAAAATTCACGCTGCAAGATGGCTACAAGGGCATTGCAGCCCGCGTGCGCGTTAGTAATGTGTCGATCCGACACCAACAAATTCACCAAAGATCCTCCTTTAGGGAGCAACAAAGGATGGCGAGCCCCATAAGGCAAGTTCGAGTTTCGCAGTCGTCCGCCGACTCGAAGCAGACCCGATCCGTCTAGAAATGGATTCAAACGAGCAATGGGACCCTTAACCGTCAATCCTTTTTCAAGACCTTTAATAGTCGATTCGAAATGTTCGGCTTGTACTACACGAACCCAATACATCAAGGCCTCTTGGCGTTCCGAAGGCGACAAAACCGATGTCAAATCTTTATTAGTTGGGTTCCGTCCGTTGCGTATGAGACGCCGGATCCAACCGGTCACACCGATCAATTTTGACAGCGAACTGTACCTGTCCAAAAGAAGATTCAAATCATAACCAGGTTGCGTTTCCACAACGCCAACACGTAAACCTGGCAACGCCTCTGGAGAGGAGAACCGATTCTGGGGCCAGGACGCCTCAGGGTGCGTCAACCAATCTGGTCCCCACCAAAGAGAATGGTTTACAAGTGCAGGAGCCTCGCAGCCTCGCGAAGCGCAGTCAGCGGGGTTCAATTCCCCTGGGACATGTCTCCAGATCAGCGGGGTCACAGAGCTCTGGATCTGTGAGACTCGATTCGCAACGAAAACCTCTAAGTTATGTATGGAGGTGCGGAGCCAACAAAGAACAATCTCACTATCAGTCCACGCAAAAGCATCTGAGATCTCAACTGTACGACCCAATGTATCACAAACATGATTGAGGAGTCTAGTAAGGAGGGTTGCTCCGGACAATTCCAATTTAGGAATAGTTAACCTAGTCCTGATAGGAGCCACCTTACTCTTAGCCATCACCAAATGAAGCCCTACGTGCCCGGATTGACTAATAGTCCGCAAGAATACCACGGCCGCGTAGCCTCGTTCGGACGCGTCACAAAACCCGTGGAGACTAGCTCTACATTTGCCGAACGGCAGAAAAAGTCTGGGCAAAGAAATCCGGTTCACGTCCGGAAGTGCAGAAACAATCGAACGCCATTCCCTCAACAATTCTCCCTGGAGGGGGTCGTCCCAAGTAGCTTCCGCAATCCACAACTTCTGCAAAAAACACTTAGCCAGAAAAATTACAGGTGTGATCCATCCATTAGGATCGAAGGTCCGAGCAACAGTCGATAAGACCGAGCGCTTCGTCCAGGTCTTAGGGGAATCCAACTTAACCCGATAAGTGAAGACATCCTGGACGGGCTGGTACTGTATGCCAAGGACCGCAATCAAATTGGGGTTGTCAGCATCTTCAAACAGGAGAGGATCTTGTTGATGTTCCACCGGGAGGTCAGTCAACACGTCGGGGCAGTTTGACAACCACTTACGCAATTCGTAACCTCCTGACTTCAGGATAGCAATCAACTCATCCCGTAAAATCAAAGCCTCTGTAACGGTGGATGCCCCAGTGCACACATCATCGACATACACTGAATCCTGCAAGATGGCCGCCGCACGAGGATAGTTCAATCGTTCACGATGAGCCAACTCCAACAAAGTCCGGATTGCAATATATGGACTGGATTTAAGTCCGTACGTGGTAGTGTTCAACTCGTACACTCGCATCGGATCACAAGGTCGCTCACGCCACAAAATCAACTGATAACGCCGGTCATCTCGGTGCACCACCGATTGTCTGAACATCATTCGGATGTCAGCCACAAAAACAATTTGATGACGGCGGAAGTTGGTGAGGATATCCGAAATGTCCCTGTGCAGTTTGGGACCGGAGTGCAAACACTGGTTCAAAGAAACCCCATTTGACGTAGGGGCCGAACCGTCAAAAACTACTCTAATCTTGCCACCGGGAGTCTTCAAAACCGCATGATGAGGCAAGAAGTAGTGCTCGAGCGAACGCCAATCAATAGCTGAGGGTGACATATGTCTTAAAGCCTCGTACTCGCGCATAAATTCAATGTACTTACTACGAAAATCCGAATCCCTCTTCATTCGGCGCTCCATGGACAACAACCTTTTTTCCGCTAAGGCATGAGAGTGACCGAGAGGGGGGCGTGCTGCCCTAAAAGGCAACCGAGTGACAAAACGACCATCAGCGAGGCGACCAGTATTATTCTGGTAGGACAATTCGCACTCCTGTTCCGCTGGATCGACTCTGGGAGCCTGGGGGGGCTCCTCGACCTCCCAGAAACGCTGGACAGCGTCAGAGAGTGAGAGCCCTACTGCAACAATTTGGTCTTCAACCCGTGGGACCGAACCCCTCAAAACGGGACCGAGAAAACTGAAACCAAAAATAGTTTGCAAAGCAATTAGACCGTATGGTTGCAAAACCCGCTTTTCCCCGGACAAGATCAAACCCAACACATCAACACCCAGGAGCAGGTCGATGGGTCCAGGTACAAACCACTGAGGGTCAGCGGGAGTCAATTCCGACACCAATTTCACCACGGCAGGGGAGATAGCCACCTGCGGGTTTGTGCCCAAAATATCATTCAATACAACGGCCTTGGTCACAATAGTTGGCCCACTATTGACAGGCGTAAAACAAACTTCAATTTCTCCCCTTGGACCCTCTACCTGAACGCCACCGACACCGTGGATGACGACCGGGTATGGTCCGCATGGGATGCCCAATCTCTTCACCAAAAAGGATGACGCAAGACAGCCCTGGGCACCCGAATCCAAAAGGGCACGAACCAACAAAGAGCGACCCTTCGGGCCCCAGACCCTGACACAAACAGTTGGGAGAAGAACTGACTCAGGGCGGGCGGCTGTAGTGGAAGAGAGAGTGGCAACTACCTATTGGGGGCAACCCTCATCGGGTTGCCGACAACCCTCATAGGAGTCGTCTTGACGAGCAGGCAAAGCCCAATTCGACCGCAGATAGTGTTCCACCGGTACAACCGGGCGACTCCCCGGGTAGTAGCCTATCGTGCGGCCGAACTGGGGCGGGCGGCGCTCCAAACGTGGTCGCTCGCAAAGTGGTGGGGAAAACCTGGGAGGCGTGGTGCGGCGCCGAACCGCTGCAAACCTCTCCTGCCGTCGAGGAGAGGGGGGAGGGGTTCCCCCGCCCGTGGGCGGCGAGACCTGACAATCCTCCTCTTGGGGTTGGTGGGGGTGAGAACCCCCGCCCGTGGGGGCGCGTCCAGCACCATCATCCCGATCAACCCCGTTTCGGTTGGCACACAACAGCGGGTGGTGCTTCCCACGGCAGTACGGGCAAGGCTCCGGCCTAGAACAGTCCCGCTGCAAATGTTGCCCCAAACATGAATAGCACCACCGGCGATCATTCGCAATTCCGCGCCGATCCTTGACCTTTCTGTGGAGGAATCGAGGGCACGCTGAAACAAAATGATCATCAGCATTGCAATAGGCACAGCTGCGAGAAACTTGAGCCGTCGCAAATCTAGGTGCCGGGCGGCGTGGCTCCACCACCCCTCGGGTAGGGGGGCGAGCAACAACACGTCGCTGCACCGGAGGAGGCCCCTCTGGGGCCCGCGGGGAGCCGTCAACACCAGCGTTGTCCAACAGGCGGCACTCCTCATCCAAGAATGTCAGCAGGTCCCCAAACAGCGGTAATTGTGTGGCACTGTCACCACCATGCTTTTGTTCAAAACGGACTTTTAAGTCCGTAGGCAAGCGCGACAAAACGATATGCAACAACATAAATGACCACTCGTCCACAGGCAGACCAAGGCGCCTCAACGCATTCAAGGCGATCACCATTGGATTTACCAGATCCCTTCTCAAGGTGGCAACCCTATGTATATGAGGAAGCCCCAAAATCTGAGCCACATGGGTATCCGCCAAACGTCGAATGTTGGCATATCGTTTAACCAAAAGTTCCCTTGCCGTGGGATAATTTTGGTCTGTGACCTCCAAATGGGAGACAATACCTAGGGCCTCTCCCTTTAGTGTGGAGAACAAGTAGGCCAACTTTTGACTAGGTGCCAAGTCATTCCGAGCATCTACCAGACTGGTGAACAGATCATGGTAGGCGGTCCAACATTTCAAATCCCCATCAAAATGGGGCAAGTCCAAAGTGGGCAAACGCCCAAGGAGCGCGAGTGGTGGAGGGGATCGTGTCTCCACAGTCAAAGCACCCTGCTGTACCTTGCTAGCAGCCTGAACAACACTATGCGACAACTCATAAAATTGTGTGATGTCTGTCTCAATCATATCATCTACCTTTTCACCTAAAGCCAAAAGCTCCATATAGCAGTTTTGGACTACTTCACCCCGGGCTGGTAACTCAGCTGATCTTGCCAGAAGGGCATCGATTCGGTCAGGTCGGTCAATCAGTTGAACCACTGAGGACAACCATCTCAATTCCGCCCTGATCTTGGCTGCCAACCTTGCCATGTTTACAGGGTAACAAACAAAGAAACAACACAATAAGACCCAGGTAAATAATTAACTTTAAACTATATTGTTTGAGAATACAAACCACAAAATAATATAATTTAATTTAATATTCACTACTGAACCCTGCAAAAGGTTGTTTGCAGATCCCTAATCCAATTAATATTCTATGAAGAATATATATGATTTATTTTTAAATATAATTTTAATTATATTGTTCAATACAGAACCCTAAAAATAATTCAAATTATATTGTTCAATACAGAACCCCAAAAATAATTCAAATTATGTTGTTCAATACAGAACCCCAAAAATAATTCAAACTATATTGTTCACTATTCTCATTAGATTGAGCACAATAAAAAGGTGAGATAATTATCTCCACAACAATTTATAAACCCAAGTATATAGTTTCAACACTTTCAATAAACAAAATAGCTGACCTATTATATAACCTTTTTATCAGCGGTAACTAGTCTTTTACAAATTAAACAATTACAATTAATTACAATGAATCACAAGGTGAGATTATATCTCCTCAACAACCCTTATCAAGTTAAACCTAGTTCCACTGTGGGTCAAACAAATAAAACCTACCAGCACAGTCGGGAACTAATACCTAACCAAAGTAAACAATTCAACAATTGGTTATAACAAAACCCAAGACAAAGTTAGGTATTTAGTCAGTTTGACTGCTTATACATAAATTCAACCAAAAATGTGGTTTTTAAAACCACGCACTGCTACCAAAACGTGATCACAATAGACCGGGGTCAAAACAAAATCCCTACAAACGCTGGGCCCATAGAGTAATTTGCGAGGGATTTGTCCCGAAATATCGTGACGGGCGAAACCGCGATACGCGGCAGCCCCAAATCTATATACTGGCGGTATCTATGTATTAGAGGTAGGTAACCTATTTGTAAGTACTCACTGGTTTCCTTGGTTTCTCGGCTTCGTCCAGGGGTGCGATTTGTGTAACTGTGATGTGTGTGTGAGTGTATGTGTGGTTCACCTCCTGTTACTGATCCAGGCAGCACCCAATCTTCACGGTCACTACACGCGGCCAAAGCTAGCACTCCACACCGTTCACAATAATCAAAATAATCACTGCGCCAAGGGCCTAAGGGGCCAGCAACACTCGGCGAAGCTTCTAAATTCAAAAACCCTCTTAATCCGGGGTGATTAACACAAATACAATGCAATCAAGTTAATAATCCAAAACGCCGGCCGGCTTTTTACACCTCGTTAGCAAGCAACAAATTAGACCAGTCAAGTTAACCTCACAATCTGTCAAACGTCAAGTTAATAGCACAGACTCGGTGACGTCTGTCACAGATTAAAAATTACTTTCAAATCGGTTCCGAACAATGTACTAATCTAGATAGTGTTCGTATCCATTTAAGGGTTAAAGTGAGGTGATACAAATGCTATTCCATTTATCCCTAACCACGTTAAAACAAATAGAGGTGTAATGGCTATACAAACCACCTTAACCCTTCTAATGTTATCCTTTAACTCAGTTTTCGAAAACATCTCTCCATCTCTGTCACTTCCGTGGGTAGGAAAGAGATAGATGACTTTATCTATCATTCGGTAATCTAATGCCTTTGGATTAAATGTATTCGGTCGTAAAAGTAAAGTAACAGTAGGTTTGGTTATGTAGTATATGTTTATTTTTATGGTTTTATACCCAAAGCTGTTTATCTCTCAGTCTGTCAGAAACGTAATTTGTAATTTTCAGAGACTAGAGGGTTGATTTCTATTATCACTATTACAGGCGAATAATAATCAAAAAATCAGTACAGTGTGGTTAAACGGGCCATTTTTTTTTGCTGTGAATATCTCTTGAACCGTATCACATTAAACTAGCGACCCCCCTCGCTTCTCTTCAGTTTATGTGGGTATGATATAAAGCCTATAGCCTTTCTCGATAAATGAGCTGAAAACCACTGAAATAATTTTTCAAATCGGACCTCTAGTTCAAGCAAACAAACGAACAAACTTCAGCTTTATAATATTAGTATAGATTTTCAACAAGTGAGTTACTTATATACCTAATTACAGCTAGAACAACAGATAATAAAAAAGGGGATCTCTTTATAAGAATGATACAGAACCTTTCGTTTGTGAGTACGACTCGCACTTGGCTAGTTTTATAACAATACCTACGCCCGTAATTTCATAAAATTTTCGGTGGTTGGATTTTATTTTGGTCTCCTTTATTTGTACTTACATAATTAGTGTATTTATAGTGTACGAATGAATAATGTGTTGTAAATTATTATTATACAAAGGTGTAAAGACAAACTAAAATATCACACGACTTTGGCCTGAATCCAACCGGCGAGAGCTTTATGATCGAATTTTGCAACTAGAGCGACAATGGGTCAGTAAACCGTGAAATTAAGAAGCAATAAAACGAAAACAAATATCTCGTTTCTAATTAAGCAATTTGTGCATGCGTATTACGGCCATTTTTTTTTTAAACATTAAACAACAGGTTAACTGAAGGAGATCCCCTTTACGGATTTTGTCAGTGTCATCGGCAAAATAGCTTGAGTGTCTATAATTTTTTTTTGTAAGGAAGCGTTTTTTGGAATACGTTTAAAAATTGCTAATAAACGAACAAATACTTTTTTTCTATTTTGTTAAAAGCCCTTTTTCCACCGAAATGAGAATGGTTTTCCAACACACGTACTAAGAATTGTTCGTGATTGTCCTAGTACAGTTTCCACAATTCTTAATGCTACTAACGCAATAGTTCTACCTATAACTAGTTTACCTTTAACAATTACTGATAAAAAAAAACTTATTTATTAAAAGACATAATCAAAATTTGACCACCAAAATCACAAATACGTACACCAAAACTTTTAATACACGAGCTAAAACCTTTTCATCACTTTTAATCTAATACAAAAGCGCCCAAATAAATTGTCCCGACCAAGTTGTCCCTGCCGTATTTGCTCTGCTGCAGGGATTGATTCATCCTAATTCGACGGGTGGGTACCGCGCGTGACGAACCTCCCGATCAGCGTCGGATAAGCCGCGGGTTTCTTAATGCGACTAACGCAAAATAGGTGTATCTATGACTAATGTGATAATTTCGGTGGGCTTTAAGTAAGGTGGTGTCAAACTATGTAGTATCACTTAGGTATTTATTTATTTGTAAGAAACCCAACAGTTACAATTTCTATATGTGTAATGATAGGAAATAAAAACTAGCTATAGGATTTTAAATATTTATAGTCAGTTACTAACATTAAGTTTAGTACGAGCGTCAAAGTGCCACCCACTTATATAAAAACACGTGCGTAAACTTAAACTAAAAGTAAAATAACTGTGATAGAAATGCTAAATTACTGCACATGCTGTCAAACTTTGCCTGACGGATTCTTACAATTAAAATATATCGATATCCAGTTTATATTCATCCAATTATTCTAGCTTTTACCAGCACGTGTCAAGAAACTATCTGTCTAGACAATGCAAATCCAAGAGATATAGGATATAACATACATACATACACATACATAAACTCACGCCTTTATTCCCAGAGTGGGGTAGGCAGAGCTACAGAATTTCCAACAACTATAAAAACTTTTTGATAATTCTGTAACCACATTTTGCACACTTAGGCGAAGATGTTTACCACACATAACTAAGGAGGATAGGATATAACTTACTGGGATATATCCCTTAATGTATACGTCACAATAACAGCTCACACATCACGGCCTTGCAATTATATTTGAAATATTGTTTAGCCATAATAATAATCAAGGAGATTTATTTATTCGGTATATCAGAGCGTATAAAAATTCAACTCATAGCACTTTTTGCAAGAGCATGTCTTTTTTTTTTGGATTTTTTAGTATTTCGTTTGTACAGTCAACAGCATAAATAAGTGATCATTTATGTACCTTGTCACTTTAACGTCGTGTTTGAAATGTTATACCAAATTGTGAAACGATTGAAAGCGACAAGGTACAGAAATGATCAATTATTTATGCTGTTGACTATACAACCAATTATGTAACCAATCACGAAACTTTAAAATCTAGAAGTTAATTAAAAGCAACGTAGAATATTCCTTTTATTTCTCGAATAACCGAACCGACCCTTAACAAACCGCCCTGGATTAAAAATCCGCACGTGACAGCCCTACCTGCGACGCGGTCGTAATTAGCGTCCCGACCGTTATGTCGTTAACGCGCACTTGATTGGTTGCCAATTACGCTTCGAGCCTCAAAATCATGGAACCTATACTAGCCAGGATGCATTACGCTAACTAGAGTTTCAATTCGTTCCGTTTTTAGGGTTCCGTAGTCAAACTAACCCTTATAGTTAGATAAAACCCGTCCGTCCGTTCGCAGCCTAGCTCAGAGACTCTTAGTACTAGAAAGCTGTATTAACTACGCCAACAACGTGGTAAAATAAATGTTGAAACAAGAGTCAAACGTCCCCCCCCCCCTATAGCTAAAACTACAAATATTAAAAAAATATTAAAAATATCTTAAAAGCGCATATAACGAATTTAAAAGGAAAACTACCGCGATTAGGTAAGCTTACTTAGTTCCTGAGATACAGGCAACTAAATTTAAATAGAAAATTAGTTCATACGACATGTTGGTTTTTTAGATAGTTTTTAGTTTTTGTCGTAACGGCTTCGGAACCCTACACTGAGCATCACTGTTAGATCAAGTGACTCTTTGTATCACGTTAGCTACCAGTGACGCGATTGGTTTTTTTACGTTGCTATGCTGCCCTCCTAAGCTAATAAGCAGTTTCTTACATCCAATCACCAAAGCAGATTCAATTCTGTCTCGTTAATAATAAGGTTGATATTACTACAGGAGGTTTATCTTAGTTACTACGTTTTTGCTTAAGACGGCTGTATGGATGTGTTAATATCGACCAATCATATTCATTCTTCCACATAGCATAGCACTGGCGGAAACGCGTAGCTTTCACATCCTTGCAGCGTAGCTGTATTTACAGATCTCTGGTGGAAAGGCACCCTATGGAGGGACTATCATTTATACCATGTATTTTGATGATTTATTTATTACAAGTATTCTAGATTGTTACTAAAGCCATAAGAAAGAAGAAGACTTTTAACTTGCCTATTAGAATCTCGGACTAAAAATAGTTTGCATATAAATCATTCTCTTTATATCGAAGCAATACGACCTAAATCGAGGAGAACAGAGGAAGAGGGACAAAACGTGCATTAATACTAATAGATTTAAATGGAGTCTTTAGCATCGCCGCAGAACAATTAATTATACAGATTATGCATATTCCGTGGCTCCGGTGAAAAAGGATTTAATCGACTACAATAGCTCGTATTAAACAAATCTAACCAAAAACCAGTTTTACGAGATTAAAAGCCACCGGAATTAGACACGGATGAACTAATTAAAGTAAAATGAAAAAACAACATGTATGAACAAATTTTCTATTTTAAATTATTGTCTTAGATGATTTTAGTAGGTAAAAACACTTTAGTCGCCTGTATCTCAGGAACTAATTAAGTCTTCTTAGTCTGGATAGTTTTCCTTTTAAATTCGTTAAAGTTATGTGATTTCATTGAAGATATTTTTCAGATTTTTAGTACCTATGTAGTTTTGGCTGTAGGGGGGAGACACTTGATTCTTACTAAAATTTGCGCTTTAAAACTTAATATTTCATGAACGAATCCTTTAGTCAAAAAATTGTTTTTACAAACCCTCACATATATTTGAGACCTATCTAACGACACCCCACACTATGGGGTAGACGAGAAAAACAAATCCCCACGTTTTTTGGTATTTTTTGTTACCCAAAAAACCGATTTACCAAAAATTCAACATGAAGTCATTATTATGATTAATAATCTTGAACGTGAAATATATCTGATAGATACATTTTAGTTCCACCTTTTAAATAATTTTACACATAGAAATTAAATATAAGTATGTATCGCTTAAACTATATATTTTTTTATTGGAGGTTACTTTAATTTGAGTGTAGTTACATGTTAAATCTTGAAACCTCTGTTTTGTACAATCTGTGCTAAGACCTCTCGAGCCGCGAGCAATTATAAAAGGTACTTCCAAACCAGCAATCCGAACACAATTCCTCCGAGGAATCATTTTACCTATCTCGCCGGAAAATACTTTTTGTTGTTTTATTATTCTGTGGCAGCGAAATAGCTTTTACGCCATTCGCTAGCTTATTTTTACAATCTTAAAACGTTTCAATTTCCTATTTGTAATTGAAATTCATAGCTGTATAAAAATATCTGAGCGCTCCGTGTCATCGTGTCTAATTCCGGTGGCTTTTAATCTCGTACGGCCTACCTACCATACTAGAAACAGGGAGTTTTTTGTAAGTGGGTCTTTGAATCGACCATCAAGGCAGTAAAGTTAAATTACGTTTGTTAGTGCCATTTTCAGTTTAAAAATAAAGATAGGAAAATAAACCTTATGGTTATTGTAACACAGTTCCATTAAATTGCCTTGACTATGTACATCCTATTGCACACTGGGCGTCGCGTGGCTAATAATATGGTCGGTTTATAAAATAATATTATAGCTGTTGACCGCGACACCGTCTGCGCAGAAAAAAAAATTGCCTATGTTCATCAGGGATAGTGTAGGATTCTAATCAAATGGTGTAAGAATGTTTCAAACCGGTCCTGTAGATTCGGAGCCTATTCAATTCAAGCAAATAAACAAATTAAACCTTTCCTCTTTATAATATTAGTGTAGACTAGAAAACGCCTGCGACTTCGTACGTGTGGAGGTTTAGTTTAGTTTCCCGCAATTACCCCTATTTTAACCCCTTTTTTAACTTCCAAAAATCCTTCCTCTGTGCATGTGCCAGTCGGTTTTTGTCTTATATTATAAAGAAAAACTAAACCATCTATCTATTACCTTGGTTTTAGTTTTAGTATTTCGCATTTATAATTGAAATTAATGAATAATTATTCCCTGAGCAAAGCGTAAGACAGTTTAAATTTAGTTTTGGTAAATCTGTTTACTGGCCCGACGTGAGGCCATGCTTGGTGTGGTGGCCACTGGTACTCTCATTTTGTATGAAAACTCTTTTTGGTAAAAAAAGTTTATTCTTATTTACGGAAAATTAAAATGAATACAGAACGATTAAAATTTTTTTCAAATGGAACTCAGCTTTCTGACAGTTTTTGTTATGTAGTAAGGCTGAAATATATTTTTTATTGGAAACCTGATGAAAATGTAATATAATAGTAGGTAATTAAAAAATTCAGATGGTAATGGAGTGGAAGGAATAGGATTGGAGTAGGATTTTACCCACCCCTTAGGAGTACCCACCGATATACATATGTATTTAAGTATTATCTTTGAATAAGTATTTATATCGTTGTCTAATACCCGTAAGAACCCTAAAGCTTAGATTGGTTTGTGATTGTTCCCCGATTAAATATCAATTTTATTAATTTTAATTTTTGCAAAAAAATACAGTGGGCAACAAAAGCTAGACCCAAAAACATCCAGAAATATATTTTTAATGTATTAATTTACCTCTTGACCGGCTTACCGAATGTGGGCAGATTGGGTACGAAGGGTACCTAAGACGCCAGGTCACGCCGGAGGGTGGGAAAGCACCAGTTAAATCTTACAGCCTTTTTACATATTTTCCCGGCCCCACTCACTTTTATTGTACCCAACGACCCTCACTGCTTTGTATAATGGCCGATTTAGGGTTCCGTACTTGGTAGCCAAATGGCAGAAACAGAACCACAATTTCGTAATGACTTCATGTATGGCTCAGCCATTTTCCTTTTTTTAGGACGAAACTGAAAAAATATTATTTCCTTCTCATATTGTTTCATCAAGAACAAAACAAAAACAAAAAAAAACTAATTTCCTAAACCGAAAATTTCAATGTCCTTGCAGCTTTTAAAATCCCTTTTTACTCGTACTTTGGAAATATTTGTTATTAAATTATGTTAAAAAAACTGCCCGCCTACGTTTTATAGAATTCCTAACTCGCTAACCATCACATAAGTCACTGATACATATTTAAACTTTGAACTTTATTTACTAATGTTTAAGGTAGGGTTTGGATTGTTAGGTTTGAGTGAGATATGTTTTTCTTTATAGAAGTTACAGTCGATATTGAAATCAGCCATTCAGAACACGGCCTCCAGTAATATTGCAGGAATTAGGGCAGCGATTGTTTTTAAAGGGTTCTATTATAAGAGTGCTTTCACATTAAACCGTTAAGGCAGCGCTGCATTGACGGTGTTAGTTTTATATGGTAATTACCTATTATGTGTATATTTTAGTTATTATACTTGCAACTTTGTTGTATTTAAACGTTATTCCCATGGAACATATAACCTTTTTTAAACCATGACGAAGACGAAGACAAAATTCAGCACAAATATAATTCATATGCTGGGTGTAAATCTGGAAAATACTTGACTCATTAAAAGTAGTTTATTTCGAGAATTTGTACAAGTTCTACGTGGATGAATTGGCGGGAAATCGCTTTTGAATAAAAAATTTAATACCTACATAAAGAGGGACTACAATATTTTTTTAAAACGTTAAATGTACCGATGAGTCGTGTTAACCGACGTGCGTGCATGACTCGATGTATGAATGTGGAAGAAGCGAAATAAATTTGTCAAGATCGTAGCAAGTGGAAAGAAGTGGTCTCTGCCTACCCCTCTGGGAAACAGGCGTGATTTAATGTATGTATTGATGTTGTTGTTAAATGTATTAAAATGTACCCACATACAAAAAATCTCATTCACGGATTATTTAGTAAGTAATTACAAAGGAACTCTCCTTCGCTTTGCTCTGAGACTGCACAATAAATAGGCGTCTAACGTCATCAAAACACTTAAACCAGCAGGAACACAACAATATAAATTATACTTAACTAGCGACTCGCCCTCGCTTCGCTTCGGTTTATTTGAGTTTTCTGTAACACACGTACATAAAACAAAATTTATTATACATAAAAACCTTCCTCTTGAATCACTCTATCTACTAAAAAAAACCGCATCAAAATCCGTTGCGTAGTTTTAAAGATCTAAGCATACATAGGGACAGACAGCGGGAAGCGACTTTGTTTTATACTATGTAGTGACATATGACAGTGCAAGACAACTACATTAAGAGTTTCGATACATTCTCCAACAGAAACCGTGTCTCCTAGACAATAATACAATGTTTATAATTTTTATGACTAAGTTTATTATTTATTTATTTAGGTATTTAGTTTAGACGTTATTGCCTGTGTACATATTTTTGAGAATTTGCGGTGTATACATATTTTTGACCTTGGCTGTATCAGCCTTGCATTTTATTCATAAGATTAAACTAAACAAGCATGGAAAAATTTGACTAGTGTAAATCGCCTTATGTAAAAGTGCTCTAAGGACTTTCAGGGGAAAAGTAACAAAATATTTCAAAGGCAAAAAAATAATGGTGAAATGTAAAAGCTGCTCGTTATACTAAAACATTCTCGAATTTCAGAAGTTTTTGTACTTCAGAAGGATTGGGTTTTTGTTTCAAAACAACGGTTTCTTTTGAATAATTAATAAATATCTTGGGCAAATTGACCTAGTCCTAAACTAAGCTCTAGCCTTGTACGGTCAGCATCAAAAGTACCTAAGCAGAATAACATGTTCAAATTAATCTAGACACGACGCATTCTCTTGACAATAGAGTCGAGTGCAGATCATTTTGACATCTTCGGTTGCGTAGCTACTTCAGTTACTGTACTATGGGTACTAGACAACGATAAACATATACATAAAGAGAAGAATATACCTAAATACATAGAAAACATCCAAGACTCAGTAACGAAAATACTCGCGTTCGTCCCACAAATATTTGGCCTGACCGGGATTCGAGCCCGGGACCGCTAGCTTCGTAAGCAAGATTTAATATGCATACTATGAATTATATTGAACAAAAAATATGTCAAGTAAATAAATAAAATATCATCTGATATAAATTGCCGTAAAACAACGTAAAGATGTAAAAGTTAATCTATCTTATAATGTAAGACGAAAGCATTATATTTTTTTCAAATATCGGTTGTCCGGTTTTACAATCGAACACAACAAGCGTCCGTTAAGGAATAATAGGCTTATATGTAAAGTCCGCTAGTCGATATTAACCTGTATGTTTATTGTATTAAAACGCATATTGCCAGTGTTAAGGAGTGTATGTGTGTATATTTGAAATGAAATGAAAAATAATTCTTAACTTAAATAAATATTATTTCTCTTAAGATGTAAAAATTCTAGCTGACACGGGAATTTACGTAGAATTTTAGTCTGTGGACGCTTTTACATTTTTGAAAATGCTTTGAAAATCTCGCGGCTTTTATAGAATTGGAATATTCTGCAGCATTAATCCAATACCGCAGCAATCTTGGTAAGGGCAGATATTTGTGTGACGAGCGCGAATACTTGTGCGTGAGACTTTGATGCTTCTTAAGTAAGTATTTCTTTATATAAATAGGTTTATTGTTGTCTACTACCTACAGTATGGTAGTGAATGTTGGTTGTGGTAGGACAAGCATAAAAGTTGTATAAGTGGGTCAATCAACTTTTCTGTGCACCTCGTTGCCATGGTGACGTCTCCTGGGTCACTTTTTAAAACCACGATTTTAAAGAAGGTATATATAAATGCAGCTTATAACCATTTTTCAAAGAAACTCTATCATTGTTGTCTCCTGGCTTACGGGACAGAATAACAGCAACAAAAAGTTGATCCACCCATGTAAATTCAGTTGAAATGCGCTCTTTGATAGATACATACATACATAAGCTCACGCCTTTATTCCCAGAGTGGGGTAGGCAGAGCTACAGAATTACTAACAACTCTAAAAACTGGTTAATAATTCTGTAACCACATTTTACACAATTAGGCTAAGATGTTTGCCAGTGTATTAGTGACAGGTTGCAAGCCCATCGCCGAACAGTACTACACGCCTTTATTCCCTTAGTCGTCTCTTACGACATCCACGGGAGGACCTGGAGTGGCACTATTCTTACCCGACAACCACGCGGGGAATATGTAGATAGAGTAAGGAATGAAAAAGTCAGAGAGAAATGTGGACCAAAAGAAGATGTAGTGACTAAAATTGAAAAGGGCATGCTTCGATAGTTCGGTTATTTGGAAAGGATAGATGAAAGAAGATTGATGGAAGAGATATACAGAGCGAAAATGAGTAGAAGGATCTGAAGGGGCTGCCCTAGGCGTAAGTTTTCGAATCAAATCAGAGAAATACTGGAAAAGGGCCCAATTTTAAGTACCCGAAACCGACGTGAATGTGGAAGAAGCGAAAGAGTTTTGTCAGGATCGTAGCAGGTGGATAGCAGTGGTCTCTACCTACCCCTTTGGAAAACAGGCTTAGGATATTATTTAGAACCTATAGGTTACAATCGTGGAGCTTAGTTTGTGGGTTGTAATCCTTCAACATCGTGGTTTTCTTTCACTACGACCACGTCACCTAGGCACTGAGAGAATTCCGGTACCTAAATTCTCCCTCACGTCCACTGGCATGTAAACTTTCACAAATTATCAGCGTGTGATCACTCGCAGTTGCTTTTGTTGCTGCAATGCGTGGCCTACTATACTCATCACCGATACTGATTTAATGACTAGACCGATTTTCATAAAACCTCGCTAAGGACCACCCCGACTTAATAAACTTGCGTTCTGTTAAAAAAACCGCATAACTTATAATACACACTTCACTATACTCTACTCTGCTATACTACTCTACTCTACTATACTACTGTACTATACTGTACTATTCTACTCTACTATACTACTCTACTCTACTATACTACTCTACTCTAGTCTATTACTCCACTCTACTACTCTACTCTCCTATATTACTCTACTACACTTCTCGACAACTCTACTCTACTCTACTATAGAACAATACTCTATTTGCGTCAGGTTTTTTTTTCTTTTAAGTATTATTCATTAACATACTATAACCAGATTTAGTTTAAGTATAAATAAGAGGGTTCGATTACTCCTACCGACTCCTGAATGTGAGCACGATTTCCCACAAACTCCCAATTCTGCGAAACAAGCAAATTGTCACCTCACCACCGAGAGAACGTAGCTTAGTTCCTAAATAGCCCGGAATGTCCGGAAATTGCACCGGTCCGGCGACCGACGACAACATGTCACAGTAACACCACACAATAATATTAAATAGTTACGACACAGGAATGATAAGGATTTTTCTACTTTTAGTAATAAAGCATAGTAATACATACTGCATATTAAGTATCCTACTAATATTATAAATGGGAAAGTTTGTGTGAGTGTGTGTGTTTGTTACTTCTTCACGCTGGATTTGGATGAATTTTGGAATGGAAATTCCTCATACCCTGGATTGACACAAAGGCTACTTTGCATCCCGGAAAATATAAGAGATCCCAAGGGAAGTTTGTTTATCTCATCCATGGAATTAAAAAAAAATACTCCACTTTATTTTAATTCAGAATAATGTTTGGAAACAATTTTCATTACAACGTCTCTAAGCAATACGAGTATACCTGAGGAGTATACACATGTAACACCCAACCCTAACTTCCAGTAGTTTCCACACGGATGCCCAACTCTACCATATGCCTGGAGACATCGATAGTCGTAGCTGACTGTACACCCACGCACGGTACAGTCACAGTTAATTAAAGGTGCACTGGCATGAAAACAACGGTACCAGCGGGTTTCGGCGAATGCTTTCAGGCCTTGATTTCACTTCAATTTTGTGCATAGATGTAGGAAAACCTAGATCCCGTGTAGCCAAGTGTCAAGCGTAACACCTTTCTCTTCTGTGTACAACACAACTTGTAGCCAATATTATTGATAAACCGCACATCACTGACTGCAAACTTACGCACACTAATGCAGAGTTCAACACTGACACACCTAAAATGTAGTAAGTACACTTTTGAAATTCAATCGAAAGTGGTTATATACAGACGACTCTTTTTAACGAAATGCATTTTGTAACAGATGCGAAGAGTACTATTCTTTTTTTTTCTTTTTTTTTTATGGCATAGAGAAGACAAACGAGCACACAGACCACCTGATGGTAAGTGGAAACTGTGACCCATAGAAATTCGCATTCACAAGACTGCAATGCAATCCTAAGACTGCAAATGCGTTGCCAACCCTGAGGACTAAGACGGAATGCCTCTATGCTAGTCATTTCACCGGCTGTCTTATCCCCAAACCGGAACACAACAATGCGAACACTGCTGTTTGGCGGTAGGTTAATGGATAAAATGGGTTAATGGATTAACCGTTTTTAGACTCCCTCTATGCTTTCCTACCTCTACTGCCCACTTCACATGCTTGGTGTGTGCCACAAACACTGCAGGACGCAACAATATGTTAGAGTGAGATGGAAATACATCGTAGCCATTCTAACACAAAGTTGCGTCCCGCAGTATTTGTGGCATACGATTTTACGCTTCAATAAAATTTCGGGATTCATAGCATAGGCATTCTATCTCAGTCCACAAAGTTGGCAGATTTGCGGTTTACCCTTGAATCACCGACACTCATTTCATAGAACGTTCGCTGAATTTTCATTTCATCTACATGCGTTTACATGAGCTGGGTAGTGATTCTCTCAACAACGACGTTCGGACGGACGAATGAGTGAATGTCCAAGCGGCGAGTTTAAGTAGTCCCGTCAGTGCGAATAAAACGTAATTATTGTAGCGCGTGCATTTTCAATTTAGCAGCGCAGCGTGGTTTCTGTCGATGGATCGAACGTAGGCTGTTTAATTGAAAATGCACGCGCTAAAACATGTTTTGTTCGCACAGACAGGACTACTTAAACCTGCCGCTGCGATTTCGCTCGTTCGTCAGACCGTGCCTTGTTTTTGAGAGAATAACACCCCAGGGATTTTATGGTGGTCAAGGTCTCGTAACCTTACTTACGTAACTCGTGCTTAAGATACTCAAGTTATTTTAATTGTTGTTCTTGGCGTAGAGACTCGATAGTATTTGTCCTAGTCGAGACGAAAATTTAGAAAAAATATAATTTCAGATTGATACTACAATAGAGTGAACAGATCTTTAATCAGTCATGTTTTTTTATGATAGTTTGTAAATTAATAATTTCTTACATGCGATTAATTAAGATAGTTCATGTCTAAATTCCATGAAACAGCTTAAGAAATAAATTGAGATAATTATCAGCTCTGAGATAAAATTTAGGAGTCATTTATGGTATGGTATTCTTATGGTTAACTGTGGCTTCGTACAATTAGGTAAAAAATTAACACCATTTACAAGTCAGTCCTATGCGAGTGAGTGTCCGTACAGCCAAGTCGGCTAATTAGGTGGCCATCAAAGTGAATAGGTTTAATTAGGTCAGGCACTGACTCTATTCCCAATTGACATCTCTTACAGTTCGTTTAGTTATAATTTAACAGATTTAGCTAACGTATATGGTTTCATTACTATAACTAACTAAATTTTTTTGCCATTGGGAATTGAGGAGACCCTAGACTAAAATCTTCAGACTGCAATCCTAAGACCGCAAATGCATTACCAATCCGAGGACTAAGGGCTGCCTTGTCTTCACATCGGAACATAACGATGCGAACACTGCTACTTGACGGAAGGTTAAAGGGTAAAATGGTGGTTGCGTATCCTACCATCGCTAATATGACGACACGATAGCCTAGTTGGTAGTGACCCTGCCTACGAAGCTAGAGGTCCTGGGTTCAAATCCCGGTAAGGGCAAATATTCGCGCTCATCACACAAATATTTGTTCCTGAGTCTAGGATGTTTTCTATTTATTTAAGTATATATTTCTCTATACAAGTATTTATATCGTTATCTAGTACCCATAGTACAGTCAGCTGCAGAGAAAAGTGACCCCCCCTGCATACAAGTTTCCTAGCAAAGGTGGTTACATTTCTCTGCAGCTGACTGTACAAGCCTAGAGCTTAGTTTGGGGCTAGGTCAATTGGTGTGACATAGTCCCACTGATATTTCTCTCGAACTCGTTAGGTACCAATTGGTAAAATCCCAAATCGTCAGTGTTAATCCAGCGGTTCCACCTTCAACAAATCTACAAATCCCGGGTTATTGTCGTAATCCCGGCATTCCCGTCTGCTCCAATTCTTCCGGGGCATTAAACACCCTCATTTTTACGGGGTGCCGTGATGTTTTGTCAAGGGTTCCGAAATCATTTGTTTGGCGTAGAAATAATTCAGGGGGAGTTAAAAAAGTAACACCTTTTTTTCTTTTGTTTAGAGAAAACCTTTGGTGTCTATCATAAAAAAAAACGGCCAAGTGCGAGTGGAACTCGCGCACGAAGGGTTCCGTACCTATAAAAATCACGTTTGTTGTATGGGATGCCTTCCTTAACATTTAATATATTTTAATTTAACAATTTTATATCGCCACCCTTAAATATTTATTTTATTCTGTTTTTAGTATTTTTTGTTATAGCGGCAAGAGAAATACATCATCAATTAAAATTTCAACTGTCTAGCTATCACGGTTCATGAGATACAGACAGACAGACGGACAGTGGAGCCTTAGTAATAGGGTCCCGTTTTTACCCTCTGGCTACGGAACCCTAAAAACGAGTATGCCTCCGAAATTCATTCTCATTGTAATTATCTAGAACTACTGATACAATTTTGAAAATACTTGCGACTATTAAAAAAAAAACCTAGTAAATAATGCATAAATTAAAAATTTTAAAGCTTGTTGTTGTTTTATTTGTTCATTTGATGTGAAAAATACCCAAATATTGTATTATGCTATGATAGTTATCTCTAACAATACTATACGCCTTTATTCCCTTAGCCGTCTCTTACGACATCCACGGGAAGATATGGCTTGCAACCTGTCATCTTAGCCTAAGTGTGCAAAATGTGGTTACAGAATTATCAACAAGTTTTTAGAGTTGTTGGTAATTCTGTAGCTCTGCCTACCCCACTCTGGGAATAAAGGCGTGAGTTTATGTACCTATGTATGTATGTAGTTATCTCTTTACAGATGTGCCCCTTTAGGATCGTTTGTGCAATTACCCTCTTACACACTCAGCTGTGCGAACGTGCAGGTTTCCTCACAATGTTTTTCCTTCAACATGAGAGCATCGGGTAATGTACTTAGCCGTGACAGGGTTCGAACCCGGGTCCTTGCTATCACAGTGAAAGGAAGACCCTATTATCGAATGCAAAGAATATCAATTACGTTTCTCGGAAGGGACGGATAGCACAACTCTGGGCGTAATTTGTTTAAGTTTGAAACTCAATTACCTCTCAAATAAACAAATTGTTTCTTTGGTTTCTGTAAAATAATAGCTTAATATTTTAGTAAAGGTTAATTGAACTTGGGTTTGGTTTATATTCTATGTTCTTAACTCGGATTCAAGCTATCCTAATTTTGTTAAAATTGATTCAGTGGTCTACAAAAATAGACCTTATTAATAGTCAGATAAAATAACTAAATAAAAGGCAATCTGTAAAAACCCAACTTTATTCTTTCTAACTAACTAGTGGTCCAAACGAAAAAAAATAGGCCACACTCAGGGCTACCAAAAACACTCCCATGTATGTTCAGCGGATTTTAGTACTTTCGGAGATAATTTGATCCTTATAATCGGAATTTTGGTAATTTTTCCGTATGTCCATGTTACGAAAAACTCCTGAAATCATGTTGATGTAATATTTCAATATCTTTCAGTGGTTTCTTACATGAATAGCATCATTATGAACTTAGAATGTTTTAAAGCTATTTGGGCCATTCTACTTTTCAGTGTACATTTTTGCTATCGTCCGATAAAAAGTATACCAAATGATGAATCCGCGAATAAACAAATAACGTGAACTTAGAATGTTTAAGTTTAACGGTTTTCAAAAAAAAATATCCTAAATTACTCAATTATCGCTGAAGAATCTTGGTAACTCAGTGGTAAATTGCACATTTTCCATAGAAAAGGCGGGGACATCAACGTCCACTGCGTTACTCACTTTATAGTTATTACAAATAACTTTTTATGAATTAGGTTAATTCTATATATAAGCTTATTGACGTCCCTTTTCTAGTTTTAAGTTAGAAAAAGCAGCACTTTACCGTTTGTTGAAATAAAAATAGTTTAGTGAGAGCGTGGCTAAAAGTTATGTACAACGAAAAGTAGAATGGCCCATTTGGCAGTTCTTTTTCAATGTCAACTTTCTGTGAATATTTATTTGAGCCCCGTCGTAATAGAATAACGCAATCAGCTGATAGGGGAATCGATTCCAATCGAGTTAACCGCCTCACAATGGATCGTTTGCCGAGCGCTCGATTTACCATTCGATGCCTTTTAGAACCGTTAGCTGCAGTTTTACGAATTTAGGTACACGAATCTATTTAACAATTTTACTCGATATACCTATAACCCTACATTGCAAAGACTTTATCGTTATCGAAAATCTATTGGATTGACGTAAGTTGCTTGGGATGGTATATTCACAAATCCTATGTGAAAACAGTCATGAATCTAGATGAATATCTCATATTTCAAGACGTACGATTTTAAACTTAAACGTGAAAAGCATTAAGTTCAAACTTATACATCTTGAAAAGTAAGATACGCGTTTTTTCCAAAGCAGTAACGATATTCAACAAATCTAAAATGTACGTCTCAGACATCCCGATGTTTAACCGGTAAAGGTTATAAAAACTCATTAGTGCACAGCATCCGCTGGGAATCAAACTGTGTACTCTTTGACCTTAACCCAACTCCCCCAGGTCAGTGAAAGGTCAGTACTGTTATAACAATACTGTTCTGCCGTCCAACGGCAAAACGCTTGAAGTCAAAAACCTTGTATCGAGAAAAACGCGTTCAAAGGTTTTTAAGTTTCACGCTAGAAATCACCTATTATTTTTCCCTCTGTTGCCGCGTTGAATAGATGATGATGCAGGGTAGGCAAAACGCGCGCGGAGTTGACGACGCGCTGGCCTAGTGGGTAGTGACCCCGCCTACGAAGCTAGTGGTCCTGGGTTCGAATCCCGGTAAGGGCAGATATTTGTGTGATAAGCTCGAATATTTGTTCCTGAGTCATGGATGTTATCTAATATATTTAAGTATATATTTCTCTATATAAGTATTTATATCGTTGTCTAGTACCCATAGTACAAGCCTAGAGCTTAGTTTGGGACTAGGTCAATTGGTGTGAGATTGTCCCGTTATATTTATTATTTATTAAAACGGTGTAAGTGGTCCGTTCCTCGTTCAGAGAAGGAGGAGGAAGGGGGGTTTGGGTAAAAGTGTTGTCATTTGTAAAAGTCATACATTTTTAAGGAGCGGGCATTAGTAAAAGTGGTAAATTATGATAGAATAATTCAAAATAAACATGTTTTGTTATGTAGTGTAATACTCTTAAATGCATCGGAGCCGAGATATTTAATGTTCTTACCTAGGCGTCCTTTTAGTACCAAAAACTGAACACTCAAATCTTAAATATCTCGGCTTCGATATAATAAAACGCCATAAATAATAATATATCTATGTGTCCTCTAAATACCTATGTCAAAATCATCCGTGGCCGCTGGAAAAAATAATGACAATATTCTTTAAACAAATTTACCCAATGCCCTTTAGTCCTACTTATAAAGCGTTCTGTGGGGTTATTATGACATAGCTATGCAGTTCATTTTACGGTGAGTGAAAAGGACGGAGCTATAGCAGTTACATAACCCTGTCCTTTTCTTTCAGCTTAAAATGAATGGCACAGACAGGTCATAATAACCCCACAGTTATGATCGACGACATACACGGTTTTGGTATAAAACATGATAAGCAATATTGATTTGTAAAATAGAGGGTTTGAAAAATTAAACAGTTTCGAAGCAAATTGTCACTAACAACTACTTCGCTAGCAAAAACCTGTACACCTATATTAAGGACAGGTTTATAGTCTACAAAATCAGATTAAGCGAAATTATTTGCACACAGTTTTTCACCAAAAAAGGTATTTTATTGGTGATACAGCTTATCCGTAGTCATCTATGGCCGGTCCGTGGGCGGGTGAACGTTAACCTTTACCGTAACGGGCGTCATACAATCGTAAAGGTTGCTGTGCAAGTATTAATTTAGGATTTTTGAAAATACCAAATGTGATTAATAGTTTATAGATAAGTTAATCCATATTATCATTGGAATTGAGTATATACGTGCCCCATTAAAAAGTATACATACAAAAATACATTAAATCACGCCTGTTTCCCAGAGGGAAAGGCAGAGACTACTTTTTTCCACCTGCTACGATCCTGACGAATCTCTTTAGCTTCTTCCACATTCATAGATCGAGTCATGCATGCACGTCGGTTTCGGATACTTAAGATTCGGCCTTTTCTAGTATTTCTCCGATTTTATTCGAAAAAGTACACCTAAAGTTTTTTTTTTTAGAGTTGTTGGTAATTATGTAGCTCTGCCTACCCCACTCTGGGAATAAACGCGTGAGTTTATCTGTGTATGTATGTATATGTGTTGCAATTTTCCATAGGCACTGTTTGTTACTTTAGATCAAATGGTCGGTAGCAAAGTTTTCTAAACTGAGAAGAAGAGATCTTATATACAAACACAATGAAGGCAACAAGAAATGTGTGTTCTCGGCAGTCGAACAGACTCTGCTCCACTACCGAAAGTGCCCTGCCCCACTGGCGCTGTAAGCCAAATGACTTACAGCGCTGATTTTGAGCCAATTACAATTATAACGCTTTTGTGACTGGCTGGTAAACAAGGCACAGCCTAAAAAGATTTGAATTTTGGAGGAAATTGACCCCCAAGAAAGAAATAAAGGGAGAAGTGGGATACTCACTGTACAGGTACGAAATCTTAGGCGTCCGCTATATTCTAATATGATCCAATAGCTCATCGGTCTGTCATCTATCTCGTTAGACATTTCACAAAATTACTTAATCAATTAATTTCCCGCGACATGCACCTACTTAATGCAGCTGTGAAACGTTAAGTGCATTGTGCACCGTTAATGTGTTTGTTACCCGACTGCCAAAGAAGGAGGGTAATGTTTCGATTTGTATGTATGTATGTTTATGTGGTTCTTTGTTCCCTCGTGCTTTGTAGGCTTCAGATGCTGATTTTAACAAAATGAGGTGTCATTAGATTCCTTTTAGCGTCGCAATTAAACTCTAAAATGTACACACATACATAAATTAAATCACGCCCGTTTTCTAGAGTGATAGAAACCCTTTCCCTGCTACGATCTGACAAATCTCTTTCGCTTCTGCCACATTCATACATTATATGACTTTCATGCTTGTCTTGTCACACCCATCATTCACTACCGTACATCAGAGTAGGGGCCAAGACTCCATAAAAGTGTGTAATTCTAATATATATCATATATATATATATATATATTATATCATATATATAATATATCTCTAAATTTTACGTCTCATCAAATATCATTTATAATAGCTACCTATAGCGTCATCGACCAAACAACGACAATACCCTAAATTATCTACTCAACCTACATTTCTTATGTTACTCAGAATAATTTTGTATACATACTTAACCTTTTTTTTCTTCCTTTCTTTATACCCAATGGAAAAAAATATAGTATTACACTGTGTATAACTTGGATATTTATTATACATATTTAGACGACAACATAAAAAATATGCCATTTTGCTACCGAAAAAATAAGTATTCAGAATTAAGTACTGAATTGTAGGGGAGTCTCCGTGAAAACATCGACGAGACTTACGCTACTTCCGTACACTTTCGTAGCTTAGTGCGAAACCCTCAGAGCGCGAATGTTACTCGCTCGTGTCCTGCGTTTAACCCCTGACTCAAACAGATAGGGGTTACAACTTTGACTATTTAACTGTTATAACCAATGATAGGGGTTTTGGATGCAATTCGCGGGATTTCGAGTCGTTATCATAGTATGGATGTGACTATAATCCCGCGATATTTTTTCAATAATAATAACGTTTATTTCAAACTTTAACTTGTAATTTCGATTAATATCATTTTTTTTTTTTTTTCTTTATTAAAGAGCTTTATCATAACATGATCATGTCGCTCCATGTTACAGCAAAAAGATACAAAAACAACTTAAACAAAAAAAAACAAACTTAAGGTCTATTGATTACCGCTAAATTAGCCAGCTTCAATAGCGCCCGCGGGCCTCATCCGACAAGGGGAAGGCTAAGGCGCTATTACAGCCACCCATAACATAAAACAAGTTTGTAGTGATGCGAAGTTGGCTTCTAAATGACTCGTTGCGGACACACTCCATTAAAATATGGTACACATCTTCAGGTACATCACATTCTGAGCAATTAGGGGAAGGTGTTTTTCGCATCATATGTCCAAATTTGTTTAATGGAATGTGTCCGGAGCGCAGTCTCATGGCTGTCACTATATCCTGTCGGTTTAACGGACAGTCAATCCATGGATTGGTTGGTGGTTCTGGCTGGATCGTTTTATACCAAATACCTTTTTCTTTGGACCTTTCGTCAAAGTACTCTTTCCACATCTGGCAAGTTTGTTGTTTAACAAATTTTATGCAATCCGAGTAGAAAGGAAAAGTACGACACAGAATACCGTCATAGCACGCCTGCTTAGCCAAACTGTCTGCTTTTTCATTGCCGGCTATTCCAATGTGGGATGGGATCCACTGAAGGATTACTGTTTTACCTTCATTTGTTAACATAATGTTTGCACCGGAAACTCCCATTACTGTGAAAGGCTCAAGCACAGACCACTTACCCTATAGACTCCGCTTCGGAACAGTTTGTCTAGTATCTCATTAAGCCAAAATGGCGGGGCGCGGGGGGCGGAAAGTGCACCGTGATTGGCTAGTTCAAAGTCAACGAATAATCAAGTGTGCGCGTCGTGGTGCGCGCCAATAGAACCATGGCAACCAATTAGTGTTCTGTGAGCATAAGCATGGCTTACGGGGGCGCCTTTGTATGCGGAGTCTATAGGGTAAGTGGTCTGTGGGCTCAAGAGTAGGTAATAAACACATTTAAATGCAACCTTTTTGCTTTTGTAATCTATATGTTGTTATGTTACTGGCACGTTGTGCTAACGAAACTTTATAAAATAATAAATTAAATAAATAGTCTGTTGTCAACCGACCTTTCAATAACCCCTTCGTTAAGTTAAGTTGCACGTTGTGATTTATAGTTATTTTTTTACTTCGACGACTCGTTTTATGGACTCAATGATTTAAAGATAATTCTGTTCATCTATTGTGGCTTCTTCTCATAGGACTTTGCAAATATTTAAAAAATATTTCTGAAATCTCCGAGTAGTGTCAGACTATTATCAGACTACTATTAAAGGAAAAATTACCGAACATGCTTCTACCTCCTAAGCCTGTTTTTACAAGGTGGGGAACTTGGCTTTCTCATATTACGTTAAATATTTTAACGAAATAAATACAGTTGTATCAAGTTTACGAGATTCGGAAGCAGTGTCAATAAAAAAAACTAAAAATATATTAAGGAAACCCAATGTAAAAAGCCAAATGGATTACATAAATAAATATTTTAGCATAATCGAGATCGCCTTAGTCAAACTACAGGAACGTGATACGTCAATCATCGATGCCATAGAAATCTTTGATGAAGTCCGGACAGTTATAAGTTGGAGTAATAGCTTACGTATAGATACTAAAATAGAAGCAGTCATGGCTCGAAATCCGGATTTAGATGATATCAGAACATACGCCGAAAAAATATCACACGAATCCGCATCCGATGAAATTTCTTTATACAAATTCGTTCCGCTAACAACAGTTGAAGTAGAAAGATCGTTTTCGGCTTATAAATGGGTTTTAGATGTTAAACGAAATAGGTTAACATTAGGGAACATTGAAAAAATAATGATGTGTTATTTAAATTTTATAGAGACCAAAAGTAATAAAAATAATATGCAAAATATTTGAAATAAATTATTTTATCAATATGTAATCTAATAATATGACGAAAAAACTGTCCTTCATCAACTACACGAAACTACACGAAAGCCCGGAATCCCGCGGCATATCCATACTAGCATAATGATTGAGGCCATTCACCCCAAGTCGCATCCAAAACCCCGATCACTGGTTATAACTTAACAGACTGTCGAATCCACGAGCACTTGCTTTCTGTGCACCGTGACCACAGTAAAAGTACATACATAACTACATAAACACACCTTTATTCCCAGAGTGGGGTAGGCAGAGCTACATAATTACCAACAACTCTAAAAACTTGTTGATAGTTCTGTAACCACATTTTGCACACTTGGGCTAAGATGTTTACCAGTGTATTAGTGACAGGTTGCAAGCCCATCGCCTATAGTTACCAGCCTTTATTCCCTTACTCGCAGTAATAAAAAGTAATCTGATTTATATTAGCCTGATGTATTATTATTATTGTGACAAGATTAATGTATATAAATTTTATTTTAAATGTATTTTATGTGGCTTCTTCTTGAAATAAATAACTTATTATTTATATATTTAATTAGTGTCGTTTTTAGAGTTGTTGATAATTCTGTAGGTGTGCCTACCCTAATCTGGGAATGAAGGCGTGAGTTTATGTATGTATTTAATGTGTGTATCACTGGATCTGTCTGTGGCACCGTAGCTTCAAAACCGACATAACGATTCGGACGCATTTTTTTGTAATAGACAGCTAGTTAAACTAAAATGGTTATGTTTCATGAAAATCGGTGAAGCCGTCAAAGTCACCAGCTCTGAAACGTTTCCAATATATTTTATTCAATTCAATTTCATTACATGCCTCCCAATTCTTGTACACCCACGAGTTTTCTGCATACATCCCACGTACGCAACTCCCAAAACTTTCAAACAACAACAAAAAAAAACATGTAAACTTTTCCCAAGTTTGATGAGCTTTTTTAAAGTTCCCTCCATCGATCAGTGTCTTTAAAAAGCTCGTGATTGATCGGGGGATGTGACAGCTGGGTTAGTTTCCGAAACGGAAATTGGACCAGCTCTCTAATTGCGACTTTAGGGCGTAGAATGGGAGCGTTCGGATTTAACCCATGTTGGAATTTCTCGATTAACTTACACTCTATAATTTAACACTCTAAAATAATACGTGTATGTGGAAGTTTATAGTGGGTTTGTTGGTGAGTGGTTAGTTTGTTACTCTACACAGGCTCTAAGTCACGAGTTGTCACTTTGTACCTTAGTTAACATTTAAACTACCTACCTAATTAATAAGAATATCAAAACTAGAAAGAGACTAATACCCTTATCACAAGCCTAGTGTAGTAGTTTTGCGGGTGGTAGAACCTTGTGCAGGGTCCGTCCGGATCGCTACCACCATCTTATCCATTAACCTACCGCCAAACAGCAGTGTTCGCATTGTTGTGTTCCGGTTTGGGGATAAGACAGCCGGTGAAATGACTAGCATAGAGGCATTAGGCGCTGGCCTAGTGGGTAGTGACCCTGCCTACGAAGCTAGCGGTCCTGGGTTCAAATCCCGGTAAGGGCAGATATTAGTGTGATGAGCGCGAATGTTTGTTCCTGAGTCATGGATGTTTTCTATATATTTAAGTATATATTTCTCTATGTAAGTATTTATATCGTTGTCTAGTACCCATAATACAAGCCTTGAGCTTAGTTTGGGACTAGGTCAATTGGTGTGACATTGTCCCCTGATATTTATTTATTTATTTATTTATTTATTTATTAGTCCTCAGGGTTGGCAACGCATTTGCAGTCTTAGGATTACATTGCAGTCTTGTGAATGCGAATGTCAATGGGTCACAGTTTCCACTTACCATCAGGTGGCCTGTGTGCTCGTTTGTCTTCTCTATGCCATAAAAAAAAAGTAGGCTTGTGTCGGTCAGGAACTAAGAACTAAAAGCAATGAATTCCCGTCACGGACCGAAACTAACTAGTTCCTCGTAAACTACCTTAATCGGTCTTCGGTCCTTTAGGTCAGCAATTGTTGTACGTATGAGGGAAATAGAGTGAACGAGTAAAGAGCGCACGGCACGTCACTCGATGTGAACTTGACCAATTAGTACCTATTTCAAACCGGAGGGGCTATTGCCTAACGCACTCGCAATCCCAATGTCCCATTTTGAAGCCGACTGCGAAAGAAAGTGCATTTTGAAAATCGAAGGCTTGTCTGCATACAAAATGAAAACAATTGTTTTCATTTTGTATGCAGACAAGCCTTCGATTTTCAAAATGAAAACGTTCGTGATTGCGAGTGCGTTAGACAATACGCCCGCAGCTCTGATCTCAAAATTTGCCCCGAAACCAAAGGTCCTAAAGAAACTAAAAGACCGAACTAGTTTCTTTTGCCAATTGACCGAGATCGCAGCGCTCCTTTTAAAGACCGAGCGGACCAACTCTAAAGCCTAGAGCTTGGTTTGGGACAATTGTTGTGACATTGACGCGTGATATTTATTGTTTATTAGAATAATTCTTACCACACTGTTTAAACAAATAACACGGAATTATCTTACAACAATACTAGGTGCTAATAACAGACTTAATTTACATCCTAAGTTTATTTAAATGATCTATTGTGTTCTTATCTTATCTATGAACGGACAATGCTCAGTCATTACTGTCTTAATCATGTTTACGGTGACTTCCGGTTGTAACTACTTTATTTGAATTAATATTCAGAACTACGCTTAATAATGTTACTATAAAAAATACCTTCTTCGATGAACGCAGATGACGTCTCTTAATAAAAAAAAAAATATTTGATAGCAGCAATCTTCTGTTAAGACTGCGCCGAGCGTACGCCGGATGTACAGTGGCGGCATTATTACTATTATTGTGTTTTCTAATAAACTATAATATTTTCTTAAAATTGGTTGGTAGGTTTTTGTAATACAAAAAAAACACAATTTAAAGTTTAGTAACAATTCACCTTCGAGTTATCAACTTAACGGAAAAAAGTTGCCACCTTTTCCCGTTAAGCTCACTACTCAAATGGTAATGGTTATTAAAGTTTGTTACGTATCCCATAAATTGCGTTTTTTTACTTGCGCTACAAAAAAATATCGTCTGATTGCAAGGAAATTATTTAGTTAATTAGAAAACACAATAATAGTAATGAGGGCGCCACTGGACGCACGACGTTTGCTCGCCGCACGCTGTCTTAATGAAACTCCATCCACATAACCCTCCATTTCCGTACGCCGTAGACAGTAGTTTAAAATCAAATAATCGTTAAAAAAAACTAAAAAAAGACAATGACCAATGCAATGCAAAAACCCTATATAAGGCAGTATGCCAAAGACAGAAAATTTAAAAATATCCCAGCAGTTCTAAAATATAATGTTCCAAATTCACTTACAGTTGACCAACTAGGAAAGTATGGGGATAAAAAATCTAAAAAATGTATGCATTTTTCTGTAAAACGAGGCAACGCGTAAAGAAGTTTCATTCCTTAATGGCTCCGACCTATTTTGCACGTTTAAAAGCAAAAAATTATAACTACAATGCCAATTCGCTGGAATTAGAACCTTAAAGTGTTCGTGTAAAGGTATAAATTAAACGGGGCTTGATATTGACTTAAAACACTTTCTTTTTATAAATGGGATTTATGCAAAATGTGTTTGTGAAAAGTTTACTAACCATTGCTTCTTTAAACAGATTTTACAATTTAAGTTAAGTTTTGATCGCAGCAATGGTTTTTAAGTTAGGAAATTGTATCGCACGTTGTTGTTCAAAAGAAAATGGCGCGGGATTCTTCCTCCGAACTGAAATTAATGTAGTGGGTCTTTTTTCACTGTTTCTGTTGCGATTGTAATTTGTTTGTGTAAATGCCAATTTAGTTAAGTGTTTTTAAAGGTATCTTTTCTTTAAATGTTGGTAGTTGAAGACAAATTGTTGCACTTTCTTTGTGTACAGTTAGCTGCTGAATTCTTGTATAATAAATCTATCTTATACGTACATGATATAATTATTGTTTTAAAACTTCTTTAAATTATTTAATTGTGACTCCATCTTATTTTCAAATATGTACCTATATTATATAAAATTCCAAAAAATATGTAAAAGATTTAAATTTTTATTCTTTTTTTCAGATACTATTTATTTCTATAGGTACTGAATAGCTTTCTTAGCGGCTAAATATGTCATAATTTTTAAACAAAGTAAGGTTAACTATAAATCAGAATGAAATTGCGTGATCATGACCATTTCTCATGCATTTAAATCAAAATGTATTAAAAAAACAAGTATTCACCTCAGTAACCGTTCAAATAACACAAATGGAACACGTTCTCGTCACGAAATTCAAATTTGGAATTGGAATATTCTGAATTCGAAACTAACTCACGTGGCGGTTCGTTTTCATTTGGAACTATTGCTATGATCCCTTTAGCTAGAAATGCCAGGAGAATTAGAATTTTATTTTCATCGAGATAAAGTTTTCATTAGGTTGTGCGAGGTTGATATACAAGTTTTGTTTAATGAAGTTATAATATCGTGAAAGTTTAGACTTGGTTTAGGATATTCGTTATTGTTATAGTTTTATTTCGATCGTTATTTAATTTCAATTACTTTGAAATGTAAAAAAAAAATCCCGACATAATGGCAACTCCGTATGTTTTTTTTTTTAAACTCGTCTCAATCAGCCTATTCGTTTTCGAGCTACAATTCCACAGATTGATACTTAATTGCTCGTTATTAATATCAAAACATGAATCACGTCGGGTTATTTAACACATTTTTTATCCCCGAGGGGGTTGTTGTAAGTTTAAGCCAGGGATTCACTGGGGGACGAGTGTCCCGCGACACGTGTCGCCGTGAGTTTATGTTTGTTTTGAGTATTTCCACTATTAGCCATTTTTGGTCACCGTTGGCGAACGTTTCCCCGGGGCAACTATATTGCTATCGAAACGAAAAAATTTATCGAAACTTTTTGAAGTTGTCTTGCAACATCATACTTAAGTTTAACCTTTATAATTTTTATTTTTCTATTGCTACTAATTAGTTCTGGTGAAAATTTTGACTTTTGACACATTTTCCTGCTCACGCGTGAATATATTTATTTCTTATTGTATTTTATACTCATTGTTTTATAATTGTATTTAAAAAAACGTTTGAATGGTAGCTGCATCGAAATATAATAAGTATATTATATTACTTATTATATTTCGATGGGTAGCTGGTAGATTTTTGACGTGTAAAAATACCGGTGCGGCCTACTTACTGAGTAAACATCTTTTATCTTTTATTATCTTTTATCATTTTTTTATAAAGCGGCGCTTCGTCTTAGCAGTGTCATTCTGCTTTGAGATGCGCGAGTAGATTTTTGATGTGCACAGTGCCCGTGCGGCTTACTTACTAAGGGCGTGTTGTTTGATCAGTAGTTAAACTAACTAATTGTTAAAAATCGTAACTAATGGTTAAATCTCAAGGAAATGTGTCAAAATTTCTATTCCTTTTTCGAATTTTAACGATTAGCTAACATAAATAAAATATTGATGTTTTCCTAGTATTTTTATAATGTTTATCTGTTGTTAATGAAAAACCAATTTAATTTCACTCTTGTCAAATACCCAATATTTGACACAATTTATTTAACAACAAAACAAAAGAAAGACGGTAAACTAAACTGTAATTTAAGGACAAAGTGCTGGTTGAGAAATTAAGATTTTTGAAGCGACAACAAATAGCCAAAAAGAATTACCTAACCTAACATCTTCAGTTCTAGTTGCCGTGGATTCCAGTTTGGTTCGGGTGCCACCTCGTCCAGAGTATCGTAGATGAGGCTGCACAGGTCTCGGATGTCCTGGTCCAGGTGGATCATCTTCTCATACCACCGGACCACCTGCCAGCCGTAGTTGTGGTAGATGAGATTAAAAGCCGGTCTTACTCTTCGGGGGAAAAAAAAGAGTGTCATTATTTTATAAAAAAAAAAAAAAAAAAAACATTTATTTCAGACTTGATAGCCCATAGATTATAGTTACAAAATTAAAAAGATTAAAATTAAAAATTAAATTAAAATTAAATTACACTTATTATTCATACTAATTACTAAATGCTAAAGAGTGCGACTCGATCTCCCATATGTATGTGATTCCAGTGTCGCACCACTGGACAACTAACTCTCTCAAGTACGAAAGTATTATAGTTTATACGAGATGGTCAATAATTAAAGGATGTTTTCCAAATGGCTCGCATATTGAAACGGATTGTACAATTTTTCAACTAAATTAAATCATGTATAGTCAGTCAAAAAAAGGTTCGTCACTTTTGGACCTTAACGGCGTTGAAAGAGAGTCGAAAAGTGACGAACCTTTTTTTACCCTGACTGTACACAGCCAGCTGCGAGGGATGTGTTCCGCGGCGGCGTCTAGCGAACCCCGCCCGCTAATTTAAAAAGAGCCCGCTACACATTCTTGCTACGCATCCTCGCACCGCTCAGCTACCTCGCACATCTTTGGTGGAAACATTCACACCGTTACACCTCCGCGTTACACATCCCTCGCACCGCTCAGCTACCTCGCACATCTCTGACGGAAACTGGCCTAGTTTAATTTAACAACCTTATAAATTTTAACTATAAAAAATATATATTAAATCGTAAAATTTGAACTACAAACCGCAATTCATGAAAATAAATTAGGTATAAATAAAATTATTGTAAGCGGTTTACACGCACACGTAATGAAAATACATGAAGTAAACCACTGTACTGCCATGCTATCCGGCACACAGTAGTATCATTACCGCTACGTAAATACTTACGTCTCTGACGCTATACGCTGGAGGTTAGCGGTGTTCACAGCCCTCGCCTGGAAGTACTTGACGCGGCGCAGGCGGTTGAACAGGTAACCAAGGCGGTAGTTTTTCGAGTACACTGACTTTCTGTTGAGTTCAGGTAAAAACAGTAATTATTAATTTGGGTCTACGATGTATTTATTTATCTCCAAATACAGTTCGTCTATTTAACGTATTAATCTTTTCGCTCATTCCCAAAATACCAGTATTTCAAAATACCAAACTACTCTTTTTACCAGGTTCTCAAAAAACCAGATTCGAAATGTTGGGTAAAGATAAAAAACCCTAGAGCTGGTTCTTACCTCTCCCAAAGGATTGGGCTAGCTATCCAGAGAGGTAATGCAGCCAGTGTTATAGGGACTATGCCGCGCGCGGACCTGCTAGAGGGGGTATTCTTTTTGTAGTGGTGATTTTTATTTTAATAATACCCTAATTTGTATGTTTTGTTTTGGGATTCCGATATATTAAGAATCAGGTATTTTAAAATACTGGTATTTCGGGAATGAGCGAATCTTTTTAAGGCTGCGTTTCCACCAGAGATGTGCGAGGATGCGTTGCGAGGGATGTGTTTGTCATGAACCAATAGAAACACTTCATTTACCTATCCTCGATTAGCTTAGCTCTGGTGGAAACAGCACAGCGGAGCGAGGTTTTTGTACATACAAAACAAGGGAAAGATGTGTGCGAGGAATGTGTTGCGAGGAATGTGTTGCGAGGGATTTGTTGCAAAGGCGCCGTCTGGCTCTGCTCCCGCCTCACCGCACCACCAGCTTATTTAAAAAGAGCCCGCTACACATCCTCGCTACGCATCCTCGCACCGCTCAGCTACCTCGCACATCTTCGGTGGAAACATTCACACCGTTACACCTCCTCGTTATACAGCCTCGCGCCGCTTAGCTACCTCGCACATCTCTGGTGCAAACGCAGCATATTTAGTTAGTTTAATAATTAATAACTTATTAATTGAGCTAAAAACTGCCCTTCTGGATTCTACATGAATGGAGGGCCCCGCGTGGTTGCCGGGTTAGAATAGTGCCACTCCATGGCCTCCCGTGGATGTCGTAAGAGACGACTAATGTTAGGTTCCTATATTCAAACCGCGGATAGATAAGGCTTACCTCGGGTTAATATTTGACATTTGCCCATACATAATGTGTCAAATTTTAATCCGAAGTAAGCCTATCTGTCCGCTGTTTGAATATAGGAACCGGCCATAAGAGAATAATGGCTGTGTAGTACTGTTAGGTGAGAGGCTTGCAATCTGTCACTAATACACTGGTAAACATATTAGCCTAATTGTGCAAAATGTGGTTACATAATTACTAACAAGTTTTTACACCCGTATTTATAGTGAAGAAAAGTAATTACTTGAGTATTAGTAGTGTCAAAAGTCATATAAAAATGGTTATGTTATTACTTTTACGCAAGTAATTACTTTTCTTGACTATAAATACGGGTGTAAGAGTTAGTAATTCTGTAGCTCTGCCTGCCCCACTCTGGGAATAAAGGCGTGAGCTTATGTATGTGTATGTGGTGTTCTAGTATTGAACTAGAGGTCAGAGGGGTTATTGTGACATAATTATGCAGTTCATTATACGGTGAGTGTAAGGGACAGAGCTATGGCAGTTATATAGCTATATCCTTTTCACTCAGCCTAAACAGAATTGCATAACTATGTCATAATAACCCCCCAGTTCTAATCTGTCAAGGAACTTGATCAGAAGCTCTCTCCTCGTCAAATAAACAACATCTAACGATTAAAGCCGCGTATCGATCACACTGCGAGTGCGAGTTCAGTGTGTGGAACCCCAAAACATCTCATTGTTTTAGTTTAATAGTTCTAATAATTTATTGTTAATTTTAAATATCTTTGACTGTACGCTAGGCTGTAACTCAGTTTGAAATTAAATAAAGTTTTTTTTAAACTTAAGTCTTCGACCCTTGGTTTATACCAGGATACCAGGTATTGGGTTTCGTAGAATCCGCATGATGCCAAATCAAAGTAATGATTCTCTGAACAACGACGGTCAGACGGACGAGCGAAATCGTGGCGGCGAGTTTAGGTAGTTCCGTCAGAGCGAACACAACACATTTTAGCGCGTGCATTTTCAAAAACCATGCTGCTAAATTGAAAATGCACGCGCTAAACTATGTTTTGTTCGCACTGACGGGACTGCTTAAACTCGCCGCTTGGACATTCACTCGTCCGTCCGTCCGACCGTCAATAGTGTATTAAAACATACAATTTCAAGCTGTTTTCGCCTAACCCGTAAGATACACCTAGGAAGGCGTCAAGCCGAAAACGAAAGTCAAACAAAGGTTAAATATTCTTTTTTCCATATCCAAAATAGATAAATATTTCAAAAACTTAATAATGCAGAACGGCTTTAAAACCCTATCCCTCGAAATGGTTTTCGAATTGGAGTTATTGTAAAAATATGAACAATCCCAATTACGACATAACTATATGCAGTTCATTTTACGGTGAGCGTAAAGGACGGAGCTATAGCAGTTACATAACTCTGTCTCTCTTATAGGATCACTCGTGCATCTGTCTCTCCGTCTGTCTGTAACAGCCTATTTGCTCCAAATCTACTGGACCAAATCAGGTGAAGTTTAGTAGGATGGTGTGATCCTATGAACCAAACACAGATGTGCAAAGTAAGTAAATATTTTTTTAAATAAGGGCCATAGTCAGGGTACAAATTAGAAATTAAAAAAAAAGTTTTGCAAACTTTACTTAGCGAAAGTAAAAAAAAACTCGTTTCGCGATGTTTTGGGGAACAAAGGTAGGTGCTCGGGGTGTAATTATTACTAACGGCGTTTTCTTGGTTGAGCGGTGTCGATGTCCTGTATTTTCATGCTATCTGGCACACAGTATAGACAAGATTGAGTCGGTGAAATTGGATGCATTACCTCTCTTCCTGCTCCCCCTTGCCCGCCGCTCTTCTGCCCCGGTTGACGTGACACCACTCACTGAAACAATACGTTGGTTGATTTTACTAAATGTTTACTAAAGCTTACTAAAGTTTTAGGTTGATTTTGGACCCACACAGAAAACTTGTTGATTTTACTAAACATACTTACAAGATTGACTAATCAGTATCGTATAATTAAGACTGCGCCGAGCAAACGTCGAGCGTCCAGTGGCGCCCTCATTACTATTATTGTGTTTTCTAATTAACTAATAAAATTCCTTGCAATCAGACGATGTGTTTTTGTAACGCAAGTAAAAACACAATTTATGGGATACATAACAAACTTTTATAACAAAAACTCTTTGAGTAGTCAGCTTGACGGGAAAATAAGGACACTTTTTTTCGTTAAGTTGATAACTCGAAGGTGAATTTTATTGTTATTAAACTATGTGATTTCCCTATAAGTTGTGTTTTCATTTGTAGTACAAAAACCTACCGACCAATTTCAAGAAAATACTTTAGTTTATTAGAAAACAAAATAATAGTAATGAGGGCGCCACTGTACATCCGGTACAATACTTATAATAAATAAATAAATAAACATTATAAGCAGAAAAATGCTTAAGAACAAGTGTCAAGCCAGAACTTCCTTAGATTAAAAATAATCTACAGACTGAGACTGCCTAATTTCAGTAGGCAATAGATTCCACAACCGCTCAGCGTGAACCGAAAGTATTTAGAACAAGTTTTGGATTATTAGATGGGAACGCAAGTGAAAAATTGTCACTCGAACGCAAGCGATTTTAACATCTAGTGGCCAGAAAGGCAAAAAGTTCAGAAAGATAGGGTGTGGAATGGGGATAGAAAAGGATGTTAAAAAGCCACGACAGGAGTATTGATTGCCTTGGTTAAAATTAGTTAAAAACTGCAAAAAAATTATAGGTCCTATCAATTCTTTACATACATTTTTTAACTTGTTGGTCATTTTTGTTAACATTTCGAGAACTTTCGCTGTTTAAATTTTTGCTTGGTTCCAATTTAAAAGACCTTTACTAAAAATACTTAAACTTATAAAGTGGTTTTATATTCAAAAATATTAATAAATGATAAATCTCGGAGACAAAGATAACATTTAAGAGCAAACTTCACTTCAGGTAAGTTTTTTGTTCATGGTAATACTATAATTATTTCATTTCATATGTACATAGATAAGTGTTTACGACATTCTCCATAAACGCTTTGGCACACACGCGCCATCTGTTCCCCAAAACTTAACTGTCTAACATTTGGCTTCTTCAATCTTTACTACGGCACAACGTACAAACGTGGATCGGTTTTACCAAGATTTTATTAACAATACCTGACTGTCTGTGTGCGTGTCTATGTGATATGGTCTAACTAGTGATACTATCGACCTACACCTGTGGAAAGTGCTAGTGGATGACGTGCAGTTCCAGTTTTCGGTGAGTCCAAAGACACGACCATAATTCTAGTTTCTTCTCTTTAACCCTACATTTAACTTCTATCCCCCGTTATCTTTTACCATAATTATGTCCCTTGACCTTTGCGGGAACATATTTTTGGTGCCGTGACCAGGACTTACTTGCGCTGCCTGATGGCGTGGTCCACTCTGTACCTCGTGTGTATCAGCAGGCACACCATTAGTTTATCAAATTTTTCCAATTTGTTATATTCCATATTAACTGCATCTGCAGAATCTTCTCTACCTCTATAATAATCGGAATCAAATGGCCAAAATGGAGTGATCACTGCATGAACAAATTCACCTATTGTATCAGCTGCGTCGGATAAAAACGTCTGCGAATAAACAAAACCTGTTACAGATCTAGAAGTTACAACTCTCGATTTTTCGATTCTCGATTCTCATCTGTCGATTACATACATATTATATACGCATATATAGTGGCACCGGAGATTACCCAGCCTAAGACCAACCAAATCAGCCTAACATGATCTCATTTGCACCGTTGTCAATTTATGCCTTTTTAAAGCGTTTGTATTTATTTGTACGCTCTCATGATACATACATAAGGCAATGGCTAAAGATAAAGATAAAAGATAAAAAAAGATAACAACGGGTATTAAAAAGGGCGTTAGAAGAGAAAATTGTGCTGTCGATTCTACGATGTCCTCAATGTGCGGTATAATGATGATTTAGCCATACACTTATTATACTGGCGTAATAGACGAACAGTGGTGCGAGTGATTAAACTGACCATTACAGCATAACCTATGTGCGAGAACGAGATAACAACAACCCGGTTTGACATCAGTTAGCCTCCTTTAGCCTCGTGTTGATAAGCATCCTCTTGTTTCTTTTGTGTTTTTCTTTGCTATCCCGTTTATTTATCGTATAAAACTATATAAGTCAGCAACGGTATCGTGTTCTGTGTTGAACTGTGTTATAAATTATAGCAATAACCTAAATATACCCTAATTTCACAGCTAAATATGATTTTACAATTACCATTTACATATTCCTTATTCTCATTGAACATATTCTGAGATTTACTTACTAGTAAGTTAATATTACGCGGTAAACTAGTATGTTAATATTTCAAAATATGATGGGTTAAATAAAAATATATTATGTCTGTGAATTTGAGAACGAAAGGTATAGAGTTTGATTGCTTTTTACCGATATTTCGATATCTTCCAATAAAGCGTTGTACCTATATTACGTACCAACTTTAGTGTTGCCCATCTACCTATACCTATACAGAAAGTTTTATTTTATTTAAAGGTCCTTTTATCTGATATCAAAAAAAAAGTTAAGATTGAATGATTAACCAAATTTAAATACATGAAATGATTATTTATTTTTGTTAAGGTAAAAGTCAGTTAGTGTTTTGTTTTTAATAGAACACGTCACTATACGAACCCTTTTACAAAATCTGTTCAAATACCAAATTACTAATATTATTTCCAGGTTTCCAGTTAATCCAGTTATTAGAGAAAAATGAATAAAGATAATAAAGGGGATAGGGTATTTTCGAATCTACAAATCGATCTACACTGGCTCGCAAAACTAAGTATCACTCTTTTAAAGAAAATTTAATTGAAATATAGTGGTCTCGGCCCAGAATATATGTTTATTACCCTTGGTCCGTGGGGTCCTAGCGCTCGAAGCCTCTTCAAAGAAGTTTCGAAGAGGCTCATTGACGTCACGGGAGACCGAAGAGCTGGCAGTTTCCTCGCTCAACGTATAAGTTTAACCATCCAGCGAGGAAATGCTGCCAGCATCTTTGGTACAATGCCGCAGGGGCCATTCTTAGATTTAATGTTTTAGTTAGGTAATTTATATATTTAGAGTTAGTTTTATTAAATTTTAGTTTTCTTTTTCAGTATTGTGTTATGGTTGTTATATTATTTTATGTTGATTTACTTAATTGAAAGTGTGATACTTCGTTTTGCAAGCCAGTGTATTATATTGTCATCTGCAGGAAACATCTGTTTAAACAGGGTTTGAACCCGAAGATGGTGAGTTCAACTTTATGTAGTACTTACTAATAAAATTAACAAAAAGGTTTCATGATCGTTTTGGAACTACTTTTAAAGTATATAATCATACATACTATTGCGGCATCTGCAGCAATTGAACCATAGTGCAAAACAGCTGACGTGACAGAGTTCCATGCATCCCACATTGTCCATCTTCTTGTCGGCGATATCATTTTAGATAGAGACTCCATTATAGCATTAAATTCCACAACTTCATACGCGTATTTGCGTTCTAAGAGAAAGTAAAACAAACAACATGTTATAGTTATCAATATCTTAGTTTTTTTTTTTTTTTTTTTTTTATGGCATAGAGAAGACAAACGGGCACACAGGCCACCTGATGGTAAGTTGAAACTGTGACCCATAGACATTTGCATTCACAAGACTGCCATGCAATCCTAAGACTGCAAATGCGTTGCCAACCCTGAGGACTAAGATGGAATGCCTCTATGCTAGTCATTTCACCGGCTGTCTTATCCCCAAACCGGAACACAACAATGCGAACACTGCTGTTTGGCGATAGGTTAATGGATAAGATGGTGGTAGCGATCCGGACGGACCCTGCATAAGGTCCTACCACCCAACCACCAAGTGTTTGTGGGCCAACTCTGCAATGGAATAACCTGACAATCTCGAGTAAAACTTTGTAATTATGGTAGGTAATATTTCTTAGCTTTGAAGCCGGTATTTATTCGAAGGTGTGTTGTCAGGAGGCTTCTATTACGCACTATTTATTGTGATGGACTTGACAGAACCGCGTGGTGCGAACCCCATTTGCTTTGGTTTAGTCCATTAGAAAAGTACTCTTTTACAAGTGTCCTCGCGTGTGTCGCGCGTAATAAGTCCATGGGAGTGTCTATAAATAACTCGACATTGGCGATACACCTTAACAGGGGCGGAAGCTATTAAAAGTGATGTGCTGCAATTATTGTTTCGCATTCAGAGTCATTTCTAACATGTTGTAGAATCACAGGGTTTAAGTAGTCCCGTCAGTGCGAACGAACCATATTTTAGCGCGTGCATTTTCAATTTGGCAGCATGATTTCTGGCGATAGATCGAACGTATAAGGCTGCTTAATTGAAAATGCACGCGTTAAAATGTGTTTTGTTCGCTCTGACGGGACTACTTAAACTCGCCGCTGCGATTTCGCTCGTTCGTCCGACCATCCGTTGTTTTTGAGAGAATAACACCCCTGGAAACTATGTTCTTGCTCAAAAATGGCAATGTTTGCTTAACAAGGCGTTGAGTACACCTATGTAATTGAGCAACTTAATCATTGATTCGACAATTTAGACAATCCCGCCCATGTTTGTTCGGTTGATAACAATAAGCGGTGTGTTGTTAATGCCGGCTCCACACGCTTGGTGTTTACCACAAACACTAAGGGACGCAACTATATGTTAGAGTGTCTTCGATGCATTTACATCTCACTCTAACGTAAAGTTGCGTCCTGCAGTGTTTGCGACAAACACCAAGCATGTGGAGCTGGCATTATAAATCCGCTGTTAAACATGAAAAAACAAAGTTATTATAGTTATGTTATTTATTACTTCAATGAAAAAACATGATACTTATTTTTAGTTTTTACGTGATATTGAGAATGAAGGCTGATTTATTTATTACTTATTTATTTAATCTTTATTGCACAAAAATAAGTACAAATGACGGACCTAATGCCTAATAGCATTCTCTACCAGTCAACCAAATAAATTAACAAAAATTTACATTGTGGGTGCACAGAAAAAGAAGGCCGAGATAAAAACTAAAAACTTAAAACATAATTATCGTAATTATTGCTAATACATTTTTACACTTACCTTTCGGGTCCACGGGAATTGTTGCTAAAAGTTTATCAACATCTTTGGAATTAAATAAGAAGTCGTCACGCATATTCTTTCGCCGTGAATCCACGGCTTTATATTTTTTAATTTCGTCCATTGGAGGTAGCGCCAAGTCTTTCAGCTCAGTGACATTGCCGAACATTATTTTTAAAAGCGAGTAGTCGTTTATAATAGAGAACGTGCACGCAGACTGAAAAACTGTAGAAACAAAAAACCGGTCGAGAGGAGTTATTCCTACCTGTTACCACCAATTTGTTACCACTCTGGTAACAGCTGGGATTTTTTTCCCCACCTGTTACCACTAAAGTACTCGGTGGTAACAAGTGAGAATATTTTTCCCACTTGTTACCACTGAAATATTTGGTGGTAACTACTTGGAAAAAAAAAACCCAGCAGTTACCACCAAATCACTTACCACTAAAGAAATTGGTGGTAACTACGGGAAAATAAAACTCAGTTGTTGCCACCATTTTTTTACCACTGGTAACAGCTGGGAATCTTTATTCCCAGTAGTTACCAGTGGTAACAGGTGGGAAAGAAAATTCCAGCTGTTACCAGTGGAAAATAAAACTCAGTTGTTACCACCATTTTTTTACCACTGGTAACAGCTGGGAATCTTTATTCCCAGTAGTTACCAGTGGTAACAGGTGGGAAAGAAAATTCCAGCTGTTACCAGTGGTAAAAAATTGGTGGTAACAGGTGAAAATATCCCGTCGAAACTGAGTCGGCCTCGACCACGGAAGATTCCGTACCACCGCAAGATAGGTATTCGAATGGGTCGAACTCGATTTCGGATCGAATCAGCGCGAACCAAACGCGCCCTTGACCATTTTTTTGCATTTGATGTTTTTCTTCAGGGTTTGTACAGTCACGAGATTTAATTTGGTACTACTCTACGTTACGTAAAACTCAGACATTCTACAACAATAAGGTTGAGTTTCCTAAAAGTTACAAGTGACTTGACCTCTAATGACATTGACAAGTTCCCAAATTAACGCTCGCCACCGTACACTATTTGTAAGCAGAATTTTATATTTCTCGGTCTCGGTTGGCCTTAAATTCCTATTTTACTTACATGATAAAAATAATATCAAAACAATATTCGAATCCATTATTTTAAGACTGCACGCTTAGTGCTGGTTCATTTTTAATTAAGAAGTACGCACATACATTAATTATTTTCTGGAAATGATTACAATTTAATGTTAATGTAGTTTTGATAGTTTTTTGGGTTCCGTATTAAATTTACAAAAACGGACATTACGTACAGCTAGGCGGTAAAACCCAAATCGTATTTGACCTGTTATGGTACTGTTTTTAACACGGCCACAATTACCGTTAAGTAAAATAAGAGCTATCTTACATACATACATACACACGTACCGTCAGGCCTTCATCCCAGAGTGGGGTAGACAGAGCTACAGAATTACCAACAACTTTACAACCTGGGCCCTGTTTCACGAATCTACAAGTCTACGGATTTACTTGTTACCAGTCACCAGGGTTACAATTACAAGTTCTAGTAAATCCTGTTTCACTATTACCTGTTATTACACTTGTGGAATCCTGTTTCTCAAAAGCTATCAGACTAGTATTACTATTCTATGGACTATTATTTTTCACTAGCTTGTAAGATTACGTTTCACAAATTACAATATTAATCTACCAGTTACTAGTCGCCAACTAGTAAATACTGGCTGATTTCACCATGGTAAACTGATTTTGGTTTCACGAAAGTTAAAAATAATAAATACACTTGTTAATTACAAGCCTAAACCTACCAAGGTCGGAAGCTTTGTAAAAATTACAAGTTGAATTTACTCTTGTCAAAAATATCGATTTTATTGTGAAAATTGTTGTGTCTTGTCGATTTTAAGTGTATTGTGAAGTTTTTAAAGCAAAATGTGGACTGATTCCGACAGCAGCGATGAAGAAATCGTTATTATCCGTCGGCGTCGAGTATTTCTTCCAAGAAATCAGTTTCGGGGCCTAACGACTTCTTTCGAATTCAATCAAAGATTTCGGCTTACAAGCTTAAAACTTGAAGAACTGGCGACTTCAATAGGACCCAGATTGGCCAGAGTGACCGAAAGAAGCCAAGTTTTGGCAGTAAACATGGTAATTCAAGTCGCACTACATTGGATGGGCACTGGTGCACAATACCATGCAGTTGGAGACATGCATGGCATATCAAAAGCTAGCGTTTGCCGGGCAGTTCATGAAGTGGTCAATGCTGTTGTGCAAGATCTATTTAAAACTACTGTCACGTGGCCAGAAAATATGAACCAAGTCGTTGAAAGCTTTTATAGTCTAGCTGGAATGCCGATGGTCGCTGGATGCTTGGACGGTACGCTCATAACGATTGACGCTCCAAGTGAAAACGAAGAGCAATTCGTGGATAGACATGGAAACCATTCCTTAAACTGTTTAGTAGTTTGTGGTCCTAATTTGCAGTTTTATTATTCTTATGCAAATTGGCCAGGGGCTGTACACGATAGTAGAGTTTTAAAGAATAGTGCTCTATATCATAGGATGGAAAACGGCTGGAGACCTGCCAACGACACAATTTTACTTGGAGACAGTGCTTATTCACTAAAAGATTGGTTAATCCCGCCTGTGGTAACAAATAGAAACGACCAGGGAAATGTACGTTTTCTTCAAGCACATAAGAAAACAAGAAGGGTGATTGAATGTGCCATAGGCGTTCTAAAAGAAACATTTCCGTGCTTGAACCATTTACGGCTAAACCCTAGATTTGCCTGCCTAGTATTCAACTGTGCAGTTACGTTGTGTAACTTTTCTAGAGATAGTGAAGATGAATTTCACTTCAATTCAAATGACATCGAAACAGGTGAAACAGCTGAGCAAAACCAAACTGCTCCTGATGAAATCGTTAATTTGCAAGTGCAAAGTAATCGTTTTGAACTTATTCAAAATTATTTTAGATGTTAAATGAAAGAAAAAACTGTATTTTATTAATAATTTTATTGTGTAGAGGTGTACTAGTATGCGTGAAAGTGATGATGATGAATACAAATGAACGATAGGAAAGAAACAGTGTGAATGGATTAGTTTAAAGTTTAAAAAGCACAGCCGTAAGAGGAGTCGAGGTCCGAAACCACGAAAAGACGGGTGCTGTAATAGTATAAATTTGTTTCTAATATAAAACTAAAAACCTTTCTGAACTTTTATTTACCTACAATTTCCATAATGGTTTAAACCAAATGGGGTATGCAAACGCGCTTTTCTATACAGACTCTGCAAGATATTTCTTTTTGTTTAAGTGGTACTAAATTTTTTCGGAAACATTATTCTACGCGTACGAAGTCGCGGGCGTCCTCTAGTTAAGTATAGAAAGGCGTTCCATACCCTTCAGCTTTAATTAAGGCTTAACTTAAGTATAATAACATACTGAGGCAATCACATATAAAGCTTAATTGATGAGACAAGCTTTTATTGCTTAGTGTCCTTTTTTTGCGCTGTCTGACACACAACACCTGTAGCCACGTTCTGACTCGCTCACCATCAGCTCTTAGATACCAAAACATTTTATTACGAGTATTATTGGGATTACATAAATATGTAGGTACCTATTTAAAATTTCAGCCCATTCCAATAACAGAAACTGGTTCACAATTTACATACAAGACTTGAACTAAACATATTAATTAAGAAACAAACAAACAAACAAACAAACAAACAAACAAACAAACAAACAAACAAACAAACAATAGACAAATTATTAACGGAATATTGACCGCGATCACGTTTTGATTTAATTTATTTTAAATCAAAAAGTAATAGCGGTCAATATTCCGTTGATTATGTAGGTAAATTGCCGTGCTCAGAGACGACAGTGAAATTTAGTGATCGTTTAGTAACGTGTTGTCTTATTCTATTGCTATAGCAAAGAAAGTGACAGTAGCAACTTTAATCAAGCATTAAATATAATTGACGTCTCCGAGTGTGGCAGTAAAACAAATAAACATGTCTATGTTAAATAAAAACTTGTCACGTAGCGACATCAAGAGAAAGTAGGTACCCTAGGATTGCTTGAAATGTGGTAATGTGTCAGACAACGCAAACTTTGTGTAAACAAACAGGTAAGGCTTAAGACTTAAAAAAACTAGGAAAGAATATTATTATGGAAGTACCTATACAATTTATCATTTTAATCAAATTAGCTAACTCTCCGAGCAAGAATTATAAGTAAATAGTGGTATTAGTCGAATCTAACTCCTGATTTGTAGAATTGGGACCGGAGGTCTTAATGTGTTGCGTAAAGTTCGATGAAGCTATATTTAATTTTAATTCTTGTTCGTAAATATCAAGTTCCAATTTATAGTTTTTTAACTGAGTATTTTTTATATCTTCTTCAAGTTTTTTCTTTTTTAAATCATTATATTCTTGTAACTCGGCGTGTCTGCGGCTTCCATACGTGACGACCGTTCGTCCTGAAATCATAAGGACGTAATTACATATTTACTAACTAATTTAAAATCCCCCAACGAAAATTTATGAACCTAGCTTGTTTCAGGGCAACTTTAGATTGGTCCTAGAATTTTTAAAAATGGCTTTGAGATAAAGCGTTCAGGCTTTAAGAAATGACAGACAAACGGATAAACTTGACAAGACAGATTGACACAAACAGACAGAAAAAGGCGTCATACACATAACAATTTTTGAGCTTTTAGGTTTGAAAAAGGTTAAATAAGCATACATTTAAGATCATTGAAGAAGAACTAGCTACAATAATAAACGTAGGCAGGTACTTGAAATTATAATCACGCGCAGTGAAAACTTGCCAACGAGTACATACAGATTTACGTATGAAGCTTGCCGTTTTCATTGGTCGTGTCGTGAGTGTTCACAAGTTAGAAAAAACGCCTTACGAGTATTGGCACGTCTTCTTGTAATATTTTCATCATTAGCCACAGATGGATTCACTGGCAAAGTATTCAGTGAAGATGGAAGCTCTGCTGGAATTTGATCCACTACCGGATCTGTAGTAGGTAAATTCCAGACAATCTCTTGAGGTTGTGCCTCGAGTACTTGCTCTTCCATTATATCGGGCACGTTCAGTCCAACTACTGTAGGAGACTCCTTTCCTAGTATTTGTAGAACTAATTCGTCTACAGCGGTGAGCCTTTTATCTTTTCCGCCAGCTGAACCTGTTTTTTTTGAGTTGTCGACTTTAGCCTGTAAAATATTATTATAATTAATTAAATTAGCGATCCTACGTTCCAATATAATAATAATAAATAATATTAAATATTGGTCAAGTTATATCAGAAATGTTTACCTACTCAGGTTACTTTATCTTCTATCTAATATATATAGTTTCTTTCTCGTATAAAATGATAAACTGATTGTTGATATATATCAACGCATAGCCCAAACTACTAGACCTAGACACTTGAAATTTTGCACATAGATACCTTATACGAGTATAGCGTAGAAATCCACTAAGGAAGGATTTTTGGAAATTCACCCCCTAAGGGGTTAAAAAAAGGGGAGTAGCGGGAAACTAAATCTACGCGTACGAAGTCGCGGGCGTCCTCTAGTTTACGATAAAAGAGGTTGTTTTAGCCAAACCAGGTTCATTTTGAGGTTAGAAAGTAGTTTACTATATAATACAAGTAAGAATAAAACCTTAAAACATGGTAATTAAAAGTTTTTACTTACCATTGTAGCCTTTTTGATATTAGGCCAGTATGTATCACGGACGTACGTATAATCTTTTGCCGCCGGTATCACTCCTAAAGAATGGCACGTATTCGTTATTTCTATCCATTTCTGGCGTTTATCTTGTTTTGTTAATGTACTAGAGAATCAACCAAATAAAACACCTTTATTCTCTAATATTATTCTTAAAGCTGTAAGTTTAAATTCCATTGTTATTAGTTATTATTGTTCAATTTTATTAGGACACGACACGAATGAAGCTAATCAAAAAATCGCGGGCCGTTTTTGATGTTTGTTACATTCATCCCACAGATAGGCAAAGGGTTTAAGACATACTGCCAAGTCTTGTGTCAATTACCATTAAAATCGCAACAAGTTTTTACACGCTTTATAATTAATACGATACTAAACAATAATTAATTAACCTAATTAGATCCGGCACCTCAAAATAATGTGTGCTCGACTTTCACTTAACTGATTCTTTGAATAAAAAATTTAGGTACCTAATTCAGCCTTGATAATAGCGTAAACAGCCAATCGGTAACTAGTATTTTTAGTCTGTGCACCGCTACTAGCTACAAGTCTTGTAAAAAAAGTAATGAAACGTGATTTACCAAGACTTGTACATATTAACTAGTTACTACTAACTAGTAAAGCCGTATATTTGTAGATTCGAGAAACGTACACTAGTAATCCTAGTATTTACAATTTTACAAAGAAGTAACTAGTAACTTACAATTGTAGCTTGTTGAAACCCACAATTGTAAACTTGTACAAAATATTAGTCCATGGACGGGTATTACTAGACTAGTACCTTTTGTGAAATAGGGCCCAGGGGGTTATTATGAGATAGCTATGCATTTCAGTTTACGCTGAAAAAAAGGACAGAGTTATATAACTGCTATAGCTCTACCCTTTACGCTCACCATAAAATGAACTGCATAGCTATGTCTTTATAAAAATAAACACCAATTGACCTAGTTCCAAACTAAGCTCTAGGCTTGTACCATGGGTACTAGACAACCGAACGATATAGATACTTATATAGAGAAATATATACTTAAATACATAGAAAACATTCATGACTCAGGGACAAATATTCGCGCTTATCACATCACACAAATATTTGCCCTTACCGGGATTTGAACCCAGGACCGCTAGCTTCGTAGGCAGGGTCCCTACCAACTAGGCCAGCGCATCGTAATAACTCCCCAGAGCTATCTTAACGTTCACAACACGATAAAAGTTCAAAGACGATATGGTTTTTACAGCCAAGAATAGAGGCCCTCGTTGTCTATGTCTGTAGACACATTTTTCCGTTGCAAATGAAAGCTACTTTAAGACTACGCTGAGCGTACGCCGGATGTACAGTGGCGCCCTCATTACTTTTATTGTGTTTTCTAATAAACTAAAGTATTTTCTTGAAATTGGACGAATCTTTTTTGTACTACAAATGAAAACACAATTTATAGGGTATATCATCTAGTTTAATAACAATTCACCTTCGAGTTATTAACTTAACGAAAAAAAGTGGCCACCTTTTCCCGTTAAGCTGACTACTCAAAGGGTAATTGTTATTAAAGTTTGTTACGTATCCCATAAATTGTGTTTTTACTTGCGCTACAAAAACATTTTGTTTGGTTCCAAGGAAATTCTTTAGTTATGGTTTAAGATATTTATTTCTCATAAGATTTACATAAATCACTTACTGAGAAACAATGTTATTTAACTTAGATCTAGGTAAGAGGGTAGCATGCAAGAACGGTAGACCAAATGCTATAACTAACATAAAGTATAATAAAAACGGGTAGTCGGAGACATTGAGTGCTATAGAATAATTATTTAGCTACTAGTTTTACAGGCCAGTTAAACCATGATATTTTGTTACAACAGTTAACTATCGGTTACATACGAGCGGTTTAACTTTCAATGCCGAGATAATAAATATTAACTTAAATATATACATTTAAGTTCATTTTATAAGTATTAATATTATATCGATGTTTTTAGGGGAAGCCGTAGTATATTAAAATTGTGAGAATTGATGATTGGTTTAAGTATTTTAATTTACTACCTTTTCTGTTTTTTATATGTATATTAATATTATTTATTTTATTATTATCATTTTGTACTTTTTGTATGTTCTGTATTTTATTTTAATGAAATAATGGTTTATATTTATTTAGAATAACTATGTTATTCTTATTTATTTAAAATATGTTGTTTTAGTGCTTTTTTAAGTACCATTATAGATTTTGCATCTTTTACTTGATTCGGCAATTTATTATACAGCTGCGCTCCTTCGTAAACTATATTCCTTTTCCCATATAATGTTCTGGGTGGACGAAGTACAATATTATTAGCTTGTCGAGTGAGTCGTTTTTGAATTTGGGATCTTTTCGTAAATGTTATGTGGCTGTGAATGTCTTTATTTATTATTTTTCTTATTAGAATGCATGTGTTGTATATATATGTTTGTGAGATGTTTAATATTTTAGTTTCTTTGTATATTGTATTGGTTGGGGTTAGATACTTGTAATTGAATAGTAGTTTTACAATTTTATTTTGTGAGATTTGTAGATTTTTTAGGTTAGATTTAGCAGCAGAGCCCCATATTTCCACCAAGTAGTCCAGGTGAGGTTTAACGAGGGAATTATAAATGGTGTAACGAACTTTAATTGGCAGACAACGAACGGTCCCCCGCAGCGCACCGGTTAGTGATATGATTTTAGATCGGAGCACATCGGTATGTGATTTCCACGTTAACTTTTCGTCTAGAGTCAGACCCAGATATTTTTCCTGTTTAACATTTTGCAGAGTGACACCATTTATAATTAAGGGCTCGTAGTTTGGTATAGTTTTATTTTTTGCGGAAAATATGATATATTTGGTTTTAGCTTCATTAGAAAACCCAATAATAGTAATGAGGGCGCCACTGGACGCTCGGCGTTTGCTCGGCGCAGTCTTAACTAAATTCGGATTTTTAATTCAAGACCAAAATGGGTTGCCACTGCACTAAAATATTATGGCATAAAAAATGTGTAAATGTATGTTTATTTAAATGTATGACTTTTTAAAACGCCAACACTTTTACCCAAACCCCTTTGGAATGATATTAAGCATTAAGAACGTCGGTAGGTGGTCCAGAATGCCCGAAGAACAATGCAAGCCAAAACCCACCTACCTTATATTGGGTATTTGGATGACAAGAGTGAGGACAACGAAATTGTTCGCCCGATCGAACGAGGTGGGCCAGAATGCCCAAAAGCGACACAAATCAAAATGCAAAAGCGACAGAAATCAAAATGTATTTGTGTTGCATTTGAAATCAGAAGAATGCTATTTACTTAAAGTTTTAAATCATTATTATTTTATTTTTATTTGTGGCGCTTTTGTATTTAAGCAGCGAAGTTTATTTGCGTAAGAGCTACAACATATTAGTTTAATCGTTTGATGCACGTGCCGAATTTAAAAGCTTTTTTAATCGGCACACGTTTCCAGGTTTGTTGACGTTAAATAAAACCCAACCAGTTACAATTGTACTGCCCGGCAACGGAAACGGTACAAAAAACGTTCAAACAATGTTACAAACATTCAATTCGATGGCAACCACGAGGCGAATTTATTTGAACAAGTGCAATAACGGTCCTTTTCCGATCTAGGGGGTTATTCTTTCTCGATCCACTTTCAAATAGACAGTCATAAAACTCATAAAACAAGACCTGCGCGCCCGCTGATATTATGCGGCAGTAGGTATGTGCCAGTTAAAATGTTGAGCAATGAGCAATTTTTAATAGTATATATGTAATAAGCTTTTGTCAAATATATCATTTTTGGCACAAGCTTTTGATGCTGACTGTACTTTTTTTGCAAAGTTATATTCACTCATCAAGACCAAACTTGAGTCCCAACAAATCAATGACAATGTATTATTAGCAGAATACAGTTGTACATGATTGTTACACTATATTTTAAATGTTACAAAATATTTAGTCAGCATTCAGGCGTGCAAAAAATAATTGATTGATTAATAAATTCACTTGAATTTTTAATTAGGAAATTATACTAATACAAGGGAAAAGGGCCGAATCTTAAGTACCCGAAACCGACGTGCGTGCATGACTCGATGTATGAATGTACATAGAAGAAGCGAAAGAAATTTGACAAGATCGTAACAGATGGAAAGAAGTGGTCTCTGCCTACCCCTCTGGGAAACAGGCGTGATTTAATGTATGTATGTATGTACTGTTACAAGTACAAGAACAAGTACAAGTTCAACACGACTGCACACAACGGCACACGGTACAAGTTTTTAGAGTTGTTGGTAATTCTGTAGCTCTGCCTACCCCACTCTGGTATTACATGCGTGAGATAAATAATTAGGCCAGGAGAGTACTTTAAACTTGGTTTAATAAATACAACTACTGCTATCAACTAGCCTAAGACAATATTAATATTATTAAACTAATTACACTATTTATAAGTATGACTTACAAGTATTGCACAACGGTAGGTCACGTTTAGTTGACGTTGTTTTACGAAGTCTGCTGATGCTATTAAATTCATGTTGCTAACTGTGGCTTTAGCAGCTCTACGGCACGTAATAACGTGTTGGTTAAGGTTCTCTATGATGAACCTTTTTGGAAATCATAGTTAGGAGAGGGTTTGGGTTCCGTAACTCGTGCGTTGCGGTGACGGGATAAAAACCGGGGATTTTGTTAGCGAAGAGACATTCCATCTTAATCCTCAGGGTACGTATTCAGAATGCAGAAATCTGTGTCTGAATTTGCCTGTGCACCATCGGCGATTACAGACAATTACATGCGAGCACGATAGTGTAGAGGGCATACTTGGCTGTATTTACAGATCATCGTCTATGGTCGCCGATGATCGCGTCGTCGCGTGTGTCGCGTGTGACGTGTGTGTGTGTGTAATGTGGGTAAGCGTACCGCTATTAGCGGCTCTATTAGCTCCGAAATGTAAATTAAAACTGTTATCAAATGGCAATCAAATAATTGACAAACAATGCATTCTTGACTAAACTTACTAAATTATTAATTGACGGAGCATTTTACTCATTCGACGACTATTTGATGAAATGTAAATTGATGTGTCAGACTTTTGAACTTTAATAATGATTTAATGTAAGTACCTTATGATTTTTTTATATTACTCGTACGTATACCTATGACTACAAACTGCATGCCTTAAAAGCGAAATAATAAACTGTATTAACTAATTTTGACATCCATGTAAAATTATTTCGAGCAATAAATTGATTTGATTTGATCGATTATCGCCGATAGTGTAGTGGAGCCATGATTAGCCATCTCCATTCCATAAAAATATGATAACGATATCGAAGCAAGATGGGCAAGGCTAAAGTAGAATAGAAGAGTGATTTCATCGATGACAACTAGAAAGAATAACCACCAGGTGGGGAGTTTCATTTGAATGCAAAGTTTTCAATATTGCAACAAGTCTGGCGGAAGAAAGATGGGAATCGTGGAGCAAGAAAAAATAAAGTTTCATGTCGGAGTCTTTTATGTCGGCAAGATAAATATTTCAAATAAATGTAGTTTAAACGTTAAAGAGAGTAGTGACAGCTTTTTTCTGTGACTTTGTTCGCCAATTGTCCACATCTTACTTGGATTAGTGTATTGGAAATCCTTGTGGTCATTTTGCCAAATGCATCCTGTAGTGTGAATTTTCGTTTATCTGATTCCATTTTTGCCTGAATTTTGTAACTTTTCAGTGTTGAAGCTATCCTGACTGCGTGAATTTTTGAACAAATAAATATTTAAGTTGTATGAATCAGCTAACAACTAGTTTAGCTCGAATGAAAAAAAACAGGGAACAATCTCTCTTTTCTTGTACTATGTGTAAGACGACGATCCTCGAAATTATTTCAAGTAGATTCGACTGTCTTAACTCTTAACCTCGTCCTGCCCAGTGTTTTTAATCAAGGACATATTCGATTTAGTAGTTTCTGCTCGAGAAATTAAATTTTATATGTAAAATTGTCCTTTGTGAAGGACATTGGGCAAAAACAGGAAGTATAAACAAAAATACTTGGGTAGGACGAGACTATAGTGCTTAGTATGAGTATTATGTAATTTAGAGTTAAAGTTTTAAAGTTGTTCTAGTAATAACATTAAATAGTAAGATAATAGTGTAAGGGCCTGTTTCACAATCGACAAGTAAATTTATCTGCCATTTAAAGTTGGCTCTCTCCTTGTCTATTTTCAAGTGCAAGAAAGAGAAAGGGCTAAATTTATGTGTCAAATATGCTTTACTTGTCGATTGTGAAACAGGCGGTAAGTATAAGTACAGTCAGCGTCAGAGAAAAGGACCCCCCCAAGTCGTTAAAGATTATCGCACGACGGCGAACGTCACGTGACGTTCGCCGTGAGCGGCTAGCTTCCCGCGCCCCGCACCCACCTCTGCCCAAGCATTCACCGGCACCAATACCACTCAAATATTATTTATTTTGCTATTTGGCTTTTGGTCAATCCGAATACCAAGAATAACTTACAAAAAGACATTTCACTTAATATGTGCGGTTGAGGATACGAACCCGCTTCACCAGCTTACAACGCGACGCGTTATACCACTAGGCCATCGACTCAGTTGTCAGTCTCAACGAAAATTTGCATTGGATTACTCCTCATATAGAACAATTTTAATGACGATCTTTATCTTCTAAAAGTTATGGCTTAAATTTCAACTTCCACCTTGTTTACTCCTCAATTAGCCATAAGGTTGAAATTAGTATAGATTTCTCGTTTGGTTGAATACTGTGCTTTTTGCCGATTGTTGCACTACCGTCATTTTACTTCAGAAAAGTAACTGCATCGAAGACGGCTTTATTAAGCAGTGACTTAAAGTTGGCATTCGAATAATTTACTCGAATTGTCCGTCGCATTTATTATTTTGTAGTTGAGGGTAACTTTGTAATGACTTCACAAATTATTGCGATTTGTGCCGTTCCGCTGAGTGAATCTCTCTTTCCGCTTGCTAATATTATCCGATTATTTCGAAATTCTTATAATGGTTCGTTTAACAACTTTTTTGAAGGCTAAAATTGTTGTTCTGTGGGAACAGAAGCAATCAATCAAGAAAATAGCACGAGATATGTGCATAATGGTAAGAGTTATACGACATCTTATTTATACTGAGATTATTATACTTATAATAAGCATTTATTTTTACATTTATGTATTGTTTTTATTTGTTTTTTATATCGGCAGAGAAAAACAGTTCGCAGATGGATACAGAGGTATCAAGCGACAGGTGATGTCAACTGTGCCCGCCAAGGCCCTCGCCCGGTTGCTTACACCGACGAATCTGAGCGACACCGTAACATAGTGCAAGTTCACGCAGAGGCACCCTTCAAAACGACACGCTCAAGTGCTGAGACTTTTGGAGTGTCGCTTAGCACAGTTCGGCGACATCTGCATGCTGCGGGTATCCATAATTATAAACCGGCTAGAAAAATCAAGCTCATGGAGAAACATCGTAACGACAGAGTAAATTTTGCCAGTCGTTATTTAAATTTCGATTGGGCAAACGAAATTGTCATATTTACTGACGAGAAATGTTTCAAATCTGATAAGGATGGGCAAAAAAATTTATGGAGAAGAACCGGGGAGAGGTTTAACCCTAAAAACGTTTTAGACCTCAGAACCAGCGGGCGATTAACACCAGGTAAATAACATTTTATTTCATACATTCCGTTTAAGACGTATATTTATTATATTCTGTTCTATTGACATTTCCGTATATTACATGTTACAGTAGATTTTATGAGATGATTGTTTTCAGGCTACTGGGGATGGATGTCTTCCATGGGCCCCGGCGAGCTGGTGGAAATAGGCGGCCGCATGAACAGCGAGCGATACTTGGAAGTGTTGAGGGACGTGATGCTGCCATCAGTGCGTGTCGCGTATCCTGAAGGTCAAATTTACCTGGTGCAGGACAACTGCTCAGTGCATCGTTCTCGCCTGGTTCAGGAATGGCTGTCTTCCCAAGAAGATATAACGGTTTTCGACTGGCCGTCAAAAAGTCCGGACCTAAATCCCATAGAAAACTTGTGGGGTCAGATGGTATTAAACTGGGATTCTAGTGAAATTAAAACTAAAAAAAAATTGGATCTAGAAATCAATAGAACTTGGGAATTAATGAGAAATAGTGACACATGAAACAAAGATAAAAGATAAAAGATATTTATTCAGTAAGTAGGCCGCACGGGCACTTTTACATGTCATGAATCTACCAGCGCTTCCCAAGAGGAGACCACTGCCGAGAAGAAACGCCGCAAGAAACTCAGCAGTCAGTCATTTTTTAAACATGTTACAATGGTAGTACTTAATCTAGCATTATATACAGCAATAAATATTAAATTAAATATAATATCAAATAGCAAATAGCATGCGTAGTTCAGCAGGAAAACATGTCAAAAACATTACGAGAGAGACAAGGGGGGGGGGGGGGAAGAGAGGAGAGGGAAAAAAAAAAAACGGTGTCCCCTAGACAAACAACTTTGCAATTTTACAAATTATGAATGACTAAGTTTCGGGTTTAGGCCAAGCATTTTTATCTGTTAGATAGTCCTCGACCCTATAGTACGCTTTAGATATTAACGACTTTTTTAAGTAATTTTTAAGTGCTGGAAAGGGTAATGTTAAATGCAAAATGGTATCAACTATGCAAAATCGGCTTCAAGAAGTTATAGAAAGTGACGGCTATCCTCTCCGATACTAATAAAGCATTAAATAAAAAAAAAATAGGAACGTTGTCATAGTTAAAATAAGTAAAAAAACGTTGTTTATCATCTTAATTCATAATTCTCGTTTTTTATTCATGTGTAGGTATGTGACACACCATCTGACCCCACACGAAAAAGTTGTGTTACAATAATTATAACAAATTGTGATAAGTGATAACAGAAAGATGTAAATTGCTATACTACGAGTATATTTATAGTTAAGCATGTTGGTTCTTTCTCAGTGATTCACATGCAGAAGTCAAGTTCGCAGTTTTATTTAACTAAATATTGTAAATATATATCAGCAAAAAAGATAATGATTAGATTACACATAGTATAATTTAACGTAACGCTGTTGACAATAATCTCTCATCAAATCTTCTTCTATCTTCTATATACCTATATATAAAAATTAATCCTGTTTCCCTTGGTCACGGCATCACGTGCGAGCGGCTGGACCGAATTCGCTAATTATTTTATTGTTGTTTGTTATTATCAGGAGAAGGTTCTTATGATAGCAAAAATTAAGAAAATTGAAATCACAATTATTTATAGTTAAGACAGGACAACGTCTGTCGGGTCCACTAGTATACTTATAATTAATAAACGTATATTTTTTTACAGACTTTTTTTTTTTATATGCCTATTTACCTAAAACACATAACCTACTTTATCTTGGAAAAAAAGTATACACTATTATAAAAAATAATTTAAAAATGCAAAAAGGACATTTTAGTTGATGGATCCGAACTAGCTAACTCCGTTTTACTATTCCGACCCAAGAGCCACTAGACCAACTAGTATTTACAGTAACCCGTCGAAAATGTTCAACAGTTTGATGTGTCTACCGAGGGGGTATCCTTTTCTCTGCAGCTGGCTGTACTAACCAACGTGAATGCGATGCTCACCTTTAATTATATAATTATAAGTGAGCATGAGTAAAATCATTTTATACATTAGTGTATAAATCTAATTAAGTACAGCTTTTATCATATGTGTAGTTATACTAATGATGAAAATTAACAAAAGAAAATCCCGTACTCAAACTGTGCAAACAGTTTTATGCAACAATGCACAACATTTAACCTTTGAGCTTGTTATAATAAATAAATAATTGGTAAGATTACCCGAAAAAAATGTTTATTTGTTACTTTGTTTCCCTCCAATTTTAATTAGACGGCTCTGATCGACCGATAGACGTATTTTACGCAATTTGACCAATACACGTAATACGTTGCAAAAAACGCCTCGGTATAGGGTAAAGTCACCAGTGGTCGGCCAGAGAACAGTTGTCGACCTGATATGAGTGCGAAGAGTGGGAAATATAGCTTTCGTACTCTTCCCACTTATACAAAGTATAGGCAGAGGCCGACTAAAGGTCTCTGGCACACACTGGTGATTTTACCCTACAAGGGGACTAATCGGGGTCTTCTGAGACTTGTATACAAAAAAATCTACAACACAAGCAGTGTAATTTTAAAGCTTGTTGTTATACTTTGATTAACTTGCGGTCTAAGAAAAACTAGAATTTATCTTAGGAAGTAATTAAGGGGTTGCTGAAAGGGGATTATCTTAGACTTCACGAGTCAGTGGACAAAAGGGGGGCAGCTTTGAGGGGATGGAGGAAGTTGGAGGGATTCTATTACGGACTTAGTGAATACTGGAATTTGCCCGCGTCCTCGTACGAGTAGAAATAGTTAACTAGATTCCCCATTTACTTTAAAAGGGGTTGGTTTTTGTAAAGTATTGTCACGGTTTGAAACGGTACGTCACTTTTGGGAGGAAAAGTTACGAACCCTTTTTTACCATGACCAAGTATACCTAGAAGGTATTTTTTCTCCCTCTATCTCTCTCGTAATGTTAATGCATGTTGTTTAACCTGTATTACTTTTAAATGTGCTCTGTCTTTGTTATATTTTTGTTGGGCTAAAAACATTTTTTTGTATTGTATTGTATTATATCCTATTTGAATTACAAAATACTACACGTTTTTACTCACAAGTAAAACCTAAGTAAGTTAACAATGTTAATATTAACAAGATTTTATAATATTACCTCTTTTTCCTTCCGTTCCTTTAATTCCTCAAATAAATATCATAAACAACGAATATTCTCTTTTACTCAAAACTTACCACTAAATTCCCGTATTTTAAAATAAAATTACTTTACTTAATTCAAAAGCAACTAACAAAAACTCATAAAAAACTCTCCTCCATTTATTTTCCTATTACCGAACCAAAAACAAAACACGCTAAGTGACATTGTTTATTTGAAATCTAGGCTCTTGCCTAATGGCTGTGAGGCATCGATAACGTTCCTGTAATAAACAGCCTAAATCAAGCCTTATCTAACCCAGTTAGGGTTCATTTTCTAGGGAAATGAACTGATGCGAGGGTGACCACGCTATAGGACCATGCTATTTAAGGATAAACATTTATATTACTCAAACAAACTCAATCTCATAACATTTATTTGACAAATACACACTACTCGTGTAATTCTATTCTACCCGATATTTACCGAATAATAACAGTTAGTTTGTCTGTTTGTTTGCTTGCTTGAACGCTCTAATCTCAGGAACTACTGGTCCGATTTGAAAAATTATTTCAGTGTTAGATAGCCCATTTATCGAGGAAGGCTATATATCATACTCACATAAACCGAAGTGAAGCGAGGGCGGGTCGCTAGTACTCAATAACAGTGTTTTCCGTATGGTCGCCGGGTTAGTATAGTATAATATGTCTTCCCGTGGATGTTGTAAGAGGCAACTAAGCGAATAAAGGCTTGTAGTACTGTTAGGCGATGGGCTTGCAACTAGGGGTGAAAATTACGAAATAAACATTTTGTTTTTACAAGCGTTTATTCCCTTAGTCACCTGTTACGAGAAACATAGTAAGACATGGAGTGGCACTATTCTAACCCGATAACCACACGGGACAAAACGGGACGGGGTTATTTATAGTTTAGGAGATAAATTGACTTTTGTACTATTTAAAAAAAATCCAATTTCGGACAAATCGTCACAGTCAAAACTAATAACCATTCAACAGTTTTTTTTGAATGACCGATTGTACGTCCGATATAAGAGTTTTTTTAAATTGTACAAATTTGTATTTATCTCCTAATCTATAAAAACCGCTAGACATACATAGGGGTGTTTTGGGTATCACCTATTTAAATTATTCATTTGAACCACAAGTAACCCGACACCCTGTATACACGACAATATCAAAAAATACAGTCGGCGTTTTAATACTCTTCTGTGTCCTAATTCGTGAACAACTTTTCAAGTATCTAATCCAGAAAAAGTCCTACATAAAACTGAATCGTGGTAAACCAAAGGGGAGCTTGGGGAGTCGTTACCCGGATTGTCGGTCTGCGTCGGTTGTCCAATGTGTTCTCCCCCCTCACTACAGGTGCTGGGAATGAATGCCTCCAATCGGTCGCTGTGATAGATTCCTCTTTTCTTTGCAAATAGTTAGCCATCAGGGAAAACCTTTAGGTACGATAGTTTCTTTCACATTTGTAAGGTCTATTTGGCATTCTACATGTCGTTCATTGAATACTAAACGGACACATTCCAAAATGAGTCAGTGTTGCATTTTAAAATTAGAAGCTGTTCGTAAAAGATTTTCAATGCAAGAGTAAATTATTTTATATAATATATCGATGGTCTAGAAGACAAATGTGCTTAGTGCATTTACTTTAACATTTTAAAACAAACGCTAGAGTTCATATTGTTACAGGTGGTATATAAATATTAAAATAAATGCACTTAGCACATTTGTCTTCTACACCATCGATATATATAAGACCCCCGTGTGGTAACTAAGGTAATAAAGGCGTATAGTACTGTTAGGCGATGGGCTTGCAACCTGTCACTAATACACTGGTAAACATCTTAGCCTAATTGTGCAAAATGTGGTTACAGAATTATCAAAAAGTTTTTATAGTGGTTGGAAATTCTGTAGCTCTGCCTACCCCACTCTGGGAATAAAGGCGTGAGTTTATGTGTGTATATATAAGAAACCGACGTACGTGCATGAAGAGATTCATGAATGTAGAGGAAGCGAAACTTGTATGTTTAGATCGGTGCACCTGGCGTTCCATAGTATCTGCCTACCCCATTGGGAGACAGGCGTGAAGGTATGTATGTATGTATGTATGTAGTAAATTATTTTGGAATGTGTCCGTTTTGTATTCAATGAGCGATGTGTTGTAAATGGTGATTAAATCGCTGTTTGACCTTTTTATCATTAGATTGTCTAGCTGTCATTATAATTGGAGAGTTATTTTAAATACAATACAAAACACTTTACAATTGAAAATAACACAGGTAAACAACAGGCGGTCTAATTGCTAATAACCGATCTCTTCCAGACAACCTTAGTAGGGATTCAAGCTCGCCCAAGACAAAAACTGCTTTATCCCAAAGGAAAATACTATACTTTTATAACCCGCCGGATCATAATATTGTATTGAATCTCATTATAACCCGCTGGTTAGCCGATGGATGTAATGACTTACTTTAGGTGAGGTTTGCATGATGAATAATTGGGCAACTTTGAGCATGTCGTGTGAAAACTCCTTTACATCAAAAATGTAACTCTCTCAAAGCTTACCACTTCGGAAGCCAAATATCACGAGTGCATTCAATTATGCACCGTATTGACTCCGCACCGCGTCGTTAAACGTTAAACGAGCCGTTGACGATCTGTTAACCGCCCCACGTGCGCATAAAGTCCAAATTACATCGGATATCGCTGCCATGTGTAGCGCTGAAAATTTATGGTTTTAAATGGTTAGGTATTTTGGTAAAATATATTTTAATAGAGACACTATGATTTAATTTTTCGCCCTTCCTCTTGTAGGGGAACTACTTTTTAAGACTCCGTACCCAAAGGGTAAAAACGGGACCCTATTACTAAGACTCCACTGTCCGTCCGTCTGTATGTCTGTCTGTCACCAGGCTGTATCTCATGAACTGTGTTAGCTAGACAGATGAAATTTTCAAATATGATGTATTTTTATTGCCGCTACTATAACAAATTCTAAAAACAGAATAAAATAAATATCTAAAGTGGGCTCCCATACAACAAACGTGATTTTTTGCCGTATTTTGATCGATATTAATAATGGCAACCGGTAGACACTTGAAATATACACAGAGTATTTAAATTGTATGTTCACTTTAAAAATAAATAATTAAATAAATATTTAAGGGGGCTAACAAATGTCATGTTTTAAAGTAAATGGTACGGAACCCTTTGTCTACCTCGCACTTGGTCGCTTTTTATTAAATAACTTACCAAATGACACTCGCGACACTGAGACAAATCTAACGACACCTCGTTTATCAAAATCGGACCATCTGTTCACCCTCTAAGAGGGAAGAAAGAACCTTACATACATGATTTCATACATACAGGTTATGCATATTGATATTTTTTTTTATGGCATAGACAAGACAAACGAGCACACAGGCCACCTGATGGTAAGTGGAAACTGTGACCCATAGACATTCGCATTCACAAGACTGCAATGCAATCCTAAGACTGCAAATGCGTTGCCAACCCTGAGGACTAAGATATCATTGTGTTATTACAAAGATTGAAATTTTGCAATTTGTGTTACGCCAAATGATTATAATTATGTACATAGGTTCTTATGCAAATCATTTTATATTTTCACTAACACTTTGTTGTCAACACCTTGATGTGAAATTGTAATCAACATTATATAGTTTTTCCAACAAACAAAAAAAAATCATTCCAAGTTTTTTACGTCTTCTACAGAATTACTCATTTCCTAAAAAATATTCCGATTAAGTCAACAAACGGCGGTTTTCCACGTAAAATCTCGAGAGCTCCCTGAAGAACCCTAAAAACTGTTATCACCGCCAATAAAAAGCCTCAATGGGTTATAAAAATTTATTCGCCCAAGAGTGTCAGTTATCCCTTTAATAAAAACAATGGCGGCGTTGGTCCCGGGCGCGGCCGCGGCGCGGCGCCACTGGCGCATAAAAAGTTGGCGCTTTTTTAACTTTATTGGGTTTTGTTTTATACAAGGTTCTGCTTCAAATTGTATTTTAGAGACCAGGGTAGTGATTCTGTAAACAACGCCGGTCGTGCGGACTGTCGAGTGATATCCAAGCGGCGAGATTAAGTAGTCCCGTCAGTGCGAACAAAACACATTGTAGCGCGTGCATTTTCAATTTAGCAGCAGGATGGGTCAAACGTATAAGGCTGCTTAATTGAAAATGCACGCGCTACAATGTGTTTTGTTCGCACTGACGGGACTACTTAATCTCGCCGCTTGGATATCACTCGACAGTCCGCACGACCGGCGTTGTTTACAGAATCACTACCCTGTTGTTTTTGTTGTAATCAATTACACATTATAGTACATCACTCCTTAAATATTTATTTAATTTTTCAGTAGCTTAGTTTTATTTTAATTAAAATAAGTTTAGTTTTTAACTTTGAAATGTAGATACGATTGTATGGTAGTAGGAAATAAAGTCATTATTATTTTAATTTAATTAATTATTTTTATAATAATTATATTCTGTGAATATTTCAAGCGTGTACCTGTTGCCGCTATTACTATCGAGTAAAAAACGGCAAAAAATCACGTTTTTTGTATTATCATTATTTTTTAATTCTTTGTTATAGCGGCAACATAAATACATCGTCTCTGTGAAAATTTCAACTGTCTAGCTATCACGGTTCATGAGATACAGCCTGGTGACAGACAGACGGACGGACGGACAGTGGAGTCAGTAATAGGGTCCCATTTTTACCAAAAAAAATGTCGATTTAAAAGTATAGAACGTAAGAGTTATCTATTGTAACGTTGATAATACGATATATTTTAAAAATCACTTACATTAAGATTTTGCCAAGTAAAATAGAACCCTTGAAAATACTAAATTACTGGCTTATAGATAAAATAAAATAAAACTGGTCCTAAATGTTTTTGGTCAGAAAAATAAACACGTGCGGGAAAATTTAATAAATCATTTGGTCCGTGCCGATCGGATAAACGGAGTACAAAATAAATATTGACGAATGATAGTACTGGACAAGCGCGAGCGAGACGGGTTTGAGATAGTTCTGTTTTTATCTACGGCTGAGAGTTTCTCGAAGATCTCTACCGTTGCGACAAAACTGTGACAAAGTTTTTTCGCAATTTCGAAGATAGCTAGCACTTTTTTGTCGCAAAGGTGCGACATGACTGTTTTACAATTAATGTAAGGTATTCATTCATTCATTCATAAACTCACGCCTTTATTCCCAGAGTGGGGTAGGCAGAGCTACAGAATTACCAACAACTCTAAAAATTTGTTAATAATTCTGTAACCACATTTTGCACTTTTAGGCTAAGATGTTACCAGTGTAAGGTATTTATAAGGTATGTTATATTTAATTCTTTAATAATATTAATAATTGACGACGTGATGGCCTAGTTGGTAGTGACTCTGCCTACGAAGCTAGCGGTCCTGGGTTCAAATCCCGGTAAGGGCAGATATTAGTGTGATGAGCGCGAATGTTCCTGAGTCATGGATGTTTTCTTTATATTTAAGTATATATTTCTCTATATAAGTATTTATATCGTTGTCTAGTACCCATAGTACAAGCCTAGAGCTTAGTTTGGGACTAGGCCCATTCGTATGACATTGTCCCCTGTTTTAAAAAAATAATAATATTGATTGATAAAGTGTTTCAGAATCCTTATACAGTTGATATATGCTGCAAATTATAATTTTTTCTCCACATTTTATAGCTTTTGCAGTTTATATTATAACTGATCTCATCGCACGTCTTTAAGGGATCACTCTTCCAACCAGTGTTACGCGGCGCTGTGATATACAAGTTCTGTATCTAAATCATATTGAAAAGCCTTTTGGGACTTCAGAGGAGATTCTTAACAAAATTAAATTATCTAAATAAAATTTGTGAGCCTAAAGTTGACTTAGTAACAAAGCTTAACGCAATTTTATCTTTAAGTAACTTATCATTATTGAAATAACATTTTGAGTTTATTATAATTTATAGAGCCTAATATGTACACATTCAATGCATAAAATAACAAGTACAGTCACGAGATTTAATTCGGTTCCTACCTTAGGTCCAAAGTCAATCTGACATTCTACAACAATAAGGTTAACTTTCCTAAAAGTTACAAATGACTTGACATCTCTAATGACATTGACGACTTCAAGCATATTTTTCTAGAAATGGGTCTCAAATTAACGCTCGTGACCGTACGAACGTCAGCATGATGTTTTTTTATTATTAAGTAGTTATTAAAATAATAAGGCAAGACGATCAATAAATAATCAATTCTGCACTGGTGGAGCCGCTGGGATTGTTTTTTTTTATTGCATGAATATAAGGTAAACGACTCTACATAATAGCGGTTAAAAAAAATATGGCGTCTTCTTACTTTTATTTTATTACTTTATATAAATATACATATTTTTAATCCCAGATTTTTAATCGTCTACGAGGGTACAACTTTAAAATTAAATACGCAGTAGAAATCTACAAATTAATAACTGAACTTCGAACCTATCTCACTGAACCCTACAGGAATAAGTCACGTATCCCTATCCCGGGGTCCAGCGCCATATTACCTTTATTCCCGTTTTATGAAAAACATCAATAGGAGAAATCGTACCTTCTTCCCCGCCTCGGCCCGATCGAATTATATCGGATGGACTTGAATCGGGGGGCCGGTGTGGTCCAAGGTAATTAATAAACAAGAAATATAAACAACCCTAGGAGACACTTCTTGTCAAATCGCGTGGTGAAACTGTGGAACACTTTACCAGAAGCTGTTATTAGTGCACCCTCAGTGAACTCCTTTAAAAATAGACTTGATAAGTTTTTAAAAACCTTATAGACACAAGTGCAGTGATATACACGCATCAGCTCGAAGAGCTGCTAGTGTATTATAATAAATAATAATAATAATAATATCAAGGATGTGTAGTACTGGGTAGTGATTCTGTAAACAACGCCGGTCGTGCGGACTATCGAGTGATATCCAAGCGGCGAGATTAAGTAGTCCCGTCAGTGCGAACAAAACACATTGTAGCGCGTGCATTTTCAATTTAGCAGCACGATGGGTCGAACGTATAAGGCAGCTTAATTGAAAATGCACGCGCTACAATGTGTTTTGTTCGCACTGACGGGACTACTTAATCTCGCCGCTTGGATATCACTCGACAGTCCGCACGACCGGCGTTGTAAACAGAATCAAGTCACTACCCTGTTAGGTGATGGGCTTGCAACGTGTCACTAATACACTGGTAAACATCTTAGCCTAATTGTGCAAAATGTGGTTACGGAAATTATCAACAAGTATTTTGGGTTGTTAGTAATTCTGTAGCTCTGCCTATCCCACTCTGGGAATAAAGGCGTGTGCTTGCTTATGTATGTATGCATGTAGAATATCAAGAGACAATTTCTTACAAATACACCGAGTCCTAAGCTATTTATTTGTACTGTCGGCCTTATGAGTACACTTAAGTGCTTTATCACTTTAATATCATCTTGATGAAAGAAGATTGACAAAAGAGATATACAGATCGAAAGTGAGTGGACGGGTCGGAAGGGGCCGCCCTAGGCGTATATATTATGTACTTTTTCGAGTCATATCGGCGAAATACTGGAAAAGGGCCAAATCTTAATTAAGTACCCGAAACCGACGTGCGTGCATGACTCGATGTATGAATGTGGACCAAGGAAAATAAATTTGTCAAGATCGTAGCAAGTGGAAAGAAGTGGTCTCTGCCTACCCCTCTGGGAAACAGGCGTGATTTAATGTATGTATGTATGTATGTCATCTTTGAACTGCTGCACTTATCGGTCAAACTCGTGAAACCGACAAGGAACAAAGGTGTGCAGTGACCTATAAGGTTGACCGTACTATGGGCAATGATATCCTGTTTGTGTTGGCGACGTCCGGCCAAGGCCTCTATTATTCTAGGCGGTAAAAGCCATATCGCCTTTGACCTGTTATCGTATTGTCAAAATTTTGATAGCTCTTATTAACTTGACGGCTACATTTAACTGGTTGCAAATTTTATGGTCGTTCGAGATTATCTCGTATGATTGTTTTCTAATCCATGTTTTTTTTTCTTTTAACCCTGTTTTATGTTAAGTGTGTCGCTTCCCGTCGCTTCATCAAGCGATTATAACGAAAGACCAGCGCTGGCTTTACGGCTAGCGAATGCCGAGTTGGGACCGTTTCGGAACAATTTCTTGTTTTTTTTGTGTAATGAATGTAATTGTGTATTGTTGCAATTTTTTTTTCTTTATCTTTCTTTATCTTTGTCTTTATATTTATCTTTATCTTTATCTTTATCTTTAATGGTGACCAGGCTAAAAATAATACAATAACAGGTCAAAGACGATATACTTTAGGCACAGGGCCTATATTTAACACGGTAAAAAATTATATTGTTTTTGACCTGTAATCGTATTGTCAACATTTTGATAGCTCTTATTTTCTTGACAGTAAGGGCGGCCGAGGTAAAAACTAAACCATTACAGGTCAAATACGATTTAGATTTGACCGCCAAGCATAGAGGCTCTGCTCACGTGTGCAACTTGTTGTTCAGTCAATTACTCTAGTTATGGCTTTTGATGTAGGTAGAGACCTCGTTGTGTTGTTCTATTACCCATTATTTTTAATTTGATATTATTAAACTTATTACCTTGTAATGTAACTTACTTTTAGATAGACCTTCTGCTTGAGTTTCTTACGGCGCATCGCTCGTAGAAGAGTAAGTTATATTAGATTGATCATCTGTTCCTTTGTTTGAAACTAACAAACTATAAATTGATAGGTAGGTAATCGCGTAATAGATGAACATTTACCTTAAAGTTACAACTGTGTGTGTGTGAGCCTGTACATATGCATGTGCATGTGCTTATATATGTGTGTGTGTGTGTGAGTGTGTGTGTGTGTTTCATGTCACGATTTAGAGTTTTACTACATATATTTGAATCATCTGATATCCAGTTAAAACCAAACCGCTCTCGCTTGTGCCTCGCTAGTCACACCAGCGTGTGTCTGAATCAGCACCGTTAACGATAACTGGTGAAAGGGGCTATTGGCTTCTGTGTTTATTAAGCGCACACACACTGTCCTCATTAGAAGAAAGGGCGTATGTCTCATAAAATCGCGAATGTATTAGTGACCTTCATTCTTAAAACACAGAGTTCAATTTGCGGTTACCGTTAAATTGCGCTTGCGTCCTTTTTAGCAGGGCGCAGCTCACCGGCGCGGGCGCGGGCGGTATTGTGGCATAGACAGAACATCTGCCGTGAACACACATTGGATAGACTATTATGACTTTTCAGATTTTCTGAAGCGCTGGTAGAGTCAAATATGTGAAAGGCCTACTTAAATAAATAAATATCAGGGGACAATGTCACACCAATTGACCTAGTCCCAAACTAAGCTCAAGGCTTGTGCTATGGTTACTACACAACGATATAAATACTTATATAGAGAAATATATACATTCGCGCTCATCACACTAATATCTGCCCTTACCGGGATTTGAACCCAGGACCGCTAGCTTCGTAGGCAGGGTCACTACCCACTAGGCCAACGCGTCGTCAACTTCACTACATATTTTAAATTAAATCCCCAGTCGTATCTGTTGGTCTGTATGTACAGTCAGCATGAAAAGTTAAGCAGAATAAGATGCTCAAAATTTCTGGACACGACGTATTCTCTTGACTATAGAGTCGAGTGCAGATCATTTTGACCTCTTCGGTTGCATAGCTACTTTTGCTACCGACTGTACGTTTACGATGATCTCGAAAATTACAGAACGAATTTTCATGCGGTTTTTTACCATAAGTTAGATAATTTTTCAATTCAAATCGAAGTGAATCACTTAATAAAGCGTATCATCATCATTCAGTTTTAACCCCCAATGTTAATAAAGGGGATTACGAAGCATAACATCGTCACTAATATACACATGGTAAACATCTTAGCCTGTTGTGCAAAATGTGGTTAAAGGATTAACAACAAGTTGTTAGAGTTGTTGGTAATTGTGTAACTCTGCCTACCCCACTCTGGGAAGATCGCGTGACGGTATGTATGAATGTAACAGCGTCGCTATTTGTGTAAACTTTGTTTATAGTACTTCTACATAAGTCTACTCGTTGTCACATTTTACTTTACTTGTTTTTCTCAATCACCCAAAGATATGCCTTAAAGGGTTCGCCTTTGCACATTCCTATTCTGTAAATATTGTATTTGAATTTATGTGTTTTGTACAATAGAATGTTTACATTCTTACATACATACATAACAAAACTTGTGCATCTGTATAACTGTGTATCTGGCTGTGGCTTCATAGCTCCTGAACAAATGAAATGTCTCATACTCTGAAAGTAGGCCTTTGTTTATCTTAGAAACGGGTTGAAAGTGATACATGTCCACACTAGGGAAGAAAAGTAATTGCATGTTAAAATAAAGTACCAGGGAGCGCAGTAGTAATTAGGAGGCATATCAGGCATAGGGCAATTTAGATTGCAGGCGGCGGGCTCACACGACACAGCGTGGATATCTCCCACACGTCACAGCAATGTACTTTTAATGTGTATGCACTCCTAGTATTCGACGTTATAATTAATATTATATATAATAATCGAAATGAAAAGTAGAGTGTTTCATTCGGGGGAAAGTATCAATTGCACCCTCGAACTCTAGGCGCACTCGCTATCGCTCGTGCAGCCTAAATATCTCAGGCTGCAATTGATCACTTTCATCCCTTGGTTAACAATGTACCATTGCTGACTAGTCTAACTACAAGGTGTTTAAGCCCGCGTGAGACAAGCTACGAGTACTAACAACAGCTTAAGATCGCTAGCGCTGCGGCGGATTGTGCGGAGTGCTCTGGAAATAGCCTCACGCGGGGACTGGCGAGGACAGAAGTCGTACGGTATTGTCTTAGTGACATAATTCTTTTTTTTTTTCCCAAGTTAGATGCATGTAAAAATTGGTTATGTCCTAGAAATTTAGTACACCGCATTTCAAGGACATAATATTGAAGTTTACGAGATATACAGATCGAAAGTGAGTGGAAGGGTCGGAAGGGGCCGCCCTAGGCGTACTTTTTCGAATCAAATCGGAGTTAAGTACCCGAAACCGACGTTCGTGCATGACTCGATGTATGAATGTGGAAGAAGCGAAAGAAATTTGTCAAGATCGTAGCGAGTGGAAAGAAGTGGTCTCTGCCTACCCCTCTGGGAAGCAGGCTTGATTTAATGCATGTATGTGTTACTGTACTATATTAAATCAAAATCATTTCATTAGTCTGATTAAATTAGAGTGTAAGCCACGTGTCGTTAGCAAACATACAGTTTATTTTATAATCTGTGTAAAAGGAGCACACAGGCCACCTACAGACCCATACACATTTGCATTCGTAGTAGTATAGTATTTTTAAAAACCTACCAGATTTTGCCTTGTAATACTGTTAATACCAGAGAAAAAAGGCAATAAAACTGCAAACAAAAAACTAGTATAAAATATAAGTAGAGTCATACCGCCTTATTTATGAACGGGGAATAACAGTGCGGTAGCCAAACTATGCTTTGTCTTTATCTGTCAAATTCAAATGTCACAATGACAGATAAGGACAAAGCATGTTTTAGCTATCCCACGGTTATTCTACGTATATAAGGCGGTTAGAGTAACACTTTCCCCCAGAACTGTACCAGGAGCGCACAAAGCGTCACTAGAACAATCCATCTTGGAACACAAACAAAATGTTCCCTCTACGGAAACAGCTGATTCTCTGCTGTTCGGCCTGACATACTCGGAGCACCATCATATTTTGAAACCTAGACTCGTAAAAACTGGTTGAAAGAGGAGCTCAAATATACCAGGCGTAGATTATTCTTGAGGGAATATTCTAGGTGGTTAATCTAATCGAAAATTAATTTTAGTGTACGGTCAACGGTAGTGTTTTGTTGAGTTACTATAAAACCCTGTCGCAGAAATCCAATTAATAATGTTGATGTTATTTATTTTTTGTCACTTGACTCTGTTATAGCGACAGGGTTCTATAGGAAAAACAGTAGGTATTACGATTTTGTAATTGAGATAAGAACACCTGTTTTTAACAATGTATGAAAACATATTAAAACATTACTTCAATTTGACTCTGAAAAACGGTCCGAATTGCAATTTTTCCATTAATTTCTAAATGAATAACACGTATTTAATTAAATATGTCTAGTATTTTAACTTATTAGTATATTTCAGACTGCTTGCTGACACTCTATTTTGACGGAAGCTGTTCATAATTATACATTCTATTAGTTTACCGTTGCACATATTTTTGTTTCATTCAATCTTCCTTAGTCACACCAGTATTAGGGAATGCAAATAACCGGTTATAACCGGGTTTAACCGGTTACTTTCATACTAAAACGGTTATCAACCGGTTAAATTGCATTCCCTAACCAGTACAACAACAAAGGTTTTATGCGATGCCACTTTACCCGTCCGAGCATTAATTACTTTATTCTGCTATTGACATATCCCACAAACAATCCACAACATTACATAATGATTATAAATCTTTGTTTTAATTAATAATTAATTATATCGGTGACTCCATTTCTCTTTACCACGTCTGCACGAACATTAATTGTAGAAACTCCTGATTGGAAGTAATTTAATCCCGTATCATTAAATTTTATGTTAAATGTTCAGCAAATCTACTTCAAAGAGAAGGGTCATGCTGCCCTCCTAAGAAAAAAGGGCGTATGTCTCATAGAACCTCATATTGTATAAGTAACTTAATTTCCTAAGATGGAGGGTTAAATTTACTTTGACTATAACATTGCACATGCGTCCTGTTTATTTAACAGGGCAGCACGAATTCCCCATGTTTGAAGTCTAGGGTAATCAGCGATGGTCAAATACAAACATGCTTTAAAATTACAAAATGTAATTTACTACGATTTTATTGTTTACGTTACGTTTCAATGGCATGACCTTGAAAACATATAATAATATATTATTCGTTGTTGTTGTGTCATTACATGAATAAATAACTTTAATAACGATAACACTTTCAATCGTAAAAGCTTCAAATGGATTTTCATAAAAGGCTGTTCTATCGAATAAGAAGGAAAAACAAACAGTTTTTTTAGATGTATCCCAATTTTGTGTCTAGTCTTTATTTATATCGGTTAAGTGCTTGTACATTGTGAGCCTTGTTAGCACTCTAAAGTGGTTGGTTCGAAACACTAATTGAGTGTGCCACTTATTGCCCTTATGATGTTATGTTCGAAGTTTCGGGCCTCGTTGTCGATATAACTCAGTTATCGATACACAGTACTCCTGCCAGCCTAGTGTTGCTACGTGCATATTATTGTGAATTCATTATGATTATGTGACATAGAATAATGTAATTTTCAATATGAAATAAATGCCTACCTACCTACCATAAAGCATCCGTCACTCTTCTAGTTATTTGCATGTCAGAAGGTGACGGATGCCTTATCTAGACTATGTCAAGCGATAAACTCAGCCATATTAGACCCCTAGTTTCTTATACCTAGCCACGATATACGTATATGAAACAAACATAATTTTGACTTAACAATATTAGAACTATTTTTTTTTTTTTTTTTTTTTTTGCCCCGCGGCGACTTCAACAGCTACTACCGCCGGGCTATGGCGTTTCCACGAATTAGTGATTTCGCCAGTGTCAAGTGTATATAAGTATAAATCAATATAGCAATAAAATACAATCCAATCTTCTCTGGGAAGATTGGGGGCAACGTTGTTCGGTAGTTTGTAGGACAGAGGTCAAGATAGTTTTAACCTATGTACCACTTCGAGTCCACTTGTAACGAGAAGAAAGATGCCAGATACGCGAAATAAGTCCAAGTTTTCAATCACTGTGCAACACAATGGCATAAAAAGTACAAATCACTATCAGAAAAGAACTTTGAACACCTAAATACACAAAAAAATAAAACTAAAACAAATTACACATCCGCCATCTTTTAACGTTGCAAATGGCCTCCTTAGAACAATTTATTAACTTTACCAACATTACACTCTGACAACCAGTGACATTTCACCTGTCACTTTGACAGTCCGAGCCCTTGACAGCTGGAGGCAATAAAGGCACCCAGTCACGCTGACCCTCGTTTAAACCTTTGACTGAAGCTGTGAATTATTTTACCGACGGCAAGCTGAAACCGTTACAACTTACAAGATCAATAGTACATTGTAGCCCAGGTACAGAAAGTAAGCAATAGATGGACGAGTTAGTTCGCGGGCCGAGCCGCAGGTGAGGACCGCGAAGATACGAGTCCATCTATTGCACTTTCTACCGAGGCAATACTATGTGCTTTTCACGCCTAATGTAAGGAAATAAAACAGGTTAAGACATAATACACAGTTTAATTAAAAGTAATGGTGTAAGATCCATATCTGTACTTGTATCACTCATTTTTGTTGAATATCGTACAAATTTCCAATCAAAAGTTCAAAAGTTTAGCGTTTGTTTCCAATTAAAAGAACAGAAGTAATTTTCATTCCCGCCTTTTTAACTTTTTTAATTTTTACCTTATTTAAAGATGCAAAGGCGTTTTTCACGTACGCCTTAAAAACTTACATAAAAACACGTTTACAATCGCAAAAATACACTTTCACTGAGCGGATTTGACGTTTTAATTTTTTAATTAAACGTTCTAATGTCATATTTGTCAAACATTTTTTTATTTATTTCCGAACGAGTTACTAATGTCATAAATAACCGACCAATAGCAGAGTAGAAAGTAAACTGGTCTAAAAACACTCCATTTTACTTTGCAACTCAACATTGTTGGACTGTTTTTGTGTTGTACTACTAAGAGCAACTTTCTATTCTGATTTCGATCCTTCTTTGGCCATATTTCCGAGCAGTGGCGTGAAAAATAATTAAAATACTTTTGGTTCAGTTACAGCCATAAATCGAAAGGGTTTATTTTATTTATTAACATTTACCATAATTTATCATTATTATACATACATACATGAACTCACGCCTTCATTCCCAGAGTGGGGTAGGCAGAGCTACAAGCATTACCAACAACTATAAATTTTTTGTTGATAATGCTGTAACCACATTTTGTACAATTAGGCTAAGATGTTAACCAAGGTATTAGTGACAGGGTGCAAGGCCAGTGCCTAACAGTACTTCAAACCTTTATTGTCTTAGTTGACTCTGATTACATCCACGGGAAGACATGGAGTGGGAGTATTCTGGCTCAGCAACCACACGGGACATTATTATATATTATGTTTTGCATAAATTAAATATTTACTTTGGTTCCTCGCTCAATGTATAAGTATAACCATTCAGTGAGGAAATGCTGCCAGCAGCTTCGGGACAATGCCGCAGGGCCCTTTTTTGGATATAGGTTTTTATTTTTAAAAAAACAATTACGTTGTAATTGTCTCAACATAAATTTTGTGTTTGTTATTTGTAATAATAAATTTGGTTAAGCCAAAGTTGACCTTTAGAACGTTTTGGTTAAAACAATAAAATAGAAATAGACGAGCTAATTAATCGCTTTTAGAGTTCCGTAACTGGTACTCACAAGATCGTCCGATTAAACCAATACTCAACCCACAATTGCCTACTTCCGTGCCTAGGCAATAATGTACAGCCGGAGGATAAAAAGGTAGACCAGTTTTCAAATAAATTCATTTACGCGTTGCAAGCACATGTTACCTTTTTAAACTGGGTAACAAACGAGAGAAATAATATTGAATCAATAGTGGCTGTGGTTTATACGTACCTAAACATAGCAACGCTTTTGTAACGACCAATAAAAACTTTACTTCAGTATGAACCAATAGTGGCTGCTGTTTATACGTGACCATGGTAACCATGTATCTGTAGTATCAGGGCCGTGGTAGTGAAATGACATTCATTATGACGGAATGTGTCATACTCGATCGATAAGCAGATACATCTACAAATTAATGTAACCTTTGACGTGTATTTTTATCGAAAAATATGAATAAATGAGTATGAGTATGAGTATGATACTGATAACTTATACTGAACAAGCAAAACCTGGTCCTCAGGTGGTTAACCTTTTCATTCCGCGACTGTACAGTCGAGGAAATTGATTCGTAGACCATTTTGGACTATGTCAATGTAACACTGTAAATAAAATCATGAGAAGTCTGTTACGTTTTGATTGATTACGTCACTTTGACATAGTCCAAAATGGTCTAGGAATCAATTTTCTTTACTGTACCTACACGATCATAAGTTGTTTCAACCCTGAAACCAACGCAAACAAAGTCAGCAAGAAACTCTACCACTGAGAACAAATAAAGATGCTTATTAATAAAGACTCGTATTTGTAACATCAAAGATAGAATTTCATTATTAAAATACGAAGAAATACTACACATTTAGCTCGCCCACGTTCAGACCCGTTTATTAATTTCCATAATAAATGGACTCTTCTTCGATCATATATAATGTTCTGGGCACCAAATGAGTGAACAATATTGCAACAACTCTGCTATTTCCATCCCCACAGTAGCTTTAAAGGAGCGGTTGCATAACCTTTGACTTTATTTCTTACATAGAAAGTAAAACAGAAAACTTGTTCTGTTTTTAAACGCTATACTCTGATCGTTCTAAGATGATGCCTGTGACAGCCGTATTTCGTAATTACAATCACTTACTATACTCACAAGCGACGTGTTTAAAAATAGGTGTTTAATTATGAAAATTCCTGAACGGCGTTGCTAGGTTTGTACGGTAACGAGCATTAATAAAAAAACTATGCATGAAGTCGTCAATGTCATTAGAGATGTCTAGTCATTTGTAACTTTTAGGAAACTCAACTTTATTGTTGTAGAATGTCAGATTGACTTTGGACCTAAGGTGAGTACCATATTAAATCTCGAAGTTAAAGAAAAGCGCGGTCTCAGGCATTATCTTTGAATAATCTGAGTATAGAAAATTCAATTTTTAGCCTCCATGCGACTCACTTTTTAATTTTAAGTCAACGAATCACCAACCAACGTGTTAAAGTTGTCTCATCAGAGAATTAATTAACATGTTAGTACAAAGTACAAATACTCGCGCTCTTTCACAAATAATATCTGCCCTTACCGGGATTTGAACCCAGGACGCTAGCTTCGTAGCCAGGGTCACTACCAACTAGGCTAGCGCGCCGTCTGATCGAATGTCTTTACCCATCAAAGGACGATGGGCAAAAATGTCCCCACCCACCAACAGAGATGAAACATGTGCCAGTTCTTGGCAACATGATGTATATTTACTATGGTGACGATCGTCATATGTACAGTCAAGGACTTTAATTGTTAAGCCACTATGGAACCCTGTCGCATAACGTTGATCATTAATTTTAGCGTCATTTCTTTCATATGGTTTGACGCTGTCATTATGACAGGGTTCCATAGTGGCTTAACAATTAAAGTCCTTGACTGTATGTAGTTTTCTTGGAAAACGATAATCGTATCGTATGGAATTTGTTTGAAAATGATTCCAATCGGTTTTGCTTCTAAAATAGGTATTTTGTCTTTCTTTGGGTCCCATTGAACATAATGAACATGCATCCCATGACTGTTGGAGGGTGAGGACGGGTTCCATACAAAATTGCCCATCACCCTTTAAACCCAGTTAAAAACAAACCTTTTCTTTCAATTGAACTATCTTCAGTTTAAATATCCTTGTCTTTAAGCACGTGGGCTGTAACTACCCCCACAAATTGCGAACTTTTCAAACGAAGCTCGCTCCACAGATTATAAAACTCAGATCGAAACTGGTTATCTTCGTCATAACTTTAAATTCGTTTGAAGATTTAGGTTACTCCGGTTACTTAGAAAATGTTAAATGTTGGTTGGATCAACTTAAATTTAAGGCAATTGGGTTTTAATAATTTAGTATTTAATAATGAATTTGGTTTTAAAGTAGGCGTTGGGGCGGGAAGCTTGTACAGTGACAACCATGTATCAGAAAGCGAAGTGTTCTTGTGGGACAAGTTTTTTTAATGCTAGTCGGGGCAAACTTCCTAGCTCCAAGAGTATACTCGCGGGTGGTAGTACCTTGTGCAGGGTCTGTCCGGATCGCTACCACCATCTTATCCATTAACCTACCGCCAAACAGCAGTGTTCGCATTGTTGTGTTCCGGTTTGGGGATAAGACAGCCGGTGAAATGACTAGCATAGAGGCATTCCATCTTAGCCTCAAGGTTGGCAACGCATTTGCAGTCTTAGGATTGCATTGCAGTCTTGTGATTGCGAATGTCTATGGGTCACAGTTTCCACTTACCATCAGGTGGCCTGTGAGCTCGTTTGTCTACTCGATGCCATTAAAAAAAAAAAAAAAAAAAAAACTCATTACTCGTCTCTTAAATGACGATGTTGTTAAGAAATACAACCGCAATTTATAAAACTTTTGAGCGGGTGAAAAAGTTCCGCATAAAACGCACAGTAATGGAGTGGTATACAGGATTTTAAAAAAATTGTGAAGGAATCCAATTGAAATTGTCTTCTTTCTCTTCTGTCAACCTATAACCACCCACTGCTGAGTGAAGGTCTCGTTTAAAACGCTATACCCTCGGAAACAGCTGTTGGTTTAAAAACCTGTTACTAAAAATGTTTTTTTAGGTAATATTAAAATATTTTTGACCATTTCATTGTAATTTATCATAATTTAACATAAAATGTAATGTGACCTTTACAGTTATTTATTTTTAAAAATAAAGATCACATTTATTCATCTCTTCTCTATACTTAATCTACACTAATATTATAAAGAGGAAAGATTTGTATTTTTGTATCTTTGCAACGAATAAACGCAAAAACTATTGAATCGATTTCAAAAATCCTTTCACCATTAGAATACTACAATATCCCCAATTAATATAAGCTATGTCTTATTTTTCTGCGTGGACGGAGTCGCAGGAAACAGTTAGTACTTATTATATATTTTGACGATGCATTTACCCTATTGGTACCTTGCCTACGAGGTCAGCGGTCCTGGGTTCGATTCCCGGTATGGGCACATACTGGTGTGATACACACTAACATTCGTTTTTATGTCTTGTATGTTTTCTATGAATTAAAGTTATTCCTTTATATTAATAGAGCTTATTATTTTTGTGATATTGTCCTGATTATTTTTATTGACATTTATTATTTATTTCTGGGCTATAGGAACTAATTTTTTCATCGATTTTTTGTAGTGTCCAACCAGGTAGACGAAACAAACAAACAAATAAACAAAGACGCAGACTTTCATGTGTACAACATGAGTACAACACATGGGTACATTGTGTGAGTTATTTTTCATCTAAGTACTTATCTTTTTGTTGATTACAAAAAATTACAACCGATTTTAGTATATTATTTAAATTGTTTCGTAAATATGCTACCAGCGACTAACGTGTATGAGAAGGAACGCGAAACGTTTCATCTTAAAACAATATTACCCTTGCGATGACTCTAACATCACCTTTACTCTTTGAACACACAAACTGCATCGAAAGACAATATTATTACTACAAACAATACGTATGCACACATTCTATAGACATACACATACATACATAAACTCACGCCTTTATTCCCAGAGTGGGGTAGGCAGAGCTACAGAATTTCCAACAACTATAAAAGCTTTTTGATAATTCTGTAACCACATTTTGCACACTTAGGCGAAGATGTTTAGATGTTTGTCTATAGACTGGCTTTCGAATCGCTTCACTTACTCATAATAGGTAATATAACGTAGGTACAGATTGTTCACAAAAGTTGGCACGAATGGATTGAACGAAAGTAATGTCGCCTATCACTGTGTGAGTGCCGTCCTTTGAACCGACGTTCGAATTTCAAACCTTAAACCTGTTATTATTTTACACACATACTTTCATTCGCTCATTCAATCCAGTCGTGCCAGCTTTTGTGAACCGACCTGTAATATTGCTGAATCTCAAATCGACTTCTTGCAAGTAGTAGTACGTAATAATTGTATCATGAAATTTAGGTAAAATTTATTAAGTGTTTATATAGGAGGTTTATACGACAACAAGGTCGTATAAACATAATAGTTTTAATAATATTTACATTCAAAATTAAACATGCCTTACCTACCGATGTGCAAACTCACGCAAGAATTAATCCCTGGATAAACTCTAGTTGGCAATGTAAACGCCAGGATGGCTTTGTTATCGTATTATTCTAGCTAACATTGTGTTATGATGCTTGTGGGCATTATTGATAGAATGAACTATGACAGAAATAATATTTGAATAATCTCTACCTTGATGTAACCTTTTGGTCAAGGGTTTGGAGAAGAGTCAAGCGCCAATCAATCAAATTTAAAAAATATAAATAAATAGTGACTTTTATCACATGCACTACTCCCGCGACCCGCTTCGGTTAATGTGAGTTTTTCTGTAACTCCCGTACATAAACTAGAATTAATTATACATATAAATATTATGTGAAGTAAATTCTAACTGATGGTGAAACCCGCATCGAAATCCGTTGCGTGGTTTAGGAGCAGTTAACGGACATACAGACAGACGCGAGAAGCGACTATGTCTTTTAATTATGTAAACACGAGAATATTTTTTAAAATATATCTTTTCCAATGATTTTAACACTTTTTAATCAAAAGTATTGAGGTTGTGTTAAAAATGTCTTTGTGTCCATACTAATTTCCATGTTTTTATAGGTGGCTTTAACAGCTTCAAACTGGATAGTGTTCGATATGGTTTACATTGCCTGAATAATATTAAGCCTAATGATAATTGAACTTGTCGGCTTTGCAATGTATTTTCACGTTTGTGACCTAGAGGCCTAATTATAGTCTTTACAGCCTTTTCCCTAATCTAATCGCAGCAGTAAGAAGTTTTTCATTACGGGTTGCCTTGGCTTCCTTTAAACGCCGCCGTTCAATTGTCTGAGTACGCCGGTATACATAATTCATGGGGCTAAAAGGAGGGAACTGGAGTACAGTTTGCGGGAAAAGAGATAAGAGTGTTTCTACAAAATTGTTACGGGCTAGGATTTGGCAGTAAAAAGAAAATAAAAAAATATTGTTAATCCTGGTCACGGCACCGCTTGTAAAAAGAGTTGCAGTTTTCTTTTGAATACGAAAAAGTAAACATTTGGCTATTTCTTTTCTAACATTTTAATTACGATTTTCAATTTACCCGTTTCAATGTATCGATTATGCTATAACATACCTGTTAAATATATAATTAATCATTACATCATAATAGTGCTTCAACTGTTTTTTAACACCAATCCGAAATAAAAAAAACCGGGCAAGAGCATGTCGGACCATGCTCAGTGTAGGGTTCCGAAGCCATAACGACAAACACAAAAAACTATCTCAAAAATCAACATGTATGAACCAGTTTTCTATTTAAAGTTATTTGGCGCTGTCTTAGATGATTTTTAGTAGGTATAAACCCGTTAGTCGCCTGTATCTCAGGAACTAATTAAGTCTACTTATTGTTAGTAATGATTCTTTTTCTTATAAATTCGTATCTAATATCTCAAACAAGAGCCAAGCTTTTAAGTGTGAGATCAGGTATACCTTTGTAGGTAGTTAGGTATCTAAACTGCTTCAAACCGACTTAAAATTACAATAAAAGTTTAATCTTTTATAATTATAGTAATTAATAGGAATTGAAAAAAAAAACCAGGTCCAGTAAATAGAATTTTAAGTTTTCCAAACGATACTCAACTCAAATCAATAATCTAATCGAAAATTTGTAAACTTTCAGATCGCAAATCGCAAACTTGTAGGTAGCATTCCGGGCCACGTCCGAACAGCATCTAGGCGCTCGCGCTTATGAGCGCGGCTGTCGCTCGATTTGTTACTTGGACAGTTCGACTCCCCCCGCGCGTGCAGGCCCCGTTAACAATTTTTCTATCAAAGTTATCATAGGCGATTTTGATAGGTATAAACACTTTAGTCGCTTGTATCTCAGGAACTAATCATGTCTACTTAGCCGTGATAGTTTTCCTTTAAAATTCGTTATATGCGCTTTCGTTGAAGATATTTTTCAGATTTTTAGTATTTGTAGTTTTGGGTGTAGGGGGGGGGGGACACTTGACTCTAACAAAAAATAGCGCTTTAAAGCTTAATATTTCATAAACGGATCCTTTAATCGAAAAATTGTTTTCATAAACCCGCAATATTTTTGAAAGACCTATCCAACGACACCCCAAACTATGGGGTATATAAGAAAAAAATAAGCATCCCCACGTTACGTGCAGGGGAGGTGCATTAAAAAAAATATTTTTCAAAATTTTATTTTACCACTTTGTTGGCGTGACTAATATGTATATTCATGCCAAATTACAGCTTTCTAGTACTATGAGTCTCTGAGCTAGACTGCGGACGGACGGACGGACGGACATGGCGAAACTATAAGGGTTCCTAGTTTGACTACGGAACCCTAAAAAGGTCTTTTAGTTGTTTTTTTTTATTGATTTAGGTACCAAAAAAATAAAAATAAGACTACTGATCATTTTAATACTCGAAATTGCGAACTTCACGCCACAACGCAATAGAAAGCTAATGCCAAATGATCCAGGAAATGCTCTGAATACTCAAACCGATGGAGAGTGTCGCCGGTTACGGTGCACGCGCGCCAAGTGGCAGAGTGCCCAAAACTTCATTAGGCAAGACTCTCATTACCACGCAAGTGCCCCCATCTGGCACAGCTACCTAAAGTTTCGTAAGATACAATTTTAATTTAACCTCTAAAAGTTTAACGGTAAAATATCAAGGGATTTAAGTTACAAATCGTGAAGTTTGAATATAAAAATTGTGGTATGATGCTTAAAACTATCACAACATTATATTTCTCATTATTTTTTGACTAGTGCTCATAGATGTGATAGCCATGCCGTATTTCTCCAGTTTGATGATCTATCAATGTCAATCTACTTTTTTTTTTGAATTTCTAGTAAGGCACTGGGTGTACCCTTGTTTTGCCGACAACCGTTTCATCGAATATTATTTCATCGACAACGATTCATCGAAACATTAGTACTAGTAATATTGTTTGGCGTTATTTTATTTCAACTACTATTTATTTAAATGTATCTTACTACGTGGAAATACTAATCAACGAATACTACTTAATCGCTGATTTGTTTCAAATTATCTTAATTGGTACAACTACAAAACATTGCAATTCATTTCTTCGACGTATTACTTTAATACAATTTTTATATGCCCTATTGCACATTTATACATTTTTCAAATTATGTAGTGTGACAAACAAATACCTATGTATAATAAAAGTAAGATTTATTGATAATATTAAATTAATAATATTATTGCATAACTAGTTATATCAAGAAATAGAAGTACAAGGCTTTTAAAGTAAGTTAGGTTAGAACTGCGACCACCAAGAAAACGAACTGTTGACAGAAGTGGGTTAGGTTAGGTTAGAACTGCGACCCCCAAGAAAACGAACTGTTGACAGAAGTGGGTTAGGTTAGGTTAGAACTGCGACCCCCAAGAAAACGAACTGTTGACAGAAGTGGGTTAGGTTAGGTTAGAACTGCGACCCCCAAGAAAACGAACTGTTGACAGAAGCGGGTTAGGTTAGGTTAGAACTGCGACCCCCAAGAAAATGAACTGTTGACAGAAAAGCATGACACATTACTGTTTAGTTTTGATAGCAAAATATTACCAATTGAAATAATGTTATGCGGAATAAATATTATTACAAGTAAAAAAAAAACAATTAAAAAAACCCGAAATGATTAGTCATGACATGAATTCTATTGAAATAAGTAAACTACCAATTAAAAGACCACGTTTCAAATTACCTAGTATCGAGTCCTCGACGCAATGACTTGTCGATGAAATGAAAATACTTGAAACGTTGTCTTTGAAATAATATTCGATTAAAAGTTTGTCGGCAATTCAATGGTAAACCAAGGCACTGTCATGGAAGATAACGTCGATTAAAAATAGCATTTTTTTAGGTATTTTGACGACGCAGTTAGCCTAGTTGGTAGTGAGTGCCTACGTCATTCAAGCTAGCGGTCCCAGGCTCGATTTAAGGTGAGGACAAACGCTTGTGTGATAACGCGAGTATTTTTGCGTGAGTCCTGAATATTTATTATGCAATTTTGATCATTGACTAGTAAATGCCTATGGGTATATCGAGTTCTATGAAATACACCTAAAGCTTAGTTTAAGACCAAATAAATGTATATAAAATGGTCCCTCATATTTTTCGGTAAACTTTAAAACCTGAACACGGCACAGCACATTGCAAATATGTACACTCAATTTCAAATATTACAGTGCCAATGGCCGAATTGCAAACAAAAACGATTTCCTACTTTCGTTTTACTATCAAAATATCGTCGACGTGCACGCCATACATTGAAAACTACAAGTACGTTTCAAGTCTAGACAGAAAAAAGGACCAACAGTCTACTGTCTGAATTTGCATGTTCAAGTTGAAACAAGTCCAACAAGAAGCGGCTGCATGCTTTACCAAAGTTACTTTAAAACATTCAGTGGCGTTTTAAAAAACAAACAAGGCACGAAGACTTATCGTTTCAAGTGTTAAATCATAAATATACAAGCGTTATGCTTTCTGTCTGGCTGGTAGCACAACTTTGTAACAAATTATATAAATACTTTTATATATTGCACAAAAACAGCATAAATGGTGGACTTAAAGCCTAATGGCGTTCTCTACCAGTCAACCAAAGAATCAGACAGAAACTAACAAAAGTGGTACACAGAAAATAAAGACAGAAAAAAAAGCTAAGAACTTATTTACAAAATAGTAATGTCCGTCTGTCTGTCTGTCTGTCACCAGGCTGTATCTCATGAACCATGATAACTAGATAGTTGAAATTTTTACAGATGATGTATATCTGTTTCCACTGTAATAACAAATACTAAAAAAAGAATAATATAAATAGTTAAGGGGGCACCCATACAAAAACATGATTTTTTACCATTTATTGATCGATATTAATAAAGATACAGGTAAGCGCCACAAATATGCATAGAATGTTTAATAGTTAGTATATGCACTTTAAACACAAATAATAAAATTAAATAATATAGAAATTTAAGGGGGGGCAACAAACGTGACTCCCATACAACAAACGTGAATTTTTTGCCGTGTTTTCTGCCGTGCAAAATTAAAAAGCAGTAAGTTGCCAAATCTACCACCATATCTTGGACGCCAACTCCACACAGCTCCTCAAAGCTGGAGACCATGTTACGGTGGTGTGACTGTTCACTTACTGGAGTTTAAATTTGGTTCGGCAGTTTTGCTAATGTTGTATAGATAATGGTACGGAGCCTTTCGTGCGTGAGTCCGACACACACTTGGCCGATTTTTTTGCATGTGCGTGTAAAATGTTCCTCCGACCGTCTGTCTGACTGGATGTCACTTTTAAAGTAAAATATTATGTATTTTTTGGAACTCACCCAAAATACTTATGTTTTGTAGAAGAATGGATCTAAATGACTCTAAAAACATAAAAATCTTAAATTTTTAGGACTGCCATAAAGTTTAAGCTGGACTACATAATGAACAAATGGAGCCGACTGTACCTTCCCTATTTATAACTCTCAGCGGTAAATGGAGTTTCTACTTACAATAAACCTGTAGTAAATACTAGGGCACATTATACTTTCAGTTTCACAAAAAATAACATAAGCTAGAAGAAATCTCTTGAAGGTATAAGTTTGCCTTTGTATTTGTACTTTTTTTTATATTGCCTGTGTTGTATTTCATTTTTATTCTTGTACAATAAAGAATATACATAATTATATACATACACTAGCTTCTGTCCGCGACTCCATCCGTGTGAAACTCGTTTATATCGTACCTCTATACAAATTTTCCATTCCATCCATTTCATCGCCTTAGGGGATGAATTTCGAGAAAAAAACTATTTTATGTCCTTTCCAAGGATTCGAACTATCTTTGCATCAAATTTCACCTAAATCGGTTCAGCGGTTTAAGCGTGATGAGGTAAAAGACAGACAGACAGACACACTTTCGCATTAATAATATTAGTATAATTTTTGACATAGCAGTGCGCCTCGAGTTAATCAGGGTGGGATCTATGCATTCACAATAGTATATTTTAATGTTTAAACCAAACCTAGTCTAGATTCCAAATTTGTCACATATATTATGTTCCTTTTGAGGTCTAGGGGTGCAATGAGAAAGGATTTTCCAAAAGTCGACACCCAACGAGAGCAAATAGGGGGAGTAGCGGTGACCTAATTCTACGTGTACAAAGTACGGGTATCCTTTAGTGTTTTATTTAATAATATGTTTGCAAATCAGAAAGTTTAAATCGACCTAATAAAATAAATATTTATCTACATAATCATTCATCATTTTACTTAAGAGCGAGGCTCTTGTCGGTGGAGTAATTACCACTTTTCTCTGTTCTCTGTCAGCTTTTCCACCTCCTGATACGACACGACATTATCCTTCCATCTTATTTGGCTGAAGTGAGTAATCCTAGGTCTTCCTCTTCCTCTTTTTCCCTCGACTTTACCCTCTAAAGTACCTACTCAAAAAGAAACTATCGTACCATATCAGTTGCTCCATCATCATTCCTCTTCTACATTCTATGGTTTCTAAAATACTTTTCCTCTTGTCTACCATCTCCAAAACCTGTTCGTTGGTTTTCTTTTCCGTTCAATTATTTATTTCCATTCTTCGCCAACACTACATTTCAAACGCTTCCAATCTTTCCCTATCTCTCTGTGTTAGTGTCCAAGTCTCGCTACCGTACAACGCCAGGTGGTATGGTCCAGGTGTAGACTTTAATTAACCGTTGTTACTCGTACTTAATAAAAACACAACCATAAAGTAGTGAAGGCACTCACGAAAACTATGAGAAAACGTGATCGGTGTTTATTTTATAAAAAATCTATTTGCTAGATAACTGTTTTGATTCATTTTAATTTATTATATCACTCTAGGTACATCATCATCCTAGAGCTAATTTTTCAGAAAGAAAAACATCTGTAGAAGTCTTTGATCTTATTTTTTTAAACCTCAAGAATAAAACTGGTGAGTTCGTAGAAGTTCATTAGCCTACGTCACCAAAAGGACATTGCTTTTAAAGTGAAGCGGTTAAAGCTAGGCAGGTTTATGTTTTACTTTGTACAGTCAGCTGCGAAAAAGATCATTTTATAGACAGAAAAAAAGAGCATTTTTATTTCATACGTTTTAAAATCTATACATGTAAAACTTATTCGTGACTCATTATTCAACAAATTACAGCCTTAAATCAACTGGTTCTTGGGAATTGATAGAGGACATATAACTAAAATACCCTGCAAGTAACTATGGAAATAATTTCTGAAAATTGAACCCCGAGAAATAGGGGTAGTAGCGAGAAACTAATTCAACGCGTACAAAGCCGCGAGCAACCTCTAGTAACTTAAGAAGGAAACGATCAATAATCAACTTGATAACATTCTAAAACAATATTTAACGCTATTTGAACCATTAACCGTTCATAAAAACTAAAACAAAAAATGGTGCCGTGACCAGGATTTAAATAAAAAAATATTTTCTTAAAACAAGGTAAGTGAAGCAAAATGAAGCACTTTTCCAGATTGTTATGATTACACAGTTAACAGAAATAACAAGGGAGTCCCTGGGGCTTCTGAACAATTTATCCCTTGGTTTTTACCAGGAAAATACCCGTCTCTCCCGTAGTTGCAAACTTGCGCAATTGCCGGGTTATGGCCGTAGCATTAAGTTCTATGTTAATATTTACTGACAGTGCTTCAACAAATTCACGCAGTAAATTGTAAAATAAATAGTAGTAACTCGCAAAGTAAAAAAAAATGTGGACAGTGTTATAACAAATATCCTTTTTTTATTTTAATTGAATTGTTTTTTTTATTTCCTTCATTTGAATGGGATGTTTGTTACTCAATCACGCCAGAACGGATGAACGGATTTGCATGAAATCTGACACAGAGATAGATATCTGGAATACCACATAAGCTACAGGTATAAAACCCCGGATTTTATCCCCAATTACATAGTATAAAACGACATCTGCGCGGACGGAGTCGCGGGCAACAGCTTGTGTTTTGATATATAATATGCGTCACCGCCTTCTTCTTTCAAACATAAGTTCAGAAGTAAATTACTATGACATGTTTGCAATAATCTTTTTACGTAATATCCATTAAGGAGCTACGAGGCTTACAGGCTTTAATAAATCATAAGATTTACTTTCCGTGTCATTATAAATAAATAATTAAGAACTTATGAGTTAAGCCGCACGTTTATTAATTTTCTACATTCATACCCGTACGTAACTTTGAATGAAGTCCTACCTATGTTGATACAGCAATGCTATAACATGAGTAAGAGATTGCGTTGGGGGAGAGGGAGGGGGTGAGACCACACAATTAGGAGCCGACCGTAAGGGTAAGTAAGAGTTTAACAGCCTACACGTTTAATTATTTGAGTACTAGCTCTTGCCCGCAACTTCTTATGTTATAGAACACCCTATGTTATGTAGAACATAATATTAATCGTTCATATTGAAATGAAGTACAGAAAAGTGAGGCATAGAGGCATCTTTTATTAAAATTTTGTAATCTACAAAGACATTTAAAAAGAAGAATTTTACGAGGGTAACTTTCGAAATATATTCTGAACCAATATACAGGGGGCTTTCGTGAGCTATATGAAATGTTAACGTCAAGTTCTGGAACACCCTTTAAATAATTGTTGATTGCTTATTAATAGTTTTATGTTAATACTTTTACAAGTGTAGATTCTGCTTTCCCTTAAGACGGCCCGAAACTAAATTACTCAGAAGAAAATTGTGCCCACATCCAACCGTTCAACCTCAAACATAGGTGGTCATAACATTCATCATAGCTACTGCAAAAACGGAATAAGCGGCAACAGTTGCCAATCTTAATCTAAGCTCTAAGACAAGCAATTTAAAGAACTTTTGAGGTTAAAACTTAATAGGTGGTTAGTTTGTATGTTAATGTATTGGGACGCATACAGGTATACTTAATGAAGGGCAACAACTTAACAATGTTATTGTTAAATAAATTTACAAACTTATTGAGATATAACTCTTTACCCAAGGCTTATACAGTTGCCTGTACAGAATTTGTTTAGCTGTTTCTTCGGGATTTATGAAATTTCATATGTATTTTATAGTAACGTTAGGCGAGGGGCTTGCAACCTGTCACTAATACACTCGTAAACATCTTAGCCTGATTACAAAATTATGAACAAGTTTTTAGACTTGTTAGTAATTCTGTAGCTCTGCCTACCCCACTCTGGGAATAAAGGAGTGGATTAAATTCGAGACAGACGCTAGAATGTGTGTATATTTACTTAATTACTTAATTTAAATTACCAATGCAAAGTTTTATTGCTTATAGGTAAGCACTTTACGATTATCGTTTCAGAAATTTAAAATAAACCCCGGCATATAATTGTGACCTTCAGTTTCAGAGCTGATATCAACAACAGGACTACCGATTTTAATTAAATGTAGGTAAGAAACAGCCCAGTTACCTTTCTATTTAAAAAAACTGAACCAAAATCAGTTCATTAATTTGGGAGCTACGATGCCATAAACAGATACACACGTTAAACCTAAGCACCCTTCTGTTTTCATATGGGTTAAAAAAACCTTTAAAAAGTCTCACGTTGCTATCAAAAACAACGATTGATTACCACGCGGCCGTCATTAAAAAAAGCGGCCAAGCGCTAGTCGAACTCGTGCACGAAGGGTTCCTAACCATAATCTATACAACATTAGACACTATACCAGTTGCCTTTATTAATATCGAGCAAAAAACGGCACTTATACGTTATTTTATTCTGTGGTTCCGTGTGGTTGCCGGATTAGAATAGTGCCACTCGGTATCTTTCCGTGGATGTCGTAAAAGCCGACTAAGGTAATAAAGGCGTGTAGTACTGTTAGGCGATGGGCTTGCAAACTGTCACTAATACTCTGGTAAACATCTTCGCCTAAGTGTGCAAAATGTGGTTACAGAATTATCAAAAAGTTTTAATAGTTGTTGGAAATTCTGTAGCTCTGCCTACCCCACTCTGGGAATAAAGGCGTGAGTTTATGTATGTGTATGTATGTGTTTGTTCTGTTTTTAGTATTTGTTGTTATAGCGGCAACGGCAACATTATCTCTGAAAATTTCAACTGTCTTGCTATCTCGGTTCATGAGATACAGCCTAGTGACAGACAGACAGAATAACAGTGGAGTCTTAGTAATAGGGTCACGTATTTACCCTTTGGGTACGGAACCCTAAAAGCATTTATTTAAAAAACCCGTGTTTTCTACAACAATCTCTTGTTAACACGGCTACCGTCATAAAAACCACACGCACGAGACGGCAAATAAATTTACTGAAAAATACAAATTGTAGGGTGTCCACAAAATAAAGGGAGTGGTGAAGCATGATAGGTACTGAAACTGGTGAAGTGCGAGCAGTGTTAACCAAAGTAATTTCCAGGACTTAAAAATTAACCCGAAACTTAGTCATTAGTAATTTATGAAATTACAAAGTTGTTTCTCTAGGGGTCACCGTTGATGTAGAAAAACAAATCAAAACTTTTATGTGGTTGTGTTTGTTTTTTTTTCCTTATCTCCCTATAATCTCTCTCGTAATATTTTTGACATGTTTTCCTGCTGAACTACGCATCATGTTTGATATTGTATGTATGTATGTATGTAAACTCTTTATTGTACAAACAGAAAATAACAAATCAAAAATAAACAGAAACAAAAAAGGTATGTACAAAGGCGAACTTATCCCTATAAGGGATCTCTTCCAGTTAACCTTTGAGCGATTGAGAGAAGAATAAAAACAATGATAGTGATATTATATTTAATTTAATATTTATAGCTTTACAGCTAATGCTAGGCTGCTGAGTTTCTTGCGGCGTTTCTTCTCAGCAGTCAGTGGTCTCGTTTTGGGAAGCTCTGGTAGAGTCTTGACGTGCAAAAGTGCCCGTGCGACCTACTTACTGAATAAATGTATTTTATCTTTCATCTTTTTTATGTTTAATGGAACAATGTAATATATTTGATTGCATGTTAGATTAACATGGCCACAACCGGAAAAAACTAAAAATATGACTTTCAGAACACTAATAAACATAAATAGACCAACATTTTTTTCGAAAACTAGATTGAAATACTTACCTGTTAGTAACTTGGCTGAGAAGTGAGAACCATAGCTATTTTCAATCTCAAGATTGCAATCAGGCTGCAAATGCATTGCCAACCTTGAGGACCATTATATATGTATGTATGTAAACTCTTTATTGCACAAAAACATAAATATTACAACATTGTTATTGTGTTGTATAATGCCTATACCGGATATGAACACTGATGCTCGGCGGTATCTGCATCATCCGGACGGACTCTGCATAAGGTCCTACCACCACTAAGGCGGAGCTACCCGTAAACTTTTTTTTTCTAGACCAATTAGACACGCAACCCTAAAAAAACAATTACAGGGTGTCCACAAATTAAGCGAGTATCGTGTCACAAAAACGCGCCCGCACGAGAATTATGTCCCGCGTAATTAGCGCTGTCGGGGTCACCCGCGCTCTTAAGGCTTATTTATGGAGCACCTGTGCCATTTAAAGTGTTATTTTTTTGGTAGCTATTTAGAGGGTGTGATTTTTATTGAGAGTTGTTTTATTAATGAGGTTTTGTTTATTGGTTGATAGGTGGCGCTAGTGTAACAGAAGAAGAAAGAAAGAGTCATAAGAGGCGAACTAAGGGCTTGTATGTATATAGGGCTGGTAAACATATTCTCTTGTTTGTGCAAAATATGGTCACAAAATTAACAAGTTTTTAGAGTTGTTGGTAATTCTGTAGCTCTGCCTACCCCACTCTGGAAATGAAGGCGTGAGGGTATGTATGTACCGTAAAACGAAGTAAATAGGGATTAAAGGGGTATGTAGGGCCACAACCTAAAATAAAGCGTTACTAATTATAAGGCTGAAAGTATTTCCAATAGACGGGACATTATTTTCCATTTAATACTTGTTCTTATTTGTAACAAGTTATGACTTATTTTAGGTTGTATCGCTACTTACTCCTTAATCCCTATTTACTCCGTTTTACGCTACTTATGTATGGAAAAAAAGAAATTCTATGTCGATCAAGATCAGCCGTAATAGTAAAAAGTAATGATTCTTAGTTTATGCTTTGAGTGTAGGTATTAGCAAACTGAAAATGCATTGCCAACCTTGAATTCTAGCAAATAAAGCTCATAATGTCACTGGTTGTTTCACCCTCATATCAGTCTAAATAATTCAAATACTGTGACTTCGTGGATATTACAGGGTGGTAGCGATCGGCATAGACCTAGGTTCCAAAATCCAACTCGAACTACCACCTCTAAACTATAAGTAACTAACAAATTTAATTTGAAGTTATATTGACATAGTTTTTTTTTGCGTGAATTGATTCTACAGACACTGCTAAGAACTAAGTAGGTGCATAAGAATTAAGATAGTAATACATCGTGTATAAAATTTTATTTTGATGTTATAAATTTTATTTAGGGTAAAGTCACCAGTGCAGTGATCAGCCAGAGACCAGTAGTTGACCTTGTATGAGTGCGAAGAGCGGGAAATATATCTTTCGTACTCTTCTCACACATACAAATTATAGGCAGAGGCCTACCACAGGTCTCTGGCTGACCACTGGTGCCTTTACCCTACATTGATTTTTTTTTACCATGTTTAACCACCGCACTACTGTTTTTTAAGTACAGTTTAAAGTATTAAAATAATTAAAGGTAAATTTGTGTGAGGTTGATTGAAAGATATAACAGTTCCCTTGTATTTACCTCTATATAATTTCATTTAATTATTTTACCGTTTGTAAATCACGGCCCCAACCGTTAACATTAAACACAGTTAACGAAACCCTTAAAAGTACTTTAAGTGGTTTTTTATTCGGTAAATAAATTGAATTTACTTAAGTTTATATTGGCTACCTACACCAATAACTCAATTAAAGTTTAAAATATTTGGTAAATATGATCGGAGCTTTCACTTTGTGAAAGTTAAAGATTTTCAAGTCTCGTAAAAGTTTAAAAGGTTGGCGATCGATTGCATGTCAATATACCCAATATCAAATCATGGGAGCGTCTAACTTTGTAGACTACACTCTCGTGCAGTGAAAACGGGAAGCGAATATATTTTAGAATCTTGATTTTATTGCTTGTAAGTGTATTCGTCTATTCAAGTGGTTGTTACATTCTTGGGGACATCTTGCCTGTAGAAGTTGTCATCAAGACTGACTGGTGACATCCAGTGGTAACATTAGAAACTAAATAAACTTGCGCTTATAGATTAGATAGATTAGATAGATAGCGCTGGTAGATTTTTGACGTGTAAAAGTGCCCGTGCACTTACTGAATAAACATCTTTTATCTTTTTATCTTTTTTTTATCTTTTAAAAAAAAACCGGTCAAGTGCGAGTCGGAGTGGCGCACCGAGGGTTCCGTATTTAAGATCATATGCTTGGTAACCGCAAAAGAAATTACTCATTTTGTTATGAACTTTAACTTTTACGCAATAAAGTCCATTTTGACTAGCCTACATTTAAATACAGATTTTCGAAATTTCTTTGATATTTCTAAAAAACTGTAAATAACGAACACTTAATTTTATTTTTCCCATAAAAAGTAAGTTATTATCTATACGTCACGATATTTTCAGATTTTTAGATTACTCGTAATAAACTTGGGTAATTTTTTGTACATTACTGGCTATAAATCAAAAAGTACATCACAAACATATTTTTTTTATAACTACATCACGCTATATCTAACGCACCCTGTAGGTACACAAAACTATAACCCAACCGTCGCCCCATATTTCAAATTACCGAACTACCAAAAGTAAAACCTTATAACTTGAATACACAATGGACTATAAATCGCCGAACAATGCTGTAACTTTGATTTATCTCCGCACTTCGGAAAATTGTTTGCTTCGGTTCCGTGACTAAAAGCATCACGCTTTGTAAGCCTACGTGTACATGACTGTGTCGCAAAAATATAACAATACGACTACGAGGCTCGCCGAGTTATCCTTGAGCTATTGACTACACACATACATAAAGTCACGCCTACATTCTCAGAATGGGGAAGGCAGAGCTACAGAATTACCTACAACTCTAAACTTGTTGACAATTCCGCAACCACTTTTTGTACAATTGACAATATTTCATTTTGGTGACACCTGCAAATTACTATACGAATCGAAACGGTTTTACCTCCTGAACACGGCAAAATATTTATTTAGATTTATTTTTCTTTATTTACAAAATTACAAGTAAGTTAATAAAAATATCGAGTTTTACCAATACTATGCCTGAATAGATATAATATACCATTGCCTTTTTCACGAGAAAAAAAGCTGTCATGCTTCAAATTTGATATTGACACTATTGACAGATGGATAGATACTTAGGGCCACTTGCACGCAGAATTTAACCCTGGGTTAAGGCACTAACTCCAGTTAGTAGACGTCAGATTCATACGAAAACTGATATTTTAACTCGAATTAGTGTCTTAACCCAGGGTTAAACTTTTCGTGCAAGTGGCCCTTAGGCCCACTTGCGTGGACCAGAGTTAGCGTCTTAACCCGAGGTTAGGCGGCAAACCACGTACAAAAGTAGACGCTTAACTCTGGGTTAAGGGCTAACTCTGGTCCGCGCAAGTCCGCCTTAGAGAATTATCGGTTGACATGATACTTTTTTATATACAGATTGGACTAACGTAATATGTCCATTGTGTCGTAGAAATAGAGTTACGCCCTTTTAGAATAAGTACATCTTAATAAATTAATAATAAAATAATTATTCATTCTAGAGAAAATTTAAAACTATTAGTGTCTTCCTCCTTCCAAATAGTATCTATAAAACGAATAAAATTAAAGTCTTGAAAATATGAAATCTTGTCAATTAGGTTTAGATGTTTACCAGTGTATTAGTGACAGGTTGCAAGCCCATCGCCTAACAGTACTAGAAGCCTTTATTCCCTTAGTCGCCTCTTACGACATCCACGGGAAGACATGGAGTGGATATTCTAACCCGGAAACCACACTGCTATGAACTTGACTGTGAGCTATTCAAACCTGCCAAGTTCGAATCTGCGCTACAGGAGTCATATACAATTTATAGGTTTCACTGTATAGGACTTGTCAGGTTTTGGTAGCGTATAATACGGGTTCAGTTCGCAAAGTAGTGCAGGAGTGTAATAAGAAATTCTTTTACTTTGAATCTTATGGATACTGTCTACAAAACTCTGTTGTTAATTTGTTACACAGGCCGTGGACGTAGGTAGGTTCGATCCCCGGTAAGGAAATATGTAAAATCCTTAAAATCTCATATTATATTATGTCTCTTTAGTGCACAAAATATAAATATTACAACATTTTTATTAAAGTAATGTACAAAGGCGAACTTATCCCTAAATTGGATCTCTTCCAGCTAACCCTGAAGTAAATGAGTAATCACAATGCATGGGGTTGGAAAAATACCAGTTTGCACCAATAGTAGCAAAAAGAGATGATGATACTTACATACTAAGTTTTAAACTTACTGTTTCCCAGATGGGTAGGCAGAGACCACTTTTTTCCACTTGCTACGATCTTGACAAATTTCTTTCGCCTCTTCCACATTCATACATCGATGATACTTATTATAAATAAATAAACTAATATGAACTTACATGTATAATACACGGGTCTCTATTGACTGCCATAATTATTTTTAGTCATAATGTGTGTTAAGTCATAATTTTCGCAAGTCATAATGCATTTTTCTCAGGACACGGTTATTTTTTCAGGATTTTTATAAAACTAACCTAACCTAACCTAACTAATCTACACGATAACCGTTTATTAAAAACTGTAATTTCAGCCTGAAAGAAGTTATGACAAAAAAAAAATGTGTAACAATACATTATGACCAACGATAAGTATGGCAGTCAAAGGGATCCGATAATACACACATATACCACACGTATATATATATATATATACATATATACTAGCCCGATGCACTTGAGACGGTCATTAGGCGTTAACAATAGATAACAAAAGGTAAACATTATGATCCCTATTGTTAAGTTTCAAGTGCATTGGGCCTTCGTATTTGAAATGGACTATACATAATACTCGTAGTAATAACTATAATCATTATTAGCAGCTTGGTTTCACGACTCATTCAACCACAACGTTTTTTAATTTCTCTTTAGAGAGACTACAGAAGGGGCATGTTATAATGTTTTTGGCCACAAATAAATCAATATGGAAAGATTAAATTTTAAAAAACTACTATGCAACAGAATTTCCTTTACATAGCCATTGAAATATCTTCCTTAATTCAATTATCAATTCACTTGCATAATTTCACAAGCTACTAGAAAATGATACTCGACAACGCTTTGGATTTAATATTAATAACTGTATGAAGCGACAATAAAAAGATCAAGATCGATGCGGCAAATGGCGTCATAATAAGCAAAATTATACTGAAGCACGCGCAGGTTGGACCGGTAATGGTATACTTACAGCGATATGGTTCGTTGTAATATTATTATATAGGGAAAACTTAGTACAATGTACGGCCATGTTTCTTATTTCTTGTAGCTTTCGTGGCCGACCGTACGGCCACGAAAGTTGTCAACCAGTTTTTACCTCTAAGTAAACTAAATAATATAAAAACCCTAGCTACTTAGCGGTCCCCGACGTCGGGTCTGTACAAGCATGTTGCACATAATTTAACGTACCTAATTCTATTAATGCTAACATAGCACATTTGTGTCCTAATTAAGTGGTTTAAATTGTATACATATTATGTGAATAGGTACAACTTTCAGTGTTAATAAATCACTCAATTGGTTCAGAAGTCTTTTATATTCAAGAACAATCTACATCCTTCTATAACATACATCCACGGGCAGGACAGCTCGTTCAAGGTCAATACTTATTATTTTTTACTTTTTAGAGGTTTTTCTTTACAGACAGTTTTGAGTCGGGGGTTTTTTAATGTATGAAAATAACCGGGTAAAACCGGTTATAACCGGTTATTTGCATTCCCTAGTACCAACTAAGATCTATTTCATGACATCTGCGATCCTACTCTTAATACAATCACACTAAGTCTTGTTCCCGACAAATACACATAATAGATAATCATTTTCATTGTCATTTTATTAATTTTCATCCAATCTCATAAATAAATCAATAGGCAAGGCCATAAACAACCATAAATTATGACTATTTACAAAAACAAGAGGGGAAGAGACCTCGGCCCGGCGCCTCTCTGTCTGGCTCCGAGGCTGTAGGCGCTGCCAAAGTTCGGCACCTATTCCACACTCTGAGGCATCAGTAAGGATATCTTTTAATGAAATCGTGATGAATGCTGTTGTCTTTCTAAGGCGATTGCTCTTTGTTTAAATGCCAAAAGGTAAGTCTGGAGGGTCCCTAGCTGGAGCTCTTTGTTTAGAGATGATCTGGATTACTGGATAATATCAAATAGGTTTTTTTTATCGTTTCAAAGATTCTTGAACTGTTCCGTTGGAAAAATTTGGTTACTGTATCGAGTATTCTTTATTTATAAAAAGTGTACTTGTATAGTAGTTTTTACATCTTTTCGAAAACATTAAAAAGCGATCATGCCATTAATAAAATTGTATGTCTATCAAATCGTGTTGGCTAAACAAATGAAAAGAAAAACTCCGGGATTATACTAAAAAGATAAACATACATACATACATACATAAACTCACGCCTTTATTCCCAGAGTAGGGTAGGCAGAGCTACAGAATTTCCAACAACTATAAAAACTTTTGATAATTCTGTAACCACATTTTGCACACTTAAAAGATAAAAAGGGTAAAAAAATATAAAAGATGTTTATTCAGTAAGTAGGCCGCACGGGTACTTTCACACATTAAGAATCTACCAGCGCTTCCTAAGAAGAGACCACTGCTGAGAAGAAACGCCGCAAGAAACTCAGCAGTCTGTAATTTTTAAACACATTTCATATTACAATCGTTAGTATCATTGTCTAGCATTATATAAAGCTATAAATATTAAATTAAATAAAATATCAAATTATAGATACATAAACATACATAAACTCACGCCTTTATTCCCAGAGTGGGGTAGGCAGAGCTACAGAATTACTAACCACTCTAAAAATTTGTTTATAATTCTGTAACCACATTTTTCACAATTAGGCTAATGTCTACCAGTGTATTAGTGACAGATTGCAAGCCCATCGCCTAACAGTACTACACAGCCTTTATTCCCTTAGTAAAAACTAAAAAAAAAAAAAAAACTATTAATATTAAATTAAATATAATATCAAATTATACTATTAATTCCATACACAAAATATCCAAAATGCCCACAGTTATGTCCTGAACAGCCAACCTGAGCTCGAACTAGGGACCGATAACTTCGTAGGCATCATAACCAATTAGGTTATACCGCGCGTCGCCTTATCTAACAAAGCGTGGAAGCCAACCCCCACATGTCTTGGAACTCTGCCTAGATAACCAAGGCCAAGGATAACCGATAATTTTATTGCTCATTCTGCTGTGCCTAATGTTTTGCAGATAAAGTCAAGATACAATGCCATGCGGAGAGATTTTTGGCAGACTCGATGGATTTCATTTTGTTTTTCAGATCTGTCTTTTTATGACGCACGAGTATCTTTTGCCTGTGCTTTCTTATTTTTAAATCCAGAATTAACTAAATACATTGCAAAGTTAAAAAGTTACAGGGATCCATATAAACTGCGCCGGGTATACTGAAATTTTACCCGTCACCTGTTATTGTCAGGATGGTGAATTTAAGGGGGGGGGGGGGGGGGTAAGAGGTAACCAATGAAAACCACAATTTGGCACGTGGTCGAACGCACGTGTCGTGCACGTGGGGTTAGCGATTTAACAAGTGAAATAAGTAACGTAAACATCTAAGTACAGGAACACAAATAAGCAAAATGTGAACCGCACCCTCAAGATATTTATACCGAAAAGTACAATAAAATGACTACATACATAGTATAAGACAAAGTCACTTCCCGCTGTCTGTCTGTTTTTCCCTATGTATGCATAGATCTTTAAAACTACGCAACGGAGTTTAATGCGATGCGATGCGATTTTAATAGATAGAGTGATTCAAGAGGAAGGTTTTTATGTATAATAATTTCTGTTTTATGTACGGATGTTACAAAAAACTCACATAAACTGATGAGAAGCGAGGGCGGGTAGCTAGTAAACAATAATCGAGAGTAAAGGGTCACGGAACCAAGTATTGCAGGAACGATATACACACCTTGTAAGTTCTTTATGGTGTTATAAATGCATTAAAATGTGATTTTGTGATCGGTGAAATACTGGAAAAGGGCCGAATCTTAAGTACCCGAAACCGAAGTGCGTGCATGACTCGATGTATGAATGTGGAAGAAGCGAAAGAAATTTGTCAAGATCGTAGCAAGTGGAAAGAAGTGGTCTCTGCCTACCCCTCTGGGAAACAGGCGTGATTTAATGTATGTGTGTGTAAAATGTGATTTAAATGAACTATAACGTATTTCTTTCTTTCTATTTAGCAAATACTGCCAAGATAAGAAGGTACGAGTATATACCGCCATTATACAAACAGCCTGATTTGTAATAAGATACCTTTTAGAAGATGAAAGAGCGTAAATTCATATTTTATTCTCAAGAAAATAAACGTGTGTAGTACCAGGCTTGTGGGTAATTTCTGTTTTATGTCGGTTTCCTTTGAATGAACAGCTTATCCGAAGATCTTTGGAAAATGTCTCTGCCTGAGTGCCTGTTTTCCTTATTTTTGTGACTATCGCTTACATTTATTTTTTATGACAAACTGCTTCCGTGTTTTTAGGGTTCCGTATTTTGCACTTTATTCAATTTGTAAGTTACGCGGTGTTGCAGGATCAACGACGATTTTATTTTGCTAAGCGGTGAGCAATGTTTTATTCTCGAAATATTTTATTTTGCTTTTCAAATTAACGGACGAATTATCAACCGCCGAGTTTAAGTTGCTCCGTTAAAACGCACAAACAACATTAAAATGCGTGCATTCTCTATTAGGTAGCTTAACCGTCAACTGACTGTTAGGCGATGGGCTTGCAACCTGTCACTAATACACTGGTAAACATCTTCGCCTAAGTGTGCAAAATGTGGTTACAGAATTATCAAAAAGCTTTTATAGTTGTTGGAAATTCTGTAGCTCTGCCTACCCCACTCTGGGAATAAAGGCGTGAGTTTATGTATGTATGTAACCGTCAAGTGAACTCGCTCGCGACAAGAAGTTTCTAAGAGTACCTATGGCCGGTTGCAAACTCGTGTAACAGGAAAAACGATAAATGGTAGTTTTTAGGGGTTATCATTTAATTTGCCTGCACGGTCCGTCCATCCAACTTTAAAGATCTCTATTGAAGCGTAATAAATGTAATGATGAGAATATGTTATTACGGCGGATAAACGAACAAAAAAAAAAGAAAAAAAAGTGGGATCCCATACAAGAAACGTTATTTTTTATTGTTGTCATCATCGAAGACTTTTTTAGCCATGGCTATCCTCTGAGTAATGTCTGCTGTGCATCTGGATTCAGTGGTAATGTTTTGTTGTACTTATCGTAAAAAACTGGTAAACTAAATAAGCGTGAAATTTGGTATGATTATATCATAAACCCATAAATATCAAGAATACTTAAATATGGTTAAGTGTATTTTGGGCTCGTGCTGGCTTGATTCGAAATTTAATTCAAATTGGAATTTAATAATACAGAATGTAATCTAAGTCGTGAATCAAATGATCACCTCTGTGTTCCACCCACGAATATGAACAACTTTCACTATGGGACTGGAACAGCTGTTTCATAGAAAAGTTCAATACGTATTCGACCAAAATTTATGAAGCAGCTGATTTTTTTTTCGTGAATTCAGGGTATGTTCCATAGTGAAAGTTGTTCATATTCGTGGGTAGAACACAGAGGTGATCATTTCATTCACGACTTAGTTTTCACCCTGTATAGGTAGAAACTTAAGTAAAGCTCCTCTTTCATGTAGTTGTGACACATCTGTATCGACCCGTTCGACAATCTATATTTGAAATTTGACGTTGATTTCATAATAATATTAGTTTTTTACACATAATCGCATGTAGTAAGTACATGCGAGAGGATCATTACTTAAGTTTTTTATCTATACGTACCTACTGTGTTGGTACGGAACCCTCTGTGCACAAGTCTTACTCGCACCTGACTAGTTTAGTTTGTCAACGACGTTTTTTCTTATAAAGAATATCTCAATATTAAATTATAAGACAAATAGGGTAAAAGGTGTTCATAAAATATTCGCTTATTATATAAATAGAGGACGAGTTTATTTGGGTTTGTTTACGAAGATATCTGATAATGTGTGTTAGTGTTATACGGCTGTAGGTAAGCAGCAAAAATGTAATGTTTAATTATTGCCGACAATTATAAGGGATATTATATTGAAGGGATATTAGGTTTCATGTACCCGTTTTAAGAGAAAAAAAACCGGAATAAATTGGGTTAATTACAAGAAATTTATATTTTATTTATGGATTATAAATTGCGAACATCACGTTTAAATAAATATGGTTATTCAAACAAGGAACAAATAGGTTTTTTGAGTTTAACATTTAAATGTCTGCATAAAAAAACATTAATTTTTAAATAAATAAAATTAAAAATCGTACTCAGAAACGTTCATTAGCACTAAAATCCCATTAGCACAGCTTCTGACTGTTTCTCAGCACCCTAGTGAAGACGACATTAAACTGAATAAAAAATTAAGCGATATTTTGGGTACTAATAGTTTTTTAATCCAAATTGAAGTCGTTTTTAGGGTTCCGTACATAAAATGGAAAAACGGAATCCTTACAGGATTACTCGTGCATCTGTCTGTCACAACCGAAGCTCCCAAACTACTAGATCGATTGAGTTGGAGTTTCGTACACGCAATGTAAATTGATGATCCAAACATAGATGTGCAAAGATAACAAAAAAGTTTTTGAATAAGTTTCGTTTTCGGAGAAAAAAAATGAAAATTAATATTATTGTAAAATAAATAATTTTGATTTTATTCATGAAAGATGATGAAAATTGACCATTCCTCCGATCTCCAAAACTACTAAGCTTACAATAAAAAAAAAATAGTTTATTGCATGTAGATTACAGGAAAACCTATAAGAATACGATAATTTTTTTTCTTTTAATATTACTTATATACTATACGGAACTCTCTCCACGCAAGTTCAACTCGAACTTGGCCGCTTTAAAACTGTATCCCAATTCGAGTCCGTCTGTTAACCCTTCATCTGTCTTCCGTGTACCGGAACCCTCCTGCATAAACCGAACCGCGTCAACCCGACCCGTACACGCCGTACACGGCTGGAACACCTCCCAGTTTGCTGTGAGCCGAAAAGCTTTAAGCGAAGCCCACACTGTATGAATGAAAGGAGCTGGCATTTAAGGCAATGTTATACAGTGTGCTACCGGCATGTTTATTAAAACTGCCGATAAAACGTTACTTTAGCAATTGCTTGCAAAATTATCAATAAAAAAAATAATTAAAATAACTTCACAATTAATTTTCTTAGATACCGTCCATTTTTAATGTAGTGCATGTGCTGCATGTTCATCGTTATCAGTATCGCTGTTGCTTGGTACAAGGCATTACGTGGTACGGGGGCAGATCATAATAATCAAAGTATCAGTCGACTGTCATTTACACTTGTCAAATTACTGTTCAACAATCTACCAGCGCTTCGCAAGAGACCACTGCTGAGAAGAAACGCCGCAAAAAACGAAACAGTCAGTGTTTTTTTAAAAAATACAATATTGGTAATATTGTCTCCTGCTATTATTATTTGTCCTTCGTGCCTCCACGTCGTGATTCATGCGCCGCAGCGGCGAGAGACAACCGTCGGCGGCTGCGCGGTACTCCGAGACAATGCCGCTGCCGGCAGTTTATCTTACGAGCGGGGAGTCACAATTGCAGAGCTTGAAGATGTCTTGTATATGAGCTTGTTTATCCGCTAGCGATATCATAGCCAACACGTCTGAGAAAAAGTAAACTTAAGAAACCCGGGTTGAAATTCTACGCAGTATAAACCATATCGTCTTTGATCTGTTATCGTGTTGTCAACGTTTTAATAGCTCTTATTTACTTGATACATACATACATAAACTCACGCCTTCATTCTAAGAATGGGGTAGGCAGAGCTACTACAGAATTACCAACAACTATAAAACTTTTTGATAATTCTGTAACCACATTTTGCACACTTAGGCGAAGATGTTTACCAGTGTATTAGTGACAGGTTGCAAGCCCATCGCCTAACAGTACTACACGCCTTTATTACCTTAGTCGGCTTTTACGACATCCACGGAAAGATACGGAGTGGCACTATTCTAATCCGGCTACCACACCATTTACTTGATAATAAAAACAATACCATGGGGCCTAATGTGGTAGCTTAAAAGCTTGACAAAGTTTGGATAAGGCATCCGTCACCTTCTGACACGTAGATAAGTACGAGAGTGACGGATGCTTTATCCACATTTGACGCGCGATATAGACGCAGCCATTACTAGGCCCGCATAACAGGTCAAAGATAATATTCTATGTTGGTTGGTTTTCAACGCCTGTCCGTATGTTTTGACCTCCTTCAGGCCTCTGTAAAAGCCCATGTTATGTACGTTTTATCCGGCTTTTAGGGCTCCTTACCTAAATGGTATAAAAGGAACCCCTATCTGTCTGTCCGTATATCACAGCAGTTTCCTCTGAAACTATAAAAGCTATAAACTTGAAATTTGGCATAGTTATAAAAATTACTTGCCCGCATCTGTTCTTAGTATAAAAAAGATGAAACTATTTTTCAAAATTTTCAAAAGGGGTCTAGAATGGGGGGATGAAAAATTAAAGTGATTTGATCATAGCATATGAATGAAATCAGCCTGTACATTTCAAAAAAAAAAACGTGGCGTATTTTTTGATTTCTTGACAAAAGTTTACAATAAATGACCATCCATCTCCGAAGATTATGGAATAAAAAATTCTGATTTAAAGATAGTTGCTTATATTTTACGCGAAAAATAAAATGAAGTGGTCAAACTTTATAGTTTCGGAAAAGTTATCAAAATACTTTAAAAATCTGTATTAAAATTTAGGCTACTCAGAATGGACCTTATTGCATAGAAAAAGAGGTTCATAACAAAATGAGTATTTTCTTTCGCGTTTTCCAACCATATTCTCCGATGGACCGGTTTTTTTTAAATTACCTATTGACACTCGCGACCCTTACACAAATCTCTTTGGTCGAAATCGTTCCATTCGTTTAGCCCTTACAAGGAAACAATTACCATACATACAGTGCGATATCTCCTAAATAGGGATGCAGGTTTGTACCTCTCTATCACTCGCTCGTACACGTGATTCGGCTTATTTTGCTTTTACTTTTGCTCTTTTCTGAAACGCAATTAAAAAAGAACTTCAAGCGAAAGAACGTAATTAGTCGCAACACCCAAGTTTTTGTCCATTTTATTTTTCGTTTGGAAATTAAGAGGCTTCCCGTTTTGTATACAGCTTCGGAAAATACTGGCTTCGTCACACTGTGAATACAGTGGTAGTACATTTGTAAGATAAAGTTGTTTATACAATACGATTTGTTTCGAAATATGTAATAAATAAAGAAATAAAATAAAATAAATAAATTGGTGTCTACTAGGTATTTGGGCAAAAAAATATTATTGGCAAAAAATTATAATTTGTCAAGTATTGCTGAAATGAAAGCTGAAATGCTATTTCCCATCGAAAATGTTAAAAATAAATTACAGTGTAAAAAACAAAACGAAAATAATGCAAATTGAAAAATTATACCTTTGACCATTTTTTTTTCGGTTGAACGGCACGCTTCCAAGAAAGCGTAATAGAAGGCCAGTATTAACGTCTATCATGAGGTAAAGCTCACTAAGTTATAGTAACTTATGACTATATAATATACTCAGTCATTTTTGCCCCTCAATAGTCGATATATAATAATAATAAGCATTTATTTCGAACCAGAATGAATATCTGTATATCATAGATGATTAGTAACAAACAATACTCTTTAAACTATGTTAGCAAACAAACACATCAAATGGAAAAATTTAAAATAAAATGTCCCCCCTGGGCTCCACATGGACTGGGTTCCAGTGGCAAACTATGGGACAGTGCAACCTATCTTGTTTAGGAGAACAAAAATCATAAACATAAAATGTTTTAAATTAAACTGTTAAGACTCTTATTTAAGTATGAAAAATCCTTATTTTCTCAGAACTACGACAATGTGCCTTTTCACTCTTCAGCTTCAAAACACAAAGCCGAGTTAAGCAGAACGTCGGATAACTCGATTGCGCCCGACCGCGCGTCCATCGACAATGAAACTCATTTAGGTACCTGCTTTTGACCAATTTTAACTAGATTTTGAGGATATTTTTGGCCAAAAAACTTGTGATTCTCAAGAATACCAACAAAAGTCAAAATCGCCAGCGCTTTCCGAGAGCCACCTGCTGGAAAGAAACACCGCAAGAAACTTAACGGCAAGTCATTCTTTAAACATTTCATTTTTTTATATACACCCTATACAGGGTGAAATGACTAGCATAGAGGCATTCCATCTTAGTCCTCAGGGTTGGCAACGCATTTGCAGTCTTAAGATTGCATTGCATTCTTGCGAATGCGAATGTCTATGGGTCTCAGTTTCCACTTACCATCTGGTGGCCTGTGTGCTCGTTTGTCTACTCTATGCCTTAAAAAGAAAAGAAAAGAAAAGACAGGGTTTTCTTGTTCTACGGGCCTAGTATGGCTGCGTCTATATCTCGTGTAAAATTTCGATAAAGCATCCGTCACTCTCGTACTTATTTACATGTCTGAAGTTGACGGATGCTTATCCAATCTTTGACACGCGATAAACGCAGCCATGTTAGGGCCCCTGTAGTACTTACGTCGAGTTCTCAGAAATAAATATAAAAGTCCAGGGCACAGACCACTTACCCTATAGACTCCGCTTCGGAACAGTTTGTCTAGTATCTCATTATGCCAAAATGGCGGGGCGCGGGGGGCGGAAAGTGCACCGTGATTGGCTAATTCAAAGTCAACGAATAATCAAGTGTGCGCGTCGTGGTGCGCGCCAATAGAACCATGGCAACCAATTAGTGTTCTGTGAGCATAAGCATGGCTTACGGGGGCGCCTTTGTATGCGGAGTCTATAGGGTAAGTGGTCTGTGGTCCAGGGTCAATCTCACACAAATTGTCCTACTTGTACAATTAGTCGTAGACATTAATTGCAATAATATTATGACAGTGACAAGTGTCAACCTAATAATAATAATGTGATAATTAGATCTCACAGAAACTTTTGTCAAAACTGGTAGAACACTTTCTTGGCCGACCGTACATTATCAGTGTTGGTCCTGTCAATAAGCTTTGTGGCAGCCTCCTCGAGACAGTTAATGCGTCACTTTATTCGAGTCTCGAGTTACAATGTATCAGATTACTTGCAACACTCACGCGGGCTTGTGATACCGATTGGAACGGTCAGAGACGATTGAATTTGTTCACAAACGTTGATTTTGTTTTATAAATCCCAAATGCTATTGAATTAAATTCAAAACAGAAAAGAATATACAGAGTGAAACCTAAGTCGTGAACAGAATGATCACCTCTGTGTTCTACTCACGAATATGAACAACTTTCACTATGCGACCAACTCTGAAACACGAAAAAAAATCAGCTGTTTCATAGAAAAGTTCAATACGTACTCGACCAAAATGTATTATTTATTATTATTATATTATAATGTGTTATATACCATCTCCTTGACGAATGGCTATGGCCACGGATTTCTACCATAGCAACGGTTGTTTTCCAACTTGACTGTCATTGTATAAGAAATACATATGAACTTGTAATCTCAAATATTTATTATTTATTATCACTTTTTGATGCTGTTTTGTTCAGTTTTTTTTTCTCTATCGATGTATGTAGTTAAAATTGAGAAATTCACAAAATTAAGGCAAATACGACCCAATATTTTTACAAGATTTTACTAAGAATCAGGTCGTAATTGGTATGATTTTTCATTTTATTAATTATTTACGTATTATACGCAATAGATAAAAGAACTCAAAGGTCGTATAGTCAGTCGTCAACTAAAAATTGAGCATACGCCCTTATTATTCTTGTATAAAAAATTTGTTGACTCATACGACCAAACATGAATGTCGCTAAATTTAGGTCGTATCATCGCTCCTAGACCAAAAATTGTGCATACGCCCCTAATATTTTGTTATAAAATTGAAGTTGACTCATACGACCCAACATTGCTTGTGTCTAAAAACCAAGTGTGTCCTATACTCTGATAATTATGTTGCCATAGTTATCTTTTAACGTTTTACGACCGACATTTTTTATACTAAATTTGATCAAGTTAGGGTCTTATGAGCGAGAGTTGTGTTTGTCCAATGAAATACGACTCTCATTCTGGCGTGTGATCTCAATTCATAACAATTTGAGCTAGTATTATATAGTTGTCTCTCTTACGTCCGCGAATACCGCCGATTTGTGCGAGCAAAACAGCGCATGAGCGACGGGTAATTGAACTGCGACGGAAGATAGACGAGAAGAAAAAGGTGCGTATTTATTCAACAGATGAGAACAGCAACGTTTAAGAAAAAGTACCTACCCTGATGAAATGAGACTAAAATATTCTATGATTGAGGAAGCAGAGGAAATCAGAGTTATATTGCATGAAGGTGATCTAAACACAAAGCATGTTAAAGGAAAAGGGAAAGGACCAGAAAAAGGCAAAGGTAAGTTTAAGGGCAAGGGTAAAGGAAAGGGGAAATCAAAGGCAAGTACAAACAATACACAGGATACTGTTGATGATTCCAAACAAGATGTTCCAGGCTCTATAATAAAGCCTGCCTACTATGTCAGATTGCCTATATCGATGGCTAAATATAAAGACCTCATGAGACTTTGTGAAAATGGGACTATTCCGAAGACTTATCACGATGAGCATCGTCGAATTCCTTGTAAAGATACTGTTTGTGAATTTTTTCCTCATAGCGATGACGAAAAGAATGAAGAAGTGAATGAAGATTAGGGCGTAAATACTTTAAATTGACATTCATAAAAAATAAATACTCTTATTGATTTTTTTTTCTTATTGTTAACGTTTCTAGTTGGTAATTTGTCATACCAAATAATAATAAAGGTTATCTGATGATTAATTATATTTTATTGTTTGTTCCTTTAACTATACCTATAGTGAAAATATTAGTTAGAGTCCTTCTCTAGGTTCTAGCTCTAGAAAAATACACAATAAATTATAGTCATGTTTTTCCTATGACATGTTTTGTATTTGCATAAACCGAGTAGAAGTTTTTACGAACATAGGTAAGTACATTAAGTACAGTAATAATTTTTTAGTTTTATTTTGGCTATTCATCAATAATGACCAGAATTATGACGATTATGAAAAAATATAAATTATAAAGTGATATTAATACCGAATTATTAGCTTATTACTTCTACAATGACTGTCGTATACACCCCTTTTTGACATAAAAGTAGCTTTCAGTAATATTTACACCCTAACCATTTCACAGATACTGCGGATTTAAGGGTTGTAAATGACTTTTTGTTTCATATTTTGGGGCGTATAGGATTCTTATTTTCTTTATTTATTATTTTTTCCTAAATATTATATTACCATGTTATTTATCTCCAAAATCTAAGAATTAGGGCCCAAAATGATCTTTATAACTCTAAAAACAAAAAAGTTTTGTAATTTTTTTTATTATTTTTTTGGTTTTTTGGTTTTCCTGAAAAGTGGCATTTTGGCATTTACGCCCTTTGAGTCTAAAGGTATCGATATGATTATGTTTGGGAGAGAAGTCAGGACAAGATTGGTGGCGAAAATACGAGCACCGCCGAAGACCAGCCCACAACTCGATCAGCCGCATGACAGTACAAGTTTCGCCCCTGGGAACAAGATCCAAGCCCGGGACTACTCGGTGTCAGGCAAGAAGTGGGCATTTGGGAGAGTGGTCCGGCGTCTCGGCAAGGTGCACTACGAGGTACGAACAGAGGGCGGATTGGTCTGGATACGGCACCGGGATCAGTTACTGCCCTGCTCCGTCGATTTCTAGGAATCACGGCGGAGGAGTGTTATATACCATCTCCTTGACGAATGGCTATGGCCACGGATTTCTACCATAGCAACGGTTGTTTTCCAACTTGACTGTCATTGTATAAGAAATACATATGAACTTGTAATCTCAAATATTTATTATTTATTATTGTGTACATAACATAATGTATTCGTTTTAAAGAATTTATAGACATGTACAATGTAAAAAAATATATGTAAAAAAGGAGGAGGTTATACGTTCCACTGTAGGTATGTATTTTTTATGTCTCTTCACCAATTTCTCTGTCAGTTACTTTTCTTCCCTAGGGTAGACATGTATAACTTACAACCCGCTTCAAAGACAAACAATACGCTACTTTCAGAGTATGAGACATGAAAAATTTATTAAACGAGTAGACTTATTTCTCGTCTTGCTGTGGACGCTGTGACTTAGCGACTTATCTCCTCTGACATTCTTCTGAGCTTTATCTCCGCCAGTTACAACAAAATGGAGCACCACCGGCTCTTGTTTCTTATTTTCCGTAGCGCGTAGAGTAATTGTGCTACACGAGACGTAGCACGTTTCGTAGCGCTTCTCTACTAAGCATTTGCTCATACTATACAGGGTGGGAAAAAATATGGTCCTTGAAGCGGAACTGCCATAAACTCGTCCTAAATTTAGGACATTTATTTGTCAATGTGACTTTTGACTTTAGTTGACAGACACAAGATTATTTTTCAAACTAACGAAATTTGACGTGGGCCTTACGAGGATAATTCCTCAAGCTAGATCAATTTACTTTAACGTTCTTTTATGATTTACAAGAAACAAAACTGCATTTGAAGATGTTCTAAAATTCGCTTGTGTAAAACGGAATCGAATAAGCTAAAAATTAAAAAATAAACCCTCATTATAATTAATGTAAGATTTCACGATATTTTTTATGTGTAAGATCAAAATTAATGTTTGTTAGGGGGATTTTAACCTAACCCATTAGAACCGCAGCGCAGTCTATGTAAGCTTGAATGTTTGCAGAGGATGGTGAGAAAGCAATACAATTATAATGTTGTCAATATGATAACATATCAAAAGCAACGAAGTACGTTTAGCCCAAATAGAATATTTACTACTATAGCTCTTCTTTCTAAATATAAACACAAGAACTGTGTCTCACAGCACTAGGAATATATTTAATTCTTTCTTTCCTACTTAGCGTCGGGGCGGCCATTACGAGTGATACATCGGCTAACTTCGACTCCTCTATTACTCCGAAACTTGCCAACTAATATAGTTAAAAGTTTATATGTTTGTTTGTTCCTCCTGAACGAATGTATTTACATTTTATGTTTACTAGAGTGAGTGTGCTTTACCTTGTTCTGAATAATATTATTATGATGTTAATGCTATTGAATCATTATAATGTACTGGCATGAAAGGAACAGATATATGTATAAATAAATATAAGGGGACAATCTCACATCAATTGATCTAGTCCCAAACTAAGCTCTAGGCTTGTACTATGGGTACTAGACAACGATGTAAATACTTAAATAGATAAATATATACTTGAATACATTAGAAAACATCCATGACTCACGAACAAATATTCTGTATTGTATTGTCTTATTTTTCTGGCGTATGGAGTCGCGGGCAACAGCTAGTATGACTTATATAACTACCTTTTATTGTTACAAAGCAAAGTCGATTCTAAGAAGACTTCACAAGGCTAAGTAATTTACAATTTGGTTTGTAAAACCTTTTTAACTTAATGTAACTTAGTTTTAAGTACAATTATGTTTTTATGATTGAAAAAATGACCTTCTGCTGGAGTTTCTTGCGGCGCTTCTTCTCCGCAATGATGGTCTCGTCCGAAGCGCTGGTAGATTCACCCTATATTACCGACGTCTAAAAGAGCCCTCATGTGGCCTATTTACTGAAAAAATATTTTGAATTTTGAATTTTTTTGAATTATAAAACCAATAGTAACCAAGGGCCCTACTAGGCTACGTTTATCTCGTGATCCGTATCCGTCTCCTTCTTACACGTAAATAAGTACGAGAGTGACGGATTCTTTATCCACATTTGACACGCGATATAGACGCAGACATACTAGGCCCGCCGGATACGACATTTCTAATCTAAGGCAATATTAAATACGAATGGATTATTAAATTGCATTTTTAAACAAAACATGAAGATACCGTAAAAGAGATCACCGACAGTGATAGGGATGACACAAGTATTTTAAACTGCTAATTAGAAAGCGATAAGATAGTGAGATCTGATATGCACTGTGCCGTCGTGTTGGTCGGCCATATAAACTCCATGTTAAATTTTGTTTTGCGAGAAAGACATAGGAACACAACTTGGTTAGCATATACCTTGCTTATTTTTATAGCTATTCAAAAAATGATTTTGCTCAACTGTTTGTTATACGAATTAGATTTAATTGAAGCTTATCCTTCGAAAGTTAGAAGGTATACTTTTGCTGTATAACTGGATGACCAAATAAAACACGCAGACAAAGTAACGGCGAAACATAGTATGACATACTCGAAACTTAATGGCATTTTAAGTTCTATTTAATGTTAAGTTAATGTTCGTAGAAATTGTTTAAGTGCCAAACTATGTATCGTTTAAATTAATGTGGCGACAACTTAAGTTATACTAGAGCTCTATTCCACTTCGTTATTTTCTTATATCGCTCATTGAATACGAAACGGACACATTCCAAAATAATTTGCTCTTGCATTAAAAATCTTATACGAATAGCTTCTAATTTTTAAATGCAACACTGACTCATTTTGGAATGTGTCAGTTTTGTATTCAATGAACGATATGCTATCTTTGCTATATTTAATTATAGGGTTCCGTGCCCGTAGGAAGCCTTACGGGACCCGATTAATATGCACTTTGAAGAGTTGCATCTTTTTGTATCGTTAAACATACAAACATACATACAAACGTGAAATTTGGTATGATCGCATAATAAACCCTGAAAAAAAAGCTATAAAATGGTCAAGTTGGAGTTAGGCTCGCGCTGATTCGATTCGAAATCGAATTCAAATTGCAATATAATAGCAAAGATACGGGTGGTAGGACCTTGTGCAGGGTCCGTCCGGATCGCTACCACCGTCTTATCCATTAACCTACCGCCAAACAGCAGTGTTCGCATTGTTGTGTTCCGGTTTGGGGATAAGACAGCCGGTGAAATGACTAGCATAAAGGCATTCCATCTTAGTCCTCAGGGTTGGCAACGCATTTGCAGTCTTAGGATTGCTCTGCAATCTTGTGAATGCGAATGTCTATGGGTCACAGTTTCCACTTACCATCAGGTGGCCTGTGTGCTCGTTTGTCATCTCTATGCCATAAAAAAAAAAAAAAAATATATAATAATATGAACAGTGCGGCAGTACGGAACCCTCGGTGCAGGAGTCCAACTCACACTTGACCTGATTTTTTTCCAGATGTATTTTCGAATACAATAAAAATTCTTCACGATAGGATCTTTTCTGCAATTATTATTCTTACATATTCAGTTTCATACATACATACATTAAATCACGCCTGTTTCCAGAGGGGTAGGCAGAGACCACTTCTTTCCATTTGCTACGATCTTGACAAATTTCTTTCGCTTTTTCCACATTCATACATCGAGTCATGCACGCACGTCAGTTTCGGGTACTTAAAATAAGGCCCTTTTCCAGTATTTCTTCGATTTGATTCGAAAAAGTACGCCTAGGGCGGCCCCTTCCGACCTTTCCACTCACTTTCGATCTGTATATTTCTTTCGTCAATCATCTTTCATCCATCCTTTGCAAATGACCGAACCATCGAAGCATGCCCTTTTAAATCTTAGTCACTACGTCTTTTATTCCGCATTTCTCTCTGACTTTTTAATTCCTTACTCAATCAATCATACGATATTAATTCTTTGACTATTAAGTACATTCGGTTACCACAGAAAGTACTATTATAGTTAAAAATACTCATTGATTCACGGTAACCACATAAGATTGAACTCTGCACCTTGCGAACACGAGTTCATAATTTGAGCCACTAGGAACACGACGCACACGACGCTCCATCTTCGTTATATTCTAATGAGGTAATTTACACACAGAGTTTTGGAACACCTTGTATATCCAAAACAATTAATCAAACTTAGACGACACGGGCCTAGTTGGTAGTGGGGTCACTACCAACTAGGCCTTACAAAGCTAGCAGTACTGGGGTGTTATTCTCTCAAAAACAACGGACGGTCGGACGAACGAGCGAAATCTCAGCGGCGAGTTTAAGTAGTGCCGTCAGAGCGAACAAAACACATTTTAGTGAGTAGTTTTTCAATTAAGCAGCCTTATACGTTCGATCCATCGCCAGAAACCATGCCGCTAAATTGAAAATGCACGCGCAAAATATGATTTGTTTGCACTGACGGGACTACTTAAACTCGCCGCTTGGACAGTCACTCGTTCGTCCATTCGACCGTCGTTGTTGAGAGAATCACTACCCTGGCTTCAAATGCCGCTAACGAGCGCGAATATTTGTTCCTGAGTCTGGGATGATTTCTATGTATTTAAGTATTTATTTATCTACTTATATAAGTATTTATATCGTTGTCTAGTACCCATAATACAGTCACCACCCACGAATGTTACGCCACTTGCCACTCTTCTTAATTTAACCGTGTAATGCATTTTGGGTTGACAGCCGACTTGACATATTACCCGAGTGTAGTACACGGCTAAATTAAGAAGAGTGGCAAGTGGCGTAACGTTCGCGGGTGGTGACTGTACAAGCCTAGAGTTTAGTTTGGGACTAAGTCAATTTGTGTGAAATGGTCAAGAAAAGGATCAAAGCACAATCTCACTCAAATCAATCAAAGTAAGGTCTATCTGTATACTAACTTTGCTAACTATAATCCTACGCCATTACACAACCATGAAGTTTCAGAATACTGATAATGTTTACATAACTAAAACTTTGCCAATATTACTATTCCTCATGCGCTGTTCAGCATTGTTTGGCTGCTGTCAACTTTATCAACATTCTGAAACTTCATGGTTGTGCAATGTGTCAGGATTTACTTATTATCTTCCTAATACTATGAATTAAGTACCGTGTGTTGCCGGGTTAGAATAGTGCCACTCCATGTCTTCCCGTGGATGTCGGAAGAGGCGTGAGGGAATAAAGGCTTGTAGTACTGTTTGGGGGTTGCGCTTGCAACCTGTCACTAATACGCTAGTAAGCCAAGTTTCTATTACTAGCAGAGCTTTGTCAGTATTTTTAAAAGCTTTTATTGAACTTGCAAGTTAAATTTGACCCACTTTCTGGTTTTCGATGAAGCTGAAAATTTGCATTTTTCTTTAGTTCTGATGACATTACAATAATATAATACCATTGAGCTGGTATGATGATGGAGACTCAGGGTGGCCATAGGAACTCCTAAATTACACATGATAAACCCGTCGTGTTAGGGCTTGTTAAAATCGTCCTGACAAGTATATGACTACTGTGCAAAAAAAAGTACAGTCGGCAATAAAAGCTTGGCCCAAAAATGAAATTTTTGACAGAAACTTATTGTTAAAGCAACTTCTCTCATTCCTTAGCGAGATTCAGAGGTTATTTGAGTTATTTCACCGTATTACCGCCCTCGTGCTAAAAACATTTCCATAATACATGCGCATACGTTAACGCGGGCCATATATTCGCGGCTGCACCGGTTGTGATGAAATTGAATGAGACGGAATATGTATGAGTGACTCAGTTCTAGTGTGTATTTTATTTGGAATTATTCTTATTAAGGGTTTTATTAAGAGATACATATGAATGAGGCATGAAATGTGGATTATTTTGTGTTTAAGTGGATCTTTTTGTTTAACGTTATTTTCTCCTTTGAAGTCAATTACATGCTCAATGTTTTATTTGTACAGGTGACATGTGACATGTGACCTTTCACTCTTCTCAATCTCTCAAGGGTTAGCTGGAAGAGATCCCTTAAAGGGATAAGTTCGCCTTTGTACATATTTTTATATCAATTGTATTGTTATGGTTTTTCTTTTGTACAATAAAGTGTTTACATACATACAATGTTGATTAAGGTTTTTCTTTACCTTGGTATTGTTTTAAGGTTCTGGAATGTATAATGCAAAACAAAACTCGGACAAGATGACTCTGTTGGCTGTTTGTCCATTTGTGTCTGTCAAGACCCTTTTTTTACGAAAAAGATTATTATTAAGATTATTAAGCTTTCGGGCCAAAATTTGAAAAAAACAAGGTTTTTTTATGACATGTAGAACTAACACAAACACACATGCCATCTGATGGAAAATACGTGCTGAGACCCATTCTGCGCTCATTAAATAAAAGGGCGTATGTCTCATAAAATCGCAAATATATCAGTAAACTTAACTCTTAAGACAGGGTCCATTTTGCTTTGACCATCAAATTGCGCTTGCGTCCTTTTTATTTAGGAGGGCAGTATCAGACCGCAATCCTGAGGACTAACTTAGAATGTCTCTATGCTATTAATTTCACTGGTGATCTATAAGATGATTTAAATAATATATTAATGTTTTAACTGAACTGTACATTTGGTTTTTAAAATAAATCTCAAGCAGGTTTTAGTTAGAGGCACTGACTTTACATTAAAGTGCCCATTCACTCGCCTTTTGTCCATGACCTCCTTTCCTCAAGGGCCTCGCGGGCGGCAGGGCGGAGAAAGACCGCTTAATTCATTTAAAGTATGTCTAATAATGAGCTATGGTTTTTTTAATGATTCAAGAGGCAAACGAGAAACTAACAACACACAACAACAACAACAACTGGCTGTTAAAGTTGTTGGTAATTCTGTAGCTCTGCCTACCCCACTCTGAGATGAAGGCGTGACGGTATGTATGTGTATGTATGTCAAGAGGCAAACGAGGTACCGGGTAACCTGATGTGACGTGATCACCGGCGCCCATGGACACCTGCACCACCTATTTCACCATTTTGAAAATGACATGTGACAGGTGGCAATTCGGTACACATCGCAAAGTTAACACATCGAAAAACAAGTTGCTTGAGAGAACATCGCCCTTATTCGTGTGTAACTGAATCACCTTCAAACGAACTGTGTTAATTACTCGACTGTCGGTAATTTGGACCGAAATGGACGCCATTAGCAACAGATACATTACACTATGGCCGGCTATGGGCGCTCATTTTATTTATTTCTACGTCTAAAAATATACTTTTATTTATTTATTTGTAACACACAGGAACATTCACAACATCGTTCAAACATCAAGTCTAATGCAAAGTCTTGAGATTGTCATCGTAAGACTGTTATCTTGAGATAGGAAATCTCCGTATCTTTCCGTGGATGTCGTAAAAGCCGACTAAGGTAATAAAGGCGTATAATACTGTTAGGCGATGGGCTTGCAACCTGTCACTAATACACTGGTAAACATCTTCGCCTAAGTGTGCAAAATGTGGGTACAGAATTATCAAAAAGTTTTTATAGTTGTTGGAAACTCTGTAGCTCTGCCTACCCCACTCTGGGAATAAAGGCGTGAGTTTATGTATGTATGCGTAGGAAATATCTTTGGTCTTCAGAGTCTACTAGAATAGAAGTTTTCTATGTTAATCCTTGGCAATGCATTTGCGGTCTTAAGATTATAGTCTTGAGAATGCATACTTCTGTTGGTTACAGATCACACTTACCGTCATGTGGCCTGTGTGCTCGTTTGCCTTCGCTTTACCTTAAAAATACGGGATATAGGGTAAAGTCACCAGTGGCCAGCCAACCTTTAGTCAGCCTCTTCCTTTACTTTGTATGAGTGGGAAGCGTACGAAAGATATATTTCCCTCTCTTCGCACTCGTTTAAGGTCGACTAGGTACTGGTCTCTGGCTAACCACTGGTGAATTTACCCTATACAGGGAGTAACTCAACAACGGGTATGTACTCGTAGGATTAATAACTAATTTATTTTGCTCACACAACAAGTAACTCGATTTTTTTATAGATTGTCAATCTTAACTATGTGTGCCCATAGTGGTTAATGTAACATCAAGAACTAGATAAATAAACCAAAATAAGCAACTATCTGCGAGAGAAGTGGACAAGTTTTTTTAATGGCATAGAAAAGACAGACGAGCACACACCACCCTGATGGTAAGTGGAAACTGTGACCCATAGACATTCGCATTCACAAGACTGCAATGCAATCCTAAGACTGCAAATGCGTTGCCAACCCTGAGGACTAAGATGGAATGCCTCTATGCTAGTCATTTCACCGGCTGTCTTATCCCCAAACCGGAACACAACAATGCTAACACAGCTGTTTGGCGGTAGGTTAATGAATAAGATAAAATAAGGATAGGATAAAGGAGATGGAAGTTAGAATAGGCCTAGCAGTCCGTTTTGACTGATCGGTAGATGTCATATGATAAGACAAGGTTACAACTTCTTTTATGTTGTTCATGGTCACTACTCAAAAACTAAGCCCTAAATATGGAACCTGGGACCGCAGGCTCACTGTTAACTGGCGTGGTCAAAGTTAAAGGTCTACTTAAATTTGACAAGTGTATTAAAACGTGAATGGCCATCCAATAAACTTAGACCTTCCCATACACAGGACATCTAATTCTCATTCTCTAGTTAAATTCAATGACACTTTAAACGAGATTTCAGTTTGTATATTTAGCTCTAATATGTCAACTATGGTAGTTGAATTCAGGTTCTCTATTATTATCGCATTCATTCACCCTGTACACAGCATTCACAGCATGCTCCAAAAACATCACATCAATTCTGAAATAAAGCGAAATTCCCACGAATAATACGATAAAAATACCAAACGCCCGTGAATGGCGCGCCCGCACGGCAGGGTGCGATTGTCATCAAAAACGCATTGGGTTGGCTCACGCCCATTCACACACGCCATGTTAAACATATGTACTCTTAGAACGTATATTGCTTGTACATGGTGATTTTAAAAGTAAGTCTAGTTAACATTGTTTATAACTCGACACATTTTTTAAGTGTACATTAAATAACCTGGATCAGGATTCAGATGGTTTTGTTTAGTGGTTGATACAAATATGCTAAAAAGTAGAAAAAGTACCTACCTACCTTTAAAGGTATAGACGTTTTTCTTTTCGGTGAAATTCGTCCGACACAAGTTTTCCAACGTTCTGCTAGGAATGGTATTAATTAGGGAATGCATTTTAATCAGCAATTAACCGTTTTAACCGGTTATAACCGGTTATTTGCATACCCTAGTACTAATTTAACTTGGAAAAGCTATAAAATACAAAAAACTGTTAGTGCATTGTTTTGAGTAAACTAGGTTTTTCCCTTCATTGGAGTACGAGTATCATGGACACCTAACCTGTTGAGTACCGACTGATCCACAGGCGCATTTTCCGCCTTTATGAAAGAGTATTTTAATAGTGAAGGAAGCGTTGACAATGCATTTTGATGAAGATGCACTGTTAGGATTGAAATCTAAATGTCTAAAAGCCTCAGAGCCCATCATCAGGTAACCTGGGGGTTATTACGACATACCTAACTACTAAATGGACAGAGTTATAAAACTGCCATAGCTCTGTCTTAACCGTAAACCGTGCGAGTGGTAGGGCCTTGTGCAGGGTCCGTCCGGATCGCTACCACCGTCTTATCCATTAACCTACCGCCAAACAGTAGTGTTCGCATTGTTGTGTTTCGGTTTGGGGATAAGACAGTCGGTGAAATGACTAGCATAGAGGCATTCCATCTTAGTCCTCAGGGTTGGCAACGCATTTGCAGTCTTAGGATTGCTCTGCAGTCTTGTGAATGCGAATGTCTATGGGTCACAGTTTCTACTTACCATCAGGTGGCCTGTGTGCTCGTTTGTCATCTCTATGCCATAAAAAAAAAAAGTATAGTCATGTTATAATAACCCATCTCTATGCTTATTTGCCTTCTTCATACAAAAAGGAGTATAAGGTCGTTTTTCCGAGTTATGAAAACACCCTGTATCATCGCGTGGGTTAATCGACGTCATCGATTCTCTCGACGCCATTATTAAGTTTTTGTTTGAAAAGTTACTTTTGTTCCGATAAAAGATTGTATTTCCTTCTGTATCGTTATTTAGGGTCATTCACTTCGGGTAATGGAATGAAATGGAAGGAAACTATTTAATGGACGGACAAGATTATTACAGACATGAAGAGCTGGAAGCAATGTTTCGATGTCAAATAACGACGACTTTCTTTATTATTAATCCTTCTTTACAATTAATCCTTTTCTAACATACACACACACACACACTCAATCTCTCACACACGCACACACACATAATTGTTATTAACTCAAGTACCGATGTATCATATAGTAAATTAGTGTTAAGGCATCCGTCATTCTAATTAGTAGGTAATAGCGTAGGACTTATACTTAGACCTGGTAATTGTAACAAATGGACCCCACGTGACAGGCCGAGCCTAGTGTGGTGGTCATGGGCAACGTATGTGAATTTAAGTTTTGTGGCAAATAAACAATATTTTATTTTATTTTATTTTTTTATTTTATCTCTATAATTATATTCCGTACCCAAAGGGTAAAACCGGGACCCTATTACTAAGACTCCACTGTCCGTCTGTCTGTCTGTCTGTCTGTCACCAGGCTGTATCTCATGAACCGTGATAGCTAGACAGTTGACATTTTCACAGGTGATGTATTTCTGTTGAACTTTTAACAAACAAATACTAAAAACAGAATACAATAAATATTAAAGGGCTTCCATACAACAAACGTGATTTTTTGATAGTGTATAATGTTGTATTGATAATAGTTCGGAACCCTTCGTGCGCGACTCTAACTCGTACTTTGGTAGTTTTTTTGATTAAGCGTTCTTTGAAGCCCAAAGTTTTTATTTCATTATGATAATCTCAACACACTGCCAATGCGTTTTTACCGGGTTTTCAACGGTTGTCTTATTCCCACACCGGAACACCATAATGTGAATGCTTCCAGGCGGTAGGTTAAAGTATGAGATTGTGGTAGCGATCCGGACGGACCCTGTCAAAGATCTTTTGACCACTAAATCGAGATTTTATTGTACCTATATAGTAAAAGTAATCGATTCCCAGACCATTTTGAATATTTGTTCCTGAGTCATTAATGTAGGTATTCTCTCTATTTAAGTATATATTTCTTTTTATAAGTATTTATATCATTGTCTCGTACCCAATAGTACACGCCTAGTGCTTAGTTTGGGACTGGGTCAATTGGTCACATTATCGCCTGATAATGATTCGATAAAGGAAATGGGCAGTGACAACACAGTACGAGTACAGTACTCAAGACTGCGATCAAAGCTTACTTTCAGCGGTGAACAGTCATTCACTGGCTATAGATTGATAGACAACATAACTAACAGTAACTAAGGAATGCAGATAACTGGTTTTAACCGGCCGTTACCAGTTATAACCGGTTTAAACCGGATATTTTCAGACAAAAACGGTTAATAGACGATTCATTTGCATTCCCTAACGGCAACTCGTCATTTCATCGAATTGAATTCCATCGAATGCATTTTTCCTTTCAGGATATCTTAAACGGTTAATTACTAATGTTTCGCCGAAAATTATTTAGCAAATTCTTAACTCGCCAAACTACGTATCCCATATTTTTATTTGGTCAAATTTTTATTTCCCAACTCAACGTTTCGCACTGATACCATTTCCCAACTAATGATTTGATAAATTATTGTTAGACAAATTATTACCTGGGTTTTTTTTAAGATGACAATTATGTTTTCGTCAAATGTATTGATCTAGGAGCAGTTTAGTTTTTAGGGTCATAAAAAAAATAACCATAACCTACCTATCTCTGGGAGCAGTTTCGTTTTAAGGGTCATTAAAAAAAATAACCCTAACCTACCTATCTCTGGGAGCAGTTTCGTTTTTAATCCAATTTATATTTGTTTCAGACAAGTTCTAGCTTAAGGTTACGCAAAAAAATACGCAGCTGATATAACTTTCAATAAACAAGTAACAATATTACAATATGTTACAATATGTTATTTGCCTTAGCAAATCATTTGCTACACAATTATTTACCACATAAAATTTGACGTAATAAAATTTTGCAATATAAAAATGTAGCGAAATAAAAAAAATACTAAGTAAAATCATGCCAGGGTTTGGTTTGCCAAATAAAACTTCGGCGATAAGTTGATTGCTAAATGAAATTTGACGAAACATAATTCGGCAAAAAGGCAGTACACCATCTTAAACATTAAATTACGTAGGTTAGGTTATTCTTGCAACTACCAAAAAATTAAGTCATGCGACGAGAAATGCCTTACAATGACATGACAATTCTGCGTAATAATACGTATGTTTAAAATATTTCGATGAAATAAGAAATAACATATTACCAAATAAAAAAATAACCGTCGGTTAATGTAAAAAGTAAAAACACCGGCCAAGAGTTTGTCCGCGCAGCGTAAAGTTTAGTCTAGGCTGTGATAGCTTTTCTTTTAACTTCGTTTAATTTAAAAAGTCTGTTTTAAGGTGTAATGGGAGGTGCTCGAAATACCATTTTTTTTCCCGATTTTATTTTACAATTTTAATAGCGTTATTCGTGTAGGTACAGCTTAGTCGACGTCAAAGATATGGTTACATTTTTGGACCTTATTTCATTGGATTAAGGTGAAAAAATGTAAACATATCTTTGACGTTGACTGTACAACCAAAATATACGGCTTTGTAGTACCAAGAAGAGTGTCTGTATTAAACTGCAGACAGATAATCGAACAGACCGACATGGCAAAACTATAATAAAAAAAACAAATTAAGCAATAATTGAGCATTTGCCAGTTGGTTCCTGCTAGTCTATTGCCTAACGCACTCACAATCGCAATGGTCTTCAAAGTGGAACAATTGTTTTAATTTTGTATGCAGACATGCCTTCGATTAATACGAAATAAAAACGATTCCGATTCCGAGTGCGTTAGGCAATAGTCAAATCAAAAGATACAGTGTGTCATTTAATCCTATGAAACATAAAAACCATTTCCTCCGAAGAACATACTCGTACAGAAGAAAATAAAAGAATACAAAAGTAATAGCAGATACAATATAGCCAGTTTCACTGCCGCAACTCGGAGATATGGAACACTAAAGTTGTTCGGAACGCTTTCTTTAATGCACGCCGAGGGCGGGACATACTGACGGCAGGAGAGACGCGCATTCAATTAGTATTTTAGTAGATGTGGATAAAGCATCCGTCACTGTCATTCTTATTTACGTGTCAGAAGGTGACAGATGCCTTATCCAACCTTTATCACGCGATAAACGCAGCCATATTATGGCCCCTGTAAGGTCGGATTTTTATTCCCACAGAAAAAATGTAAACAAAGGTGTTGCCGTTAACGAAAAACATTTGCAGTACCTATTAAAAATATTTTTTCTTTCCACATTTAAAAGAAATCGACTTTCTATAAAAAAAACATTTTCACTTCTCATGCTCTTAAAATGTTACTTTAGTCTCTGCACATGGGGACTAAAACTCTAGGGACTAAAGTAATAGTTTTTTAATTTATTCTGGAAACTCCTAAACTTCCAATCACGGTGTTTTGTGAATGGAGGATTATCGCCATTTTTTTTTTTTTTTTTGTATGGACTATTTTTTGAGCGTGGGAATAACCTCAAAATGACAACTGTGCAAAAATATAAAAAATAACGATTTAATTTCGTGAAACACGATTAATGATTACGAACATGAATCTATTTAATCAGATTAAGGATAATTCATTTTATTATGCATGGTCCAATTACTTATAAAATAGTTTTCAAGTTTACATCTGTTGGCTAAATATACAAGCATTTAAAACGTCACTTTACAAAAAAAATACCGCGGAACCATTATGTAAGAAAGTTTGTTATAAGTAATCAATATTTTAATTTTGTATATGTAGAACGTCGATTTTTTCCTCGCATTCAAAGAGAAAAGTAGAGTGTATAACGCGAGACTAAACAACCATAATGGCACTCGAACTATAGCCACCCGCGCTCTGCTTGGGTGGCTAAACATCTCGTGTCATTATGGCTTATTTTAGTCTCTTGTTGAACAATCTACTATATTGCCCATCCATACAGCCCTTGCGTCTCACGGTAGGCAAGGCCCATAAAAATTCAAGAAAAAAACTCCCGGGAAATAAGTTCTTCTAAATGAAAAGCAGGTGTGCCGGTTGCTTCCAAAGTGTTTTTCGTGAGCTGTAACTTTCGCTTTGAAGAGTTAAAATGTCTATTCTTTGTACCATAAAAATACTTGAAGGGCTTACGCTTATTTTTCCAGACCTGCGGTCGAACTCTCTAGAAGTCTTAGTTGAGCCGTTCTACAAGGCATGGTTTAATTGCTGTTAACACAGTGCAATATATATATACACGGTATTTTTTTATCGGTGATCAGGAGTTGAAAATTATTAATAAGCAACAATAATGGAATTTAATGGTTGATGTCTCAAACAATGTTCAATTTATTTAAGTTAATGAGATTTTTTAAACCAATCACCACTGGATACATGGACATCCTACATTAATTATTGAAGTGAAGTAGATACGTCAAGTGCCATCGCTTTGGCGGGAAATTTGACAGATATTACTTACGTCAATAAACTTATCAATACACTAAACAATTAGTACGGTTGGTCCTAGACGGACCTACAGTGATCAGATTCGCGATGTACTGATTAAGGGCCAAATAAAAAGCACCCGAAACCGCCGTACGTGCATGAAGAGATTGATGAATGTAGAGGAAGCGAAAAATTGTGTGTTTAGATCGGTGCACCTGGCGTTCCATAATCTCTGCCTACCCTATTGGGAGACAGGCGTGAAGGTATGTATGTGTACGTGTATGTATGTACAATTAATTTCAATTAAAAGTTAGTTCCAAAGTATTTTTTTTACATAAAAAAAATAGTTTTGTTTCATGTAACTGCGACTTAAACATGTTAACCATTAATAACTGAATTAGAAAAATTGGTTCCTGATCACCAAAAAGAAATCACCGTGTATATATATGTGTTTGAGGCATTTTTAGGGTTCGGAAGTCAAACTAGGAAGAAAGTTTCGCCAAGTCCATCTGTCCATCAGTCCGTCTGTCCGTGGCTTAACTCTGAGACTCTTGGTACTACAAAGCTGTAAAGTGGCATTTATACATTTAATTTGTGCCAACATAGTCGTAAAATAAAAGGAGAACATTTTTTTTTCCACTTACTCCCATATACATTATACGTCAAATACTAGGAGTGCATAAACGTTTGGGAGACATCCTCGCTGTGTCGTGTGCTTTTAACCCCCGACCGCCGCGCCGGTACGCCGCACAGCCTGCGATCTAAGTGGGGCTATACCTGATATGCCTCCTAATTACCGCTGCGCTCCTGGTAATTTATTTTAACATGCAATTACTTTTCTTCCCTAGGGTGGACATGTGTCACTTTCAACCCGCTTCTAAGATAAACAATGGCCTACTTTCAGAGTATAAGACAAGAAATTATTTATAAATAACTTTTTTGAGTGATGTTTTTTTTAATTTCATTTCATATGTTTGAGAAAGCACTATACATACCTCGCCGTGAAAAGGGGCGCTCGCTTTGCTCGGCCGTCTATGTCACTCGGCCGGCAACCCCCTACTTCCCGGCCCCTGTAGTAATAAACTAGCTATTTAGTCTGTTCATAAACCCAGCCGCCATGTTTACAATAAAATTAAAAAAATACTTCCCGGCCTAGGCCTTCAACTTTGTATGAAATTCATTTACAGTTCTCTCGAGTTGTTCCGCCCAAAACGTAATACTTTAAAGCCTAAAATAACTAACATAACGCCAACATTTTATTGCATGTTTGCAAAAAAGAACTTTTCACTTCTCAGGCTCTATAATGCTGCCCCCGATAGTTGAAAGGGCGCATCTAACATGAAGTCGAAATCGAGAAATTAAATGTTTTAGTTGAAAATTAAAAAAATGTATGCTGTCTCTAAACAAATAGACATAAATACTTTCCGTAAACGAAGTAATATAGATACATACTGTATTGTGAATGTGGTAGTAAAATATTTTGTAATTTATACTTAATTATTTATTTATTTAATATTTTTCTTTTCATCTTAGTAAAAAAATACCCGGAAAATATCCAAAACTCCGTTGAAAAGACGCGTTTGCGCCTTTTCAACTGAGTACAATTACAAACTTCTTTTTAATAAACGTGCTTGACTGATTTTTCCAGTGTTTCTCCTAAGGTGAAGTGCATTTGGACACAAGCGTCCTTTCAATATAGTAATTCATATTTTAAACAACTACTTTTACTCAAATAAAACAGTAATATCTTCTCTTTTTTTACGACATTGACAGGTAGTTCAACTCTTACTTGTAAAATAAACGTTTTGAAATAATCATTTGCACATTATCAATGTTCTAAGTAAGGTACAATCAGGAAAAAACTTTATAAAAACCGTACGAAAAACTAAACGTTTGTTAATAATTTCGACTTTACTTAAAATGGGTGTGTAATGTTTTTAATAACAACTATTTTCGAATTTTCATTTTTCTTAATACTAATTGCATAATTTGGATCTGCAGAAATGATCAAATTCTTATAAACGAATAGCATAATTTTCAATAATAGTTTAGTAGCACAGTAGTGAATCTGCATAACAGACAATCAGTATAATGTTTACTTTGTATAGTATTTATTGCTCATAACGTTCTTTTATAATAAAAACCAAGCTCATAATGCTCAAAGAAAAATGCTCGTCCTCTTTTCATGTTAAAATTTGTTGTCTGTAATAATAATTAAATATTATTGTTATGTGTAGGTACTTTATATTTAACAACAAAAACAAAGTTAATATTGTCAGCGTGTTAAAAACGAGTACTAGATGATGCAGAGCGCGCGAACTTGACTGGTTATTGGACGCATTATCTACGTCTACGAGTACCCCAGAAATGGGCAGAATGACTCATGTTATAAACGCTTCGGCTTGTGTTCACCGCGTAGGAATCTACAAAAATTATACTGAAAAATGGCTCGTTAAATGTAAATCAAATATTATGTAAAATTTACTATTATAAGAATGTTTAATAGCAGTTTTTGTGACTGTACATGTATAATGAAGGGCATTAAACACGAGTGTGGGTTCACCTTCAGTTTGGTTCGGTTCGCCTTCGGCTCGTTTCATAATAACATCACACAAGTGTTTTAATGCCTAATTATGTACAGTTACATACACTACTTTATCTACCCACATATCATAAGCCTCCATGATGCATTCAACAAAATTTAATCGGTAAAGGCGGTAATGAAAAGAATGAAAGTTTTCTGGCAGCTGTCATAGTTTTTTTTAAATTCAGAGACAAACTAGAGTCGGCCCCAACTATGATATCGTTTGATATCTTACTTACTTGCGACATTTGTCAAATTTGTATGCAAATTGACAATTCATTTCGAACTAAACGTCATCTCGGCTGATATTAGAATAGAGGTCAAATCAAATTTCTTTGTTTTAGAGATGTTCAAAATTTGAATGAAATAATACTATCGTAATCGATGTTATTTTATTATTTAGCAATAATTCTAACAAAACAGTCTATTTTTATGGTGGTCCATAATGTGCGGTTCTTGAACGCATCATGGTCATCATGGAGGGTTTATGATATTTGGATAGATAAACGATTTAAACGTTTTCTAAACAAGTATTTCCAAAAATGTAACCAGTTCGTAATCCATAAACAAATTAGTAAGTATCACGAGTTAAATAAATACACTACAATATGAAATTACCTTTACCTACTCCTTTCCGAGTTATTTGCGAGCAGTTCTCACACTGATTGAGTCTCAGGCGCAACTGATCGAAAATCCATAGGGTCGCCTGCCCCCTCACCGTCTCTTCGCAATACAGTACTTAGAATGAAGGGCGCTTGTGTGTAACTTCGTCTTTTCAACGTAGCATCATCGCAAAAATAAAATATGCCTACATCAAAGATAGACGCAAATACCACGAGTATTCTCTTGAATTAGCAAAATACACTATTGAAAAGACGCAAGTGGTTATATACGTCTTTTCTTAGTTTTACCTGTAGATGCGCCCGCGTCAACATAACGTTATCAAACTCTGGCTAAGTTGAAAAGGCGCAAGTACTTAGATGCGTCTTTTTATTGAAGTATACGGTGATGGATATACCATGCGTCTTTTTAATTAAGTTTTTGTAACAAAGTGAGTGCAGTAACGCCCTTTTTGCTTATGGTAACTTCTAATCTAGCCTACCTAGGAAAAAACTAAAAATATCAGTAGGTGGGTCTTTTTTGCTGATCACGGCAGTATAATCAACTCGTTTTTGTCAAAATTGTTAGATGCGCCCTTTCAACTATCGAGGGCAGAATGACTCACAATAGGCTTGTATAGGCGGACTAAAGTGATGTATTTAATCTCAAGGGATTAAAACTACACTTTACTCCCTAGGGACTAAAGTACTTTTTATTTTTAATTTACGTTGGAAATCATCGCCTTTTTCAGTGATTGTATATGGACCATTTTTAGTGCAAAAATTATAAAATAAGCCATTTAATTTCGTGAAACACGATTAATGATTACAAATATGAATCTATTTAAATATATAAGGGATAAATCTATTTTATTAGGCATGGTCCAAATAGTTTTCAAGTTTGTATCTGTTGGCTAAATATGCAAGCATTTAAACATCACGGTGTTTGTGAATGGAGGATTATCGCCATTTTCAGTGATTGTGTATGGACCATTTTTAGGCCGTGGAAATAACCTCTAAATGCCAACTGTGCAAAAATATTTATAGAAAGATTAAATTTCTTGAAACACGATTAATGATTACTAATATAAATATATTTAAATAACCGACGTGCGTGCATGACTCGATGTATGAATGTGGAAGAAGCGAAAGAAATTTGTCAAGATCGTAGCAAGTGGAAAGAAGTGGTCTCTGCCTACCCCTCTGGGAAACAGGCGTGATTTAATGTATGTATGTATGTAACAAATGAGCAAAATTATATAAAAAAAAATATAATTTCGTGAAACACGATTAATGATTACGAATATGAATCTACTTATTTAAACATATTAGAGATAATTCCATTTTATTAGGCATGATTAATGATTACTAATATAAATATATTTAAATATATTAAAGACAATAGTTTTCAAGTTTGTCTGTTGGCTAAATATGCAAGCATTTAAAGTGTCGCTTTGCTCGGGTGGATAAATATCTCGTGTCATAATGGCTTACTTTAGTCCCTTGTTGAACAATCTACAATAACGTCAACTACATTTTACAGCGTTACTACTAATTTCCCCGCAGAGCCGAATTATTCAAACGTTCATGTTTTGTTATTCAAACCTTAACAAGAAGGTCGACGCATCCTTAGGGACAGAATTCTGATTCTGTAAAAAATAATAACATAGGAGATGATAACGTGGACGCTCTAAAAAGATTGGATGGTGATAATATGTAGATCCCTACGGTGTGATTGGACTAAAACTGTCTCATTAATATTATAAATGTGAAAGTTTGTGTGTGTGTGTTAGTTGGTTACTCCTTCTCACTGCAATGGGAAGACGAATTTCGAAGAAATTTAAAATGGAGATAGCATATACCCAAGATTGACACATAGGCTACTTTTCGTTAGTCAAGTTCTTTTTTTGTTTAGCATTTTGACATGATACGTAAACTAGCCAGGTCATATGTTTCTCAGCGTGACATGACTAATACGCGTGGAAAATGAATAACCCAGTCACATACATACATTAAATCACGCCTGTTTCCCAGAGGGGTAGGCAGAGACCACTTCTTTCCACTTGCTACGATCTTGACAAATTTCTTTCGCTTCTTCCACATTCATACATCAAGTCATGCACGCATGTCGGTTTCGGGTACTTAAGATTCGGCCCTTTTCTAGTATTTCTCCGATTTGATTCGAAAAAGTACGCCTAGGGCGGCCCCTTCCGACCCTTCCACTCACTTTCGATGTGTATATCTCTTTCGTCCGTCTTCTTTCATCCATCCTTTCCAAATGACCGAACCATCGAAGCATGCAACCCGGTCAATTGATGTACTATCAGCCCAATGGAACCCTGACCCACCATAGAACGGTGTCACAGTGACATTATAAAACAATTTGTTTGACACTTCTTATGACTTGAATCATAACGTCTCTGTGACACAGTTCTATGGTGGGTCAAGGTTCCAATGGTCTGATAGTACTATATCAAACTGCGGGCCTAGTATGACTGCGTCTATATCGCGTGTCAAATGTGGATAAAGCATCCGTCACTCTCGTACTTATTTACGTGTCAGAAGGTGACGGATGCCTTATCCAAACTTTGCCACGCGATAAACGCAGCCGGGATCCTGCAGTTTGACCAAAGTATTTTTGGTCAAATTTATCACATCCCAAATTTACATTTCCAAAAAAATGTATTCCTGTTCCATTTGATTTAGCGCAAGTCGAATGCTCTGTCCCTCGTACTCTATAAGAATACTACGGGGCCTGCGAGGGACATAACACTCGACTTGCGAGTACGGCAATTGTAACTGGGCCCGTTGGTGTTTCCTCTTGAAATCGTTTCAGCCGTCTAGCAGTTGTTACAGTGGAGTTCATTAATACGTGTACACTTTAGTACCTTGTAACTTTAATCGCTCTGACAATTCATACTGACTTAAACATGACATTAAATAGACAAGGTAATGAAGTGTACATTATATTTAACTCGACTGTACATGGCTCGTCTGACCATTCCTCGACCGACAAGCCATCTCACAATTAAAATACTCTACCATATGCCTTATTGCCAAATCACTTGATGTTAAAACAATACGCCTCACCGCTAACTCATTTGACGATCAAATATTCTGGGCAGTGATTCTCTGATTAACGACGGTCGGACGGACGGACGAGTGAATGTCCAAGCGGCGAGTTTAAGTAGTCCCGTCAGTGCAAACAAAACATTTTCAAATTAGCAGCATGGTTTCTGCCGATGGATTGAACGTATAAGGCTGCTTAATTGAAAATGCACGCGCTAAAATGTGTTTGGTTCGCTCTGACGGGGCTACCTAAACTCGCCGCTGCGATTTCGCTGGTTCGTCCGCCCGTCCGTTGTTTTTGAGAGAATAACACCGCAGGAAAACAGTTCTCGCGCAAGAATCTAGATGGCGCAATATTTGTATTCAACCTTATATTTGTCTCGGATACACTGGGGAGCACTGTAAAGAATAAACAAAAAGCATTTACAATGATCGGGGGGAATATTCGGGGCAAAGTTGTTACGTTTGTCCGTATTGTCCTTCCGTGTATTGCTATGAAAATGTTTTTACATTTTGTTACCTTGGCGTTTTTATCTAACAGTCAGCTAGGGACCAATAGTCAATACTTGTTTTCTTTCGTGTAGTTTTTTGTGGATTTGGTATCTCGATTCGTTGGTTTTTTTTTTCAATTAGTTTCAATTACTAGCTTGTGTTTTGAAGATTAATGCATTTGAGTACATTTAGTAATATATTAGAATGTTTATTCAACAAATATTTTTCTTTAACGCTTCCTATTAAGTATTACTATTTAATATTCCCATTTACAAATTAACTATGTAGTTATTTAGTATTTTCTACTGGGTGTTATAAATGTTCGTGTTTTTAAATCTCGCCATAAATTATATTTTGTTTACTCACAATTTGGCAAAGGTATGATTTTATTGGAGTGTAATTAAACGGTAATGCCCGTCTGCTTTACAAAAAAAATCCTGGCATGTACAAGAATTTTTTACATTATTTACATTAATTAATCGGTGTAATTGTGTTTAATTGTAACTTTTCTTATAAACATTGATTATCTTTGTACATGCCAGGCATTTTATGAGAATGTACATGCAATGTTCTAGCACATCTTCAGTGGATTTTTTATAATTATTATATTGAACCGCATACACACTCATATTCCTATTAACTTTACACCAAAAACATGATTATGGCTGGCGTAGTATCGCGCAAGATTTCAATTGAAATTGGCGCTTGAGATTTCAATTCTTGTCGCGTCCTACTTCGCCGGAAAAGCATCCCCAGGGCCGCGACAAAAATTGATAGTTGTTTGGTTCCAAGCCATTCTGTTCTACGGCATTTCAAACTGGAAACCTTTATTAATAAGACTCAGCATTTCATACATGTTATGTAAATAAGTATCATCTTCCTCTCTAATTATTAAACTCTTCATTTTGCCTAAGACGCGAAGGATACGTATAACAAAACCAAAGATCGAAAGAGATTGAAGCAGAGTACGGCGGAACATATAAATTTAAAACATTTGAATACGCGTTATTGCAGGCATGTATTTAACAGTACTGGACGAGTATTTGCTGAAAAGAAAAAGAAAATAAAATGAGCCATGTTGCCGTAACTAAAAAATTTATTGAATCGAATTTTATTTTATTTGTTGCTATAATTAAATTAAATGTGTTGATAACTAAGTTTGTCCGCCAGTGTAATGGAAGGCGGCCGAAGCCCGACGCCACAAAGGATTAATTAATTTTAGAAGCGGAGCAACAAGTTGCTCGGGTTTCCGTTAACATGGCTCTGTCAACGTTGCAGAACACATTCAAGGCCGACCGCTCGGATTTCCATACAAAAAGGACTCCCTTAGTGAGTTGTTGGCACTAAAGTGAACCACACGGGTCTGTCAAAATATTATGAACACATCAAACTGAGCAAGCTGAAATTCATTGAATTATTGGAACTAGCCGGTTTTAAGGGTGGTCTGTTTGCGTTTGACCTCAGTCTTACCTGATGTTAAGTGACGATGAGGTCGAGGGTGGTGCACGCTTACCCTGAAAAAAGCCTTTTCACTCTGGCCTTGAAAACACCTAGGTTAAACGATTCCAGGAAGACGCAGAACGAGCATTCCACTCCTTGGAAGTGCGAATAAGACATCGACATCGGACGTGGTATTGACATCGGACGAGTGACCATTTTATTAGATGTGTAATTGTTGTTGTAATAATTATTATTTATTTTTGTATCCTTTGATTATTAGTATTTATGTTTGACGATCTCAATGTAATTTCGTATTTTTTGACATGCAATTCAATTAATATTGTGATATTACATTGATGAATAATAAACTAAACTAGACTAAACTAAGAAATGAAGTAGGTACTGCTACGTTGCCGGACTGCGTTCGACATATCTGGTGACTAGCGAAGTTTTACGAAGTTGCACGGCTTCGCCTGACGTCGCTACAGACATAAGTTGCGCGATGTCACCAGATATGTCAGGCGAAGTTTTACGAAGTTGCACGGCTTCGCCTGACGTCGCTACAGACATAAGTTGCGCGATGTCGCCAGATATGTCAGGCGAAGTTTTACGAAGTTGCACGACTTCGCCTGACATCGCTACAGACATAAGTTGCGCAATGTCGCCAGATATGTCAGGCAAAGTTTTTCGAAGTTGCACGACTTCGCCTGACGTCGCTACAGACATAAATTGCGCGATGTCGCCAGATATGTCAGGCGAAATAGGCCGGCTTGCCCTGACATGTCGCCGACACAATGTCATGGGACATCCTGTCCCTTGGTGTATCCCTGGCTTTAAGATTTCGAAAATCGACAAAATCATAGGGATGACGTAAGCTGAAGACAGAATACGTCGACCGTTTATATCAATACCATACATTTCGAGCTTAAAAAAAACATAAACTGTAAAGAATTACGTAAGAATAAAGTAAGTGGCACATTCATCACGTTGATACTTACCTAGATGTTTTAAAAAAAAAACTTTCACTTCAAGTAAGTTTAAAGTTAGTTAAGGACGTTGCGGTCTAGCGGTTGCAAGTTCAAATCCCCGGCAAGGGCCAACATTTCCAGGGAACTATATCACAAAGGAATAGAGGCTGTTTTCTTTTGGCTCGGCGTTTATGATAGGTCGTATTACATCGGGTATGTTCTGCACGTACATATCAATCATAAGTCAAGGTGCTTTCAACGTAGAAAATAATAAAAAGTGGGATGAAGCCAGAGCTGAACCAAAATGGATTCAGGTTCCGTATCATTGTCAGCAAAAAATAATAGGGAATTAATATAAGTGAAATAAATTATAGTATGTATACTGAGAATATCGTTATTAATAACGAGAGTTATTTCTAACTGACTTCAAAAAAGGAGGAGGTTACCAATTCGACTGTTTTCGAGATTTTTACGAAAAACTTATGAACCCCTCTTCTTGTCAAAAGCACGTGAAGAGTAACCTGCGGACTTTTAGTATGTTAAACCCCACCCCTAAACCCCCACCCTCCCTTCATTACCATATTATAAAACCATAGCTCATTTGACAATTTTGGGTGTTTCTTGACTGAGTTACTAAGAAAAGGTAAGATTTTTTGTACGACACAAATATCAACGTGACAAATATTCCACTAATTCTCAGGTGTATCCATAGAGTACCAATATCTAGCACTTTGTTAAGCATAAACAATAAGTGATCATCTGATCATCATATTTTCGTAAGAATGACTGAATAATAAAAAAAAAGCGTTGAAAAATTTTGTTTTGACTGAAAATATCGTGAAGAAAAATACTTAGGTACAAAAGCTTTGTCTAAACAATCCAAAACAATTATTATCTCCAAAAACCCCGAAGCTCCACAAAAACAAACAACCCAACAAAATCGAACCCCACCCCGAGGGACCCGCGCGCCTAACTACGTTCGGAACAAGTGGCGGGCTTCGAGAATGCCAAACCGACTTGTTCCCAGTGCCCTCACGTATGAATCTGGCTAGTAACACAACGGGAATATGGCCCAGGCTTCAAACAAAAATGTACGAGGTCTGAGCCGAATTGAGTGCTGTTAGTCCAAGGACATAGCGAAATCGAGATTTCGATGCCTTGGAGCCTGTCGTATAGGATTCTGGGATAACTTGCGAACTCTAGGTATGGTACTATCTACATCTACACTAGTAATATTATACAGATTTGTATTTTTGTGAGTGTATGTTTGTAATGAATAAACTCAAAAACTACTGTGCCGATTTCAAAAATTATTTGACCATTGGAAAGCTACATTCACTCTGAGTGACATAGGCTATGTTTTTTACGGCCGGCTTTTTTATGACAGCAGCCAGTAAATAATAAAACTGATGACAAGTATATACAGTTAAAATGATGATCTTGAAATCAGACAAAATAACTAGCAAAGTGATGTGTCACTTGTTTAATCTCAATCTTAATGATTGTTGTCACAAAAAAGTTTAAACTAGCCATTAGCCACCATCTGTGCAATTTAAAGGTTTTTTCTTGGCGTTATTGCACTTTGACTAAATCCATTAAGTTTATTTACGATACGGCTGCGTTCACTTTTTTGAATCTTTTTAGTACGTAGATTTTAGTTTGTTGTGGCAACATTAACATTTTGTACCTAGTCGTGTAGCGTGAGGCATCAATAAAATGGGGTCATAATTCCGTAACTTTTGTCCTTCTAACAAAAAAGAAAACAATTTTAAAATATATGTAACTTAGTAGCAAAAAAACACTTTCTTTAATTAAAATATTGTAATAAAAATAAATACATAATTATCGTAATCGTATACCTATTAGCTAACCTTCTTCCCGAAATAATTTAACAAAAATAACTTATTTATAACTAAATATCTACTCATGATGTTGTTTCATGACATTGACTCATGGAACACTCTTACAAAAAATATAAAAAAAAATAACCTGAAATTCATTCACAATTTTAATTGCTTCTGAAAACCTAACAATATTTATTTAGAAAATATAAGTTTTACAATTTTGAATAATTCTTCGCTGATCTAATATTTCTTAATATTTCTTAAACGAAATACACATTTTGAGCTTATTTCGACCAGCACTTAACCACATTTTAATATATTTTAACACTTTGAAGTCAAACTAGAAAAATTTAAGACTAGTATTATAAGCATTAGCTTGGTATAATATTTTCAAACAAAATATACAACAAAATAGAAACTTCATTTTTCACAAACTTACTTTCATTTATATAACAACACACCTATTAAGCATCAGAAAGACTTTCCACCTCAATAACATGTATATGCTTCTTTTTCTTATGAATCCCATCAAATTCCTTCTGGATTTCTTCTAGCGTCTTTCCTTTCGTTTCTGGGACAAAGAAATAGACGAAAATAGTCGCAACTATGCAGGTCACAGCAAAATGCCACAGCGTCCAACCAGGTCCGACATTATCCACTAGATTCTGGTACAATTTAGTGGCTCCAAACGCGAGGAACCAGTGGAAACCAGCAGTGATAGCTGATGCTCTTCTGGTAACATTTGCGGGGAAGATTTCTCTAAGTATCAACCAGGGAATCGGCCCTGCTCCCATAGCGTACACTGTCACATACATACAAAGAGTACAGAGAGGAACCCAAGTACTGCTATCATGAAGATTTGCTGCTATCATATGGTAATAAATCGCTAAACTCCCTAAACTAATTGCCATTGATACGAAAGAAATCATCAAAAGAACGCGTCTCCTAAAAGATCTTAACAGCATTGTCGAGAAATACGTTGAAGAGACTAAGCAGAAACCCAGAATAATAGCAGCTCCAGGTGGATTCAGCGAAATAGAGAAATTCTTGAAGATCTTCTCGGCGTAGAACAGGACCGGGTATATGCCGCTCATCTGTTGGAATATCATGAGTCCGAAAGAGACCACTAGCGCTTTCAGGGTTGAGCGCGTTTGAAAGAGCTGTTTGAACGTGACTCTGTTCCTCGCGTAGTTTCTGATTTGTTCCTTGAGGGCTTTGAGTTCTGAATCTATGTCGTTGTCGATACCACGGAAGTAGCGGAGGGCTGCCTTGGCTTCGCTGGTCTTCCCTTGGGACATGTAGTAGGCTGGTGACTCAGGCAGGAAGATGAAGGCGATGAAAAATGCAGTTGGTATGCTGGCACAGAGGATGGAAAGCCAGGTTGTGCTTTGCACCATACCTGCGAAATGAAGGAGACAATTTTAGGTAATGAACTTGAGTCTCTCGCTGTATTTAATGTTAAACCCTACATTATATCCGCTTATTTTATTATGTTGAATTATGTACTAAAAACAGTGTAGCTTGCGAAATCTTGTTACAGATAGTAACGTCTAACGTGGCAATATTTGTACGCCGTTTACCCAAAAGTGAAAACAAATATTTTGCTCACGTCGTACCAAAATATATGAAAATATACAAGAACATTATTTTTGCCGCTGCTCCTTTGAGATATTATCATATCGTTTTCAACTCGTCCGTCATTACTGTCAATTAAATAAGAGCTGTCATAACGTTGACATTATTATAACTAATGGCTGTCATAACTAAAGACGTAGGATGCAAAAATCCCACCAATATATTTGTCGAACGATATCCGTAATATGGACATGACTACAATTGATTTAAAAAAAGAGAACATCGATGCAAAACAAGTTATAGAATTTGATTGTTGAAGTAAATATTCATATTTTGTCTTAACTAGGTATTTTCAGTACATGCCTTTTATACTATCTACTTATAAAGGGAAAATGATCTCTCCACATCTACAAGTAAACGTAAGAGAGTGATATTTCAGTACTTTCTTAATATACAAAATATGTAGTTACTGATTTATAACAAAAACTCCATATATTTTTAGACATAAATGATAGTTCTCGAAATTTAGTAAAAGTTTTAGGTATCCTGTGCTTTCGTCACCATTATTGCATCCGTCCGTCGTCAGCCTATGAATGATAAGTGATAAGGATAACATATCAAAAGCAATTAGGTTTAACTGATTGTGAGTAGGATAGAACCGTAGTTCGCATCGCTCTAGAATTACTTATCCAATTGTTTATTTATGTACGAAAAGCCGCGTCATTCCGTCGCACGGGGTGACAAACAAACAACAAGTTAAAGCCTGTGGCTGGGAGTCCTTTTACAGCGGCTTTGAACTAAGAGCAATAACGCAAAAAGGGCGAAAATAATAATAATAATGGGAACAATATCACACCAATTGACCTAGTCCCAAACTAAGCTCTAGGCTTGAACTATGGGTACTAGACAACGATATAAGCACTTATATAGATAAATATATACTTAAATACATAGAAAACATCCATGACTCAGGTCAAATATTCGCGCTCATCACACAAATATCTGCCCTTGCCGGGATTCGAACCCAGGACCACTAGCTTCGTAGGCAGGGTCACTACCCACTAGGCCAGCGCGTCGTCGTCAACATTTAATCATGCAAAATTTAACAACTGTATCTTACGTATTACAGGAAGTTAATGATAGCACGGTGTTGACCCTACATGTCTCTCTGGCTTTTATTGGTTACACTTGATACACTGGGCCAGAAATTACATTAAGTACCTAATTTACCCATTACCTTTCCACCATCTTCAGGCCAACCAGATGTGCTCCTAAATAAAAAAAACTCACCAATGATATATCCAAACAAAACGCCTCCAGAGAAGTGGACATGGTAGAAGTTCGCCAACGTCGGCCACAGCTGCTTCTCGGCAATGTCGGCCACGTAGGGCGGGATGGCCACGCTGAAGGCGCCCACGGCCACGCCGCCCACAAACCGCCCAACGTACAACCCATACACGTTCGGACTGGAAATAATAATAGGGATTATTTTGTATGGAAAGCAATCACACACGCCACTTACAAGTAAAGCTCTAAGGCCCATACTGCCCTGCTACGGAAAAAAGGCACATTTACTTAATGAGTTGTATTGCAATTCCATCCTTATTATAACCCTTGAAAGTCTTCTATGCTTCTATGAATTAATTGCACTTGTGCCTTTTCTCCGTACAACGGCTGCTTATATGTTCGCAGTCTCAAGACGGAAAATTAATTACTAACCCTAAGGGCTATGACAAATTGCCTCTGTGCTAGAAATTTCAATACACAGGAATACAACAGGATTACCACTACCAGGACTAACCCTGTACAATGTCCTAGTACTAGATTTTTCATTCTCTAGTATGTAATAGTTCGGTGACCTTTTCGTAAAAACATTACAAAGTACAGTAGTACTAGGCAGATAAGAAGTAAATTTTGACACATTGCACAACTATGAAGTTTCTGGCTTTTGACATTGTTGACAGCAGTAAAACAATGCCAAACTTATTTGTTGCGTGTGAAGGAATAGTAATAACAGCATTGTTTGACTGCTGTCAACACTATCCATATTCCGAAACTTCATGGTTGTGCAATGTGTCAAGATGGACTTGGTATCGGCCGGGCACTATAAATCAATTCTCTCGTTTCTTTCACTTAAATCTGAAAAATTGGCGACCACACAACTTGACAACAATCGGCCCCAGATGCGTAAACTTATTTTTCTTTTTTGTTAGCCAAAGTTTTTGTGACTCGCAAACTCAATTCAATATCTTTTGGGACATTCTTTGACTTTTTTATTATTAAATGTTCCTAAACTCGCACAATGACAAAAGTGATTTGTTTATTTCATCCTTCTGGCTTCAGACTGGAATCCACCGACTTCTGAGTAGAGGCCTTTTCCTTATCTATCCGATATCAGAAGTCCCAGACAAGTTACATTACGCTAACTATCGTTTCTATTCGTTTAGTTTTTAAACCAATCGCGTCACTGATACATCACGTGACTTTTCATATCACGTCATCTACCAGTGACGCGATTGGTTTAAAATCTAAACGAAGGGAAACGCTAGCTAGCGTAAAGCATCTTGCCTGGGCCCTCAGATGTCATCTACGCAATGAGCAGAGGCCCTTGCCAAGGTGCATTACGCTAACTAGCGTTTCTATTCATTTCGTTTTTAGGCCAATACCGTCACTGTTAGATGACGTGATACGAAAAGTCACAATTTCCATCTGTCACTATTCCAGTTCACTAATGTTTTACCAAATCATCATTTGACAAACTATAACATTTTACAACCTTTCATTTCGCAAAGAGATTCTCGCCGCATTATTTTACAATTTCATGTGGTCAAAAGTCTAACCTAACCTAACCTAACCTATCCCAATTTATTTAACAAGCCCATGTAACCTTTGTAATATGTAATAGTTTAAGCACAAACACGTTTTTTTCAAATTTGTTTGATGAAAGTTTGTAAAATGATAATAGTTTGTCAAATCATGATTTGGTCAAAAGGCAGGACACCGCCACCATCCTTCACCACTTACCTAGAAGCGACTAAGATCCATGATACCACCAGCGGCAGTGCCAAGTATAACAGCGTCTTCTTGCGGCCGAAGTACTCCGAGATGAGCCCCGCCGGCACCGAACCGAAGACCGCCCCGAGGCAGAGCAGGGAGGCCACCCAAGATGCCTCGAACTCAGTCAGCTGGAAAAAAAAAGGTTACTTAGAAAAATAGATAAATACTTTGGCCTACCATTTAGGATATTTGTTACTAATTTCCCAGTTTTTTTTAATGATTTATTTAGGTTGCAAACAGTCACATTACAAGTATAAGTAGAACATAAAGTTACAATTCAAGCTCAAAAAGACCTACAGAACCATAAAAGGGATACAAACACTTAGCTACAATCGATAAAATATAAAGTATACGTATTATTCGAAGAAGAGTAATATTTTATTGTTGAAATCAAATCAAATCATTTTTTGTGTGGAATTTAGGTACAGTACAAATTCAATATAGGGTGCACTGCATAATTTCGAAGAGTCATAATTCCGAACGCAATTTTTTGGTAGAACACTTAATTTTTTGCATAAGGTCAGGTGGGGTAAGGGGAACTACTGGGAAAGGGAAACACTAGTTGATATATCAATAAGTGTACACCGCAGCGTTGTGATTACTCGATCGATAAAGCAGTAACTGAGAATTAGTTCCAAAAAAAAAACACAGATTGAGTTATGATGATTGAACGTGTGAGTGTGACAAAAACAATACTTTAGTTGGCAAACAACGAAACCACGAGTTCGACGTGTTCGATTTGGATACCGATTTATGTGTTAAAAAGTCTGGTAACAAGTCTGCAAATGTCAGTAAGTATTGTTTTATAGATATATTTTGTTTGTATGCATATAAATTTTTGCTGAATAGGCTGTAAATGTTAAATTTTGATGTGATTTGTAACATAACCTACAAATGCATAAGTGGGGTAAGGGAAACTATCATGGCCGGGTTAAGGGGGACATATGTTTCTCTTTCCCGATGTCAGAAGTAACAAACATTTTGAAGGCAAGGCAAATTTTATAAAAAGTAGAAATACAGTGCTACAGTCTCTTGAATCGGTAACTAACCATAAATGTTATGATATTTTACACATTGCTTGGGCACCGTAACAGCTGTCCTCTCCATACAAATTATACCCTAACCTAAATGGCAAAATAGGTTATTAATTTGGTAAGGTACCTACCAAGTTATGGGAAAAAAATTGTTAGGTATTGAACTATTCTATTATAATGATTGGTTATCTATTGACTATTATTATATGTTATTAAGTACATACTTTTATTATGTTATTTTGTATGATGTCAAATGACGGTTGGCGATATGAACATCTTGTTTTTTTGTTTTTATCCGTTTAGAAAAAAATATTTACAGACTACCTACAATATTTTTTACAGAAAAATGCCGAGAAACTATGTGAGAACAACCAATAATGCGTCATACCAAAAGGAGGAGGTTTCTTAATTCGGCCGTATACTCGTATATTTTTTTGTTTTTTTTAAGTCTAAGTTGTCTTAATTGAGTATGTAAAACTTTGTAATGCCAAATAAAAGTAATTCCTATTAATATTATTCTTAGTAATTATTGATAAGCGTGAGGCTACTTTATTTTAACGATTAATAAACATTACAATAAAAACATTGCACTTCCTTTTTACTTCCTTTGTTTTTAGTTGACTACCTCTGTTCGAAACTCGTATGTTTCCCTTACCCCAAATACCGATTGTGATAAATATCTTCTATTTGCAACAGTATTTCGTTACGCATCAAGTACGCATTTCAATAAAGGTGTTTTTAAAATGTTTTGCGTAGTTATAATCCAAACTAGTATTATTACTTTTAGATTTATTGAGACTGTTTCCCTTACCCCAGAAATAGGGAAAGGGAAACGATAGAACTAGTCTAACGAATAATCATTTTCTGGCGATATGCATTAGAACTAGCATAAAAAGTATTTTGTCCTGGATAGCTAACGAAAATAAGTATGTTTTGTCTTAAGCGAAACAATTAAGAACCTTATACTTTGTAGTATAGAACTCAAAATAAGATAAGATGAATAAAGTATGTTCCCCTTACCCCACCTGACCTTATCGCTTATGAATCACACCTAACCTAACCTACGTATGACAACGTATGATTCTTTGCACCCCCGTAGAAGCTGAATGGATGACATCAACAAACGAGTCCTGTGACGGCTCATATAAACACTTATTACACTTGTTTCTTTAACTTAACATAAATACATTGTGTACATGTACTACATTGGTACACACCTAGCGACGCCGTTCAGGGACTTAAATAATTAATCGTCTATTTTTAAGTACCTCGCATGTGAATGTAGTAAGTGATTGAAATTACGAAATACGGCTTTCACAGGACTCATCTTAGATGAATTGAAACAGAGTGTAGACGTGTCATTTGAGTGTCACTGAGTATCAGGATAACTTGGTAATGAGATTTTGACGAATAATAAATTCAATTTAAATATGGGTATCACCCTAACAACAGAGCAGGGTGTATTTTTAAAAGCGTTTCGGAACCTTACATGGTTAATTCATTACAAAACATGCATTGTCCGAATCAGTTTCCACTTATCTAAAGAACAATAAATATTCATTTTTTTCGGGCAATACTTTAAACGTACCTGATTCTACAGAAAAAAAAAGTAAGCTAAAATCGACTTTTGAAGATTTTTCAAGACATGTCTTTCTATTTTAATAAATATTTTAAATATTAAAATAGCTCAGGTTACACGATACCTACGAAAATTTAAATTTAAAATTAACGAAACCTTAAACATAAAATCGTTATGTTGTTTAGACTGCGTAACAAGACACGTCTGAAGCCGTTGATTTTGCCGCAAAACTTTCATCTGAGACGAAAAGTTGGAACGTTTCGCCCTGCGGGCATTTACTGTCTCCTCGCGAGGTTATTGGTATATCGACTCTTCAAAGAAGATATCTAGGGTCTAAGTATTTACAACTTATACAATATCGCGTACTAAGTAACCTAATCGACCTCAACACTCACAACTTCTCAAAGTGCTATTTAAGCAGAAGTTACTCCGAGACTTGCGGGCCTTGTTTGTAAGACCTCAAATATTTACGTTACAAAGCCTGAGGACTTAGGTGGAATGCCTCTATGCTAGTAATTTCACCAGTAGTCTAGTTTTATGATTCCTACCACTAGCACTTTTTAAAAAGAGTTTCTTTGGATTGGCCTCTAACATTTTTAATAAAATACCTAAGCACATTAGAGATAGTTGTATTAATTTATTTAAGATTTTTTTTTTATTACTAGTCAACAAATGTTATTATACCATTACTGAGTTTATAAATGATGAGAGTATATGAATACATAAGAACATAACTGTAAAATAAATACAACGCCATAACACTATTTATTATATATGTTGATATTTTTAATTGTGATTTAATTTAAATTCTTTATTTATTTTTATTTTATTTATTATTTCTTGCGGGTGGTAGGACCTTGTGCAGGGTCCGTCCGGATCGCTACCACCGTCTTATCCATTAACCTACCGCCAAACAGCAGTGTTCGCATTGTTGTGTTCCGGTTTGGGGATAAGACAGCCGGTAAAATGACTAGCATAGAGGCATTCCATCTTAGTCCTCAGGGTTGGCAACGCATTTGCAGTCTTAGGATTGCTCTGCAGTCTTGTGAATGCGAATGTCTATGGGTCACAGTTTCCGCTTACCATCAGGTGGCCTGTGTGCTCGTTTGCCATCTCTATGCCATAAAAAAAAAAAAAAAAAAAAAAAATATATATATATATTTTTATGGCTTGTTAATTATTAAAATTGATCCTTAAATAAGTATTTCCTTATATATAAGTAATTCCTAAATAAGTATTGTATGGTAGGGCAAGATATGTACCTAATATAACATTGTAACATCCTTTTACTCTTGTTTTACAAATAAATAAATTCAGAATCGGATTCTGATTCTGATTCCTACATCGTGGTCTCTTCAAGCGCTGGTAGATTTTTAACGAGTAAAAGTACCTGTACTGTAATAACATACTTACTATTTATTGTTATTCTTTCAAGAACAGAATAACCTAAACAATCAATTTACTAACTTGCGTATCGTCCGCGCAGTAATTACGTACTCGTCCAACAACTTTTTATGAGGTTTCTCGGATCCATCTTCATTACCGAAGTCCGTTGCAGCAAAGTTTGTATGAGGGAAGGTTTTTTATGGGAAAAAATTACACAGATTTTTATTATGCAAAAAGTTTGCCAACTGGTGGTGTATCGTTAAATAACTCCCTAAAATAACAGAAGAGGATTCTTCGTTGAAAAAAGTTCCTCTAACTTTTCAACAGCTAACATCTAGAAAAAACACGCTGGTACCTGTTCTAAGAAACGATTTTATACTAAGAGAAAAAAGAGGGTAAATATACCGCGTGTACCTAAAGTCCGTAGCAATTGACTTGTCTTATATAGTAAACACTTTTATAACCTCAAAATGCTCCCTTTTGGTCTAATATAATAATTTTGTCATAAGAAAAACCATTTATGATGTAAAATCAGGAATATGGTGTGCAAAATATAGTCTCTAGTTGCTTTATTCAGCAGATAATGCCATTTTAGCCAAAAATTATGCATTTTGAGGTTATAAAATTGTTTACTAAAATAAGACAAGTCAGATGGTACGGACTGTAGGTAGTGTGTTGTATCTGTGTGTATGTCTGTGCCATCGTAGCTCCGAAATAGATAAACCGGTTTGGACGTGTTTTTTTTATCTTTTAGTTTTATTGAGATAATTCTTGCTATGTTTCATAAATCGGTAGCCATTAACAATTAAAAGTACTTACGTGACGTCACTTAGGCTATAAGGTTCAACCCATTACGGTAAAGAGGCGTGTGTTTCAGAAGTGACTTGCAAGATTTGAAGCGGAATGAAATACATAATAATAATATACGAGGTAAGTAATATAAAAGTTAAAAACACGTCACCATAACAACATATTTAGTTGTTATCATATCACCTAGTAAACACAATAGTAGTTTATGCAATAGTTGTATAAGAGAGGTCAAAAAAGATGAGTGGCGTGTGTTACGATATGAGCCGAAGGCGAACATCGTAAAGGTAAGCGCCACGAGTGTTTTTTGACTTAGTTATACACCGTTGCATAGAATACTTTTTATACGACTAGGTTTCTAATGAAATGCAAAATTAAGCGAAAAAACGTACGAACGACCGAACGCAGCACAGAACAACAAAGAAAATGACAAAATATGTGTCTATAACTTTGTTTTAAAATTGACGAAATGGAAAATGGAATGATTTACAAAATATTTTAATTTGACCAATCAAAATACTTCACCAAATTAAATCCACCAATCACAATACACATCGACTGTCAATCGGAACGTTAGGTACTTTTAGGTACGTGTTACTCTTTCGTCCCCTTACTTCTAGAACCGCTTAACTGCATGAAGTATAGTTTTGAGAAAAACGCATTTAAAGGTTTGAGTGTTTAAATGTCTAGTTAAACCCAATTCTAAGTAAATGATATTATAGATTTTATAAGGAGAGGTTATTAGTAATCAAAACTGTAAGTAAAAAAATAGTATATTCTTTAAACAAATGGTTTAAATTGAGGCTTTTGTAAAAAAGGTGGTGCAGATAAGCGGTTTTTGCTGTAGAGTCAATTTATTCGTATCTCTTAAACTAATAGGCTTCGGCAGTATTAATTCAAAGTTTAACTTTCTTACTTATATAATTTTCACTTTGGACTAGAAAAATATTGGGAATTGTGATTAATTATGCAGTTATCTTAGTTTATATTACAGTCACGAGTCAGTTAGTTGGTTTTGGCTGTAGAGAATATGATATTTCAGAATTAAGTGCACTTAAAATGCTAATATGTTACTAGTATATTTTGTACTGTAACTTACTTTACCGACTGCCCCGTCTCTTCAAGATATAGCTGTATGTTTTGTAAAGTTTGCACTATTCAAAACTTAAAACTATTCGTTTACAAAATTTCATCGAATTATGTTTACTAATAAGGCGTTTATTAGATAAAAAGCAACATTGAGGCAAACATTGGTGTTGACTGGAGAAATTAGTGGTTAAAACTAAAATAAACGTCACATAGGTTCAAAAAATTGTTTATTAGGGTTATAAAAAACACGTAGGAGTAGACCAAAAAAAAAAAAGGTACTCGCTCAGATCCATCAAATTATCGGCCTATCGCTTTAACATCCTTGTTCTCCAAGATAATGGAACATGTTATTAATCGTCAGCTGCTGAGGTATCTGGAGGATAATCAGCTATTAAGTGACCACCAATATGGCTTCCGCCGTGGGCGTTCAGCTGGTGATCTTTTAGTTTACCTCACTCATTGTTGGGCTGAGTCCGTGGAGAGCAAGGGCGAAGCATTGGCCGTTAGTTTGGATGTAGCGAAGGCCTTTGATCGGGTTTGGCACAAAGCACTTTTGTCGAAGCTGCCTTCTTATGGGCTCCCAGAGAGTTTCTGCAAATGGGCAGCCAGTTTTCTTACGGGGAGGAGCATCCAAATAACAGTTGATGGCTCATGCTCGAAACTCATGCCCGTGAATTCTGGTATACCGCAAGGCTGTGTATTGTCCCCTACGCTGTTTCTTCTGCATATCAAAGATATGTTGCAGATTAGTAACATTCATTGCTATGCAGATGATAGCACTAGTCACACGCGCTACTTTGGCCGGAGTTATCTCTCTCGAGCCGACACCGAAGACTGCCGAGCAAAGCTTGTGTCTGAAACTGAGTCATCGCTGGAGGCGGTCTCAAAGTGGGGCAGACTCAACCTGGTCCAATTTAACCCCACTAAGACACAACTGTGCGTGTTATCAGCCAAGAAAAGCCCTTTCGTCACAACACCTCAGTTCGAAGGCACTTTGCTCACCATCAAGCCCAGTAGCGGAATCCTGGGCGTTGACATTTCTCATGACGTTAAGTTCCGTAGTCATTTGGAAGATAAAGCCAAATTGGCTTCCAGGAGGCTTGGCGTGCTTAGTAGAGCAAGACGGTACTTCACAGCTGACCACTGCCTCCAACTTTATAAGGCTCAGATTCGGCCGCATATGGAGTACTGTTCTCATCTCTGGGCTGGGGCACCCCAATACCTCCTTCTTCCACTTGACCGGATACAACGCAGAGCGGTTCGAATCGTCAACGACCCAGCGCTCTCCGTCCGATTGGATTCCCTCTCTATCCGAAGGGACGTCAGTTCACTTTGCGTGCTGTATAGGCTTTACAACGGGGAGTGTTCTGATGAATTATTTGGACTTTTACCGGCCGCAGAGTTCCACCACCGAACTACTCGTCGCAATGCCAGGTTCCATCAACATCACCTTGATGAAGGGCGTTCTTCCACCGTGCATTTCACTAGGCACTTTTTGCCTCGTACAGTGAAACTGTGGAATGAGCTCCCTTCGGCGGTATTTCCCACCAGTTATGACATGGGTGCCTTCAAGAAAAGAGCTTACATCTCCCTTATTGGCCGGCAACGCACCGACAACTTTTCTTGAGCTGATGGTGTTTATGGGCGGTGGTGTTTACTTCCCATCAGGTAACCTACATGCTCGTTTGCCTCCCACTGATATAAAAAAAAAATAATATTCTTCGTCACTGCTAGTGTCGGCTGCGGCTCTGGATTACAGTTATCTGAAACATAATACTAGCTTTAAGTTATGTACTTAACTTACATCCCTTTTCTGTACACATGGTATTTTCTTTTTTCATTTTGTGCAATAAATAATTTTAATACATACACTGTAGAATAACTAATTCTTTACCCTAAAAAGTTTTTCCTATAAAAATCATTTTGCTGGCACTTTATTGTTGCCGACTGTACTTTTACTATTGATAACAAACTCGCTATTGAAAGACGACTCAAACGAATCCAAACTCTATGGACCTACTATAAGCCGTTGAGGAGTTCTGATGGCCACCTTCCGTCTCGATCACCATACCAGCTCGTTGGTACCATAATATTATTGTATTGTCATCGGCATCACACTAGCATGCAAAATTTCAAGTATCTCCAACAACGAAAAGTAAGTTAAAATCGTCTTCCAAGATTTATTTAAGTAAGTACCTACATAGTTTCAAATTGAGTCAATCAAAAACTTACCTACTCAAAATTGTTTTGTATACTTAATATGAAACTAAGACATTTAAAATTGAAATAGGTAGGTAGTATTGAATTTTGACATACCTATTTACTGGTAAGTATGTAGGTAGGAACGTGTTATAATCCGCGGCAAACAGTTAAGAAGTAGGTAGCTGTAATACCTACCTAAATTGTTTTCACATTCGACTTACATCCTTTGGTTGATTTGTGCGTGACTTGGCGACTCATTGACACCAGAAGATAGCTTGTTGTCATCATCTATAACGAAAACTTTTTTGTTTAGGTATGTTGGGGTCAACGCCCCGCGCGATTTGCCGTAATTAATATGTTCAACATGCAAATTCGTTGTCTTAAATGACATTGACTAAAATAGTTCGCCTTATTCAGTGAGATTTTAGTAACAGTAGTTAACAGTAGGAGCTTTAATATTGTTCTCGTGATTTACCTAACCTATCAATTTTAACATAATTAATAGAAACAGTCATTTTTACTTACCTTTATGCAAACCACTGTTTCCAAGCACCAAGCTTAACATTTTTTTTGTACGGGAATTCATGTTTTAACCCTTGTCATCACTGTTATTAGGTAAATATTACATGCGTGCACGCAATCGGCGTCGACACTTGCAAAGTGAGACGCGACTAATCGCCTTAAGCGCGGTTAGCCCCTAGCGGGGAGGCCCTCACTAGGGAGTACAGCGTGAAGCGCGTACGCGCACGTTAAGCGGTTTTTGCTGTATCGGATTCTACCGGCGAAAGCCAAAAAGATGCAAACAAAACACATTATAATATGTTTTTGTTGTTTTTGCTGATTAATATTTTTGACTTTTGAGTAATTAGGAAGTGGATAAACATATTATCGATTGGTTTGAATGTTTTTGTAGATGGCAAAATAAACGTTTATATCTTATGGTTAGCACCAAAAAACTACTACACATGTTTAGTATCTTATTAGAGTAACTAAATTGTATTTTATTTAAACATGAAACCTGCTAAAACCACTTTAATGAGGACAAAATGTTTTTCTTCTTAAAAATTTAAAAATATCGATTATAACAACCATTTAGTAGCTTTTGCTTGTTCAATATTAAAAAAATCGCCGTTAAACTACTTTAAGCAAGAGGCTATCTCAGGAACGGAGCATGGTATTAAAAAACGGGTTTTACCAAAATGTAGATATTGGAAAGTACTTTCTAACGATGTTCGTAACTTGATTTTGCCTAAAAGGTACTTTAAGCGGTTCTAGAAGTAAGGGGACGCTTTAACTAATTTAAATCTTTTAAAAACACTTTAAATTTGGTATCAACCAACCAGAATCTATTTTAAAATTGATTTCAGGTAACAAAATTAATTTCTCAAATCATTAGACGTGTATTTTAGTCCCGATTTCACAATCGTTAAAATATGATTAAATCGATTGTGCAACGCTACGCTTTGGCAGCTAGGCGTATCTTTTTGTCTCAAAAACGCACAAGTGCTGTTTTGGGGCATAGACTAGATAGACTTTTCTCTGGATTATTCTGCGAACATGTAATGTATGCTCTTATATTAGTGTTCGTGACTATTATGAATGACAGATAAAAGTGCAGGAGTAGGAAAACGACTTTATTTATATGCAAATGATATTAACTTTGATCTCTGACATTATACAATCAGTCAAGTTCCGCGTCTATGTTAATTGCTCATTGATAAGTTGCGCCTAAATATATCGTCGTTGCTTTGAAAAAACATTGTATCTCATATTTCGGGGTGCATATCTACTCACATAACTTTTAAAGTCCTATTATCGGAAGTCCGAAAATGTTTCTCATACCATTTTACATCATAATGATCACTCATCATACTCTTCATAAATAAAATTAGTACTAACAATCGGAACTCATAATCATCTGAATTCATAACGCCAATATTAATGAAGCCGTACACTTCACAATTTCTTTCAATATCTTAAGTGTAATAAGGTTAGGTTAGGTTAGGTTAGATTTATAAAAAATCTCAAAAAGTAACAGTTTCTTAAAATGCATTATGAATTGCGATAATTATGACTTAAAGAGTACCTATGAATAAAAAAGTATGAGGAAAAAAATTATGAAGAGTGATTATTATGAATACAAATCGGTAGGAAAACAAAAAATAGGAATAAGAATTTTATGTGAGTCAATATGGACACCATATTTTGTCACTTACGATTTTAAACTTAAGTATAAAGAGAATTAAGTTCTAACTCATACATATCGAAATGTTAGGTACGAGTTTTTTCTAAAGTACTAACGATATTTAACCGTAGGTACGGTCCCCAAATTAGCATTCGTTTGACAATCTCTCGGTAACTTCTAAGAATGCTCAAACATTTTGTACTCAAAGAGAACACGTTCATACTGTTTTCGAGAGAGTTTTCTTAGTAATTTCTTAAGCAGAATATATTATAAAAAAATTGCGTATTTTTTGCTACATGCGTGCTTGACTCATGTTCCGTACGTCCAAGTGAAAAAAAAACTAAATCGTGTGTCTGTGTATACGTCTGTCACATCCAATTTTCTCCGAATCTACTAGATAAATAATTAATAAATAACCAACTATACAGTGTAAAGGGTTAATAAAGGAACCCTATTGAGACGCCACTGTCCGTCCGTCTGTCTGTCACCAGGCTGTATCTCATGAACCCTGATAGCTTGACAATTACCGAATAAAATAAATATTTAACGGATTACTTCAAACGTGTTTTTTTTTGACGGTTTTGGTTTTTTTGCTTGAAATATTGACAGAATTATAGTTTTTTTTTTAATCCATCCCTTCCCATTACCTATAATAGTGATATTTAGTAGGACGTAGGTACCTGAAGCCTGTTGTGGGTCCCATTAAAATGAGGCAGCTGGTACCCCCGCGCCTCGCTATCGTTCTGCAAACAAAATGTCATTTGTTAGTTTTGTACATGTATATCCTACCAATAAATAAATATAGTTATTGGAGTTCCGTTCACGGCCACGACGGTGTCTCTATTCGATTGCGGCAGCAGTAAAGGGTAAAAAAAAGAATAGAGATTGATTTATCGCCGCCGCGCTACGTTTGGTTTGAATGTGTTGTCAATTTGAAATCCTGGAAACTAATATCTCGGTTTTATTAAAAAAAGAACCAAACTTTCGCATGATGCAATATTTTTAATATTCACAGCGAGTGTAACGGCGCTGCAGTTTCCAAACAAATGGCTCGATAAATCTCTGAAACGTTTGAAATAAAAACACCGCAGTGGTTTTATTTGTACGCCATAAATATGTTTACACTTTAGTACCTTGTCTATTTAGCGTCATGTTTAAACTGCCATTTGAAATTGTCATAGCGGGTAAAGTGACGAGGTACTAAAGTGTAAACATATTTATGGCGTCGACTGTACTTTATACGTTTATAAATAATCTTTGCTTTAAAAGGAACGTCTACAAATTTTGATGTTAAGCTCACCCATACCCTGAATTAAAATATTAGATACTTATACTGTTTAATTCTGGAAAACTCGATAGGCGATTAAGAGGGTTGTGAAGCTAAAAACGTCCTTACAAAGTAGTCCGACTTTTATTATTTTTGAAAATGTTTTAAATATTATTAGAAACTAGGTCTGTACGTAAAATTTGGTAAGTTTACAAACCCTAAAGAAAAAATTACAAACACTTAAAAATGGTCAAGTATGATTTGATTAGAAATCCAATTCATATTGGAATATAATACCACTTTGCGGAACCCTCAGTACGCGAGTCCGGCTCTTTGCCATCGTTCACGAACGCTAGCGTTAGGTGATCACTTTGGTGATCACCTGTCGCTTACATACATACATACATAAACTCACGCCTTTAAGCAGCGACCACACCAATGCTTAAAAAACGGTGTCGGTACGAAATCGCAGTGACGCGTCGTATTAGCACCGTTTTTGACGCATGCTCTCCACACCGGTGCTCAAAATTCGCAGACGGTGCGTAAACAAAAGAATGTGTCATAGTAATAACATGGCGTCAATTTTGACGTGCCGTGATATTCGCAACGTTAAGCAGCGGTGTGGGGAGCGTGCGTCAAAAACGGTGCTAATACGACGCGTCACTGCGATTCCGTACCGTCACCGTTTTTTAAGCATTGGTTTGGTCGCTGCTTTATTCCCAGAGTGGGGTAGGCAGAGCTACAGAATTTCCAACAACTATAAAAACTTTTTGATAATTCTGTAACCACATTTTGCACACTTAGGCGAAGATGTTTACCAGTGTATTAGTGACAGGTTGCATGCCCATCGCCTAACAGTACTATACGCCTTTATTACCTGTCGCTTTGCGCTGTCAAAATGTTTTTTCAAATTTGTGTATGAAAAATCGTCACAGAAACGTTTGAATCATCATTGAGCTGGAACTGAATGCCGACATCAAAAACAGCTGTTAAAGTTTGCACTAATGCTTTATATACACTACACCCCCTATATCAAATTATGAAAGTTCCCCAACACTGAAACAAGCCTCAAACTGCACTGCGTATTTTAGGCTGCCACCTGCCAAACCAATCTAGCACTTACGTCAACGCTCAAACACGGAACCACAAAGTCCAAATACGCCTAAATTTCAGCAAAGTTATATTTGCGATCCAGTAGCGATATCATAAGTCAGCGTGTCACCGCATGCGGGCGATGTCGCTTCGGCAAAGTTCGGCCAAGTTCGAGGAAGTTCGGGCATGAATTTAACAACTACGGCTTGGTTGGGTTATATTTTGCGAGTGGCTACATTTGCGTGAAGAAGTGCCAAAAGATAAGGGGCGTTATTCTGGAAAATAACTCGGCTGTGGGCTAGTCGACGAATTTTTAACAGCTTTACTTGAACCGTCATCGTTACTACATAGTATAAAACTAAGGCCCTGTTGTTTGATCATTAGTTAAACTAACTAATTGTTATTTGAAAACGGAATCGAAAATTTGAAGGAATCTCAAGGAAATGTGTCAAACTTTCAATTCGTTTTTCGAACTTTAACAATTAGTTAGTTTAACTACTAATAGTACTAATCAAACAACAGGCCCTAAGTCGCTTTCCGCGTTTGTCTGTCTTTCTGTCTGTATATCCATAGTTGTATTTTGTCTTTATCCTTTCCTTTATTTTTGTTTAATTTTGATTTCTGTGTTGCATTTTTTATGATGAAAAACGAATAAATATTTCTAACGACGATGCCTAGAAGCTCAAGGCTCACCCTTTAAATGTCAGCCGCAATCAGGAACGATGTGACTATCTATTTCTAAGAGAATATCCACCAGCATGTCCATGCTAAGCTATCGTATGTGGATGCACTCGTAAATATCGTAGGGTAACAAACTTAAACGAAGAGTTTCCTCCAGTTTCCTCCTTTACTTTATTTCTCTTAGTTTATACTCGGTGTATTCGCTAGGTACGACGTTTCACGATATTTTCTTGCTTGGCTTTCGTTTTATATTTTAACGTTTCCTCTGCGTTTTTGCCTTAACTACGTAAATTTCGTTTGTTTTCACTACGTTTTAAGATTCTATTTTCTAAGGTAGTAACTGCCACACTCACGTCAATTAAATTTAATGCGTGTTTAGTGACGTGTTGTTTCATTATATTATTATAGCAAAGAAAGTGACAGCAGCAACTTAAATCGAGCATACAAGTTAATTGACGTCTCTGAGTCAGACAACTTAATGCTATCGTAAAACGATTGTCGAGAACTGTCAAAATGGATCCCTTTGACTGCCATACATATCGTTGATCATAATCATATAATGTATTGTTAGTCATACATTTTTTTGTCATAACTTCTTTCAGGGTGAAGTTACAGTTTTTAATAAACGTTTATCGTGTAGATTCGTTAGGTTAGATTAGGTTAGTTTTATAAATGTCCAGAAAAAATAACCGTGACCTGAGAAAAATGCATTATGACTTGCGAAAATTATGACTTGAAACACATTATGACTAAAAATAACTATGGCAGTCAATAGAGACCCATTTCACATAAATGCTCGATGATACCGTCTGGCAGCCTTACGTCAATCTGTTATTTTCGATAACAGTAACTATTTTCGAATATACTCGTATCTTGCCTGGGACACTGGCCATCTATGTAAAGATAAGTGAGCTCTGAGGACCACAGACCGTACAATACAATACAAAACACTTTATTGTACACCAAACAAAACAAAAAGTACAATTAAAAATAACACAGGTAAACAACATGCGTTTTTATTGCTGATAAGCGATCTCTTCCAGATAACCTTAGTAGTACAAAGGCGTCGTCAAACCTTTTGGGCTAGGATGGAATAACAATGCTAGTAATTTCACTGATTAACTACTCCCACACCGGAACACAATAATGCGAGCCCTAACAAGGGTAAGTCGGTGGTAGCGACCCCAACCAACCCTGTAAGGTCAGACTTAACCAATAAACAAAGTGCACAAGGTTAGCCTACAAATATAGAGACCCCGGTTTCGATTTCCGATAGGGGAAAATACTTGTGCGATATTTAATCTTGATTTAATGTTTGTTTTAAACTACCTAGGTATCTATTTAGTAATTCGCATACCAATAGTACGAAACTAAAGAAAGAAAGAAAGAAAAAAAACATTTATTCGTGACAAACATAAAAACTACGACAAAATACTGATAGACACAAGGCATGTCACGAAACTAGAGCTCACTTTGGGACTAAGTCAATTGGTCTGAGGTATTAATGTATTTTTTACTTCTTAGATACACAAAATACGCTTAAAAATAAAATATTTAAATAAATATTGAAACCGACATGCGTGCATGACTCGATGTATGAATTTGTCAAGATCGTAGCAAATGGAAAGAAGTGGTCTCTGCCTACCCCTGGGAAACAGGTGTGATTTAATGTATGTATGTAAATAAAATATTTTATTTACGTTCACCGCATAAAATATAGTCCACTTTTAAAAGAATATGAATAATTCTGGCACGTAACATGTTTCCTTATAAAAATCAAGTAACGTTTGAAAGTAACTTCGCGCAAAGACTTCGCCAAGTAAGTTAATAGAAACTTTCCCATATAATTAAGTAGGTGATGCTTAAAATTTATCAACTTCCAAGCAAGGTTTGCCTTGAATACTAAATAAGCTAGTTGAAGAGCAGGGCAGACGAGCGCGTGCTATTCACTTGGAGAATTGGATAACTTATAAAATAGGTAGAGTGCAAGTCGAACTCAGCGTACCGAGGGGGTGCGCCAAAGTTCATATAAAATTGCAAATTAGATTATCGGAACTCCGAAAATGTATCTTATATAATTTTACAACTTAATGATCACTCTTCATACTCTTCATTATTTTTTTTTATACTAATGATCGGAACTTATAGTCATCTGAAGGTATAACGCCAATATTCATGGAACCGTACACCTTTCAGAATTTCTTAAATATCTTACGTGTAGATAAAATTAGGTTAGGTTAGGTTAGATTAATAAAGATCTAAAAAAAAGTAACAGTTTTTTGATAAAAATGCATTATAAGTTGCGATAATTATGACTTAAAAAAGTATGAGCAAAACTTTTCGGAATAATGATGAGTATAGTCACAAATCGTTATTTGTATAAAAATTCGAAAGACCAATTTTATATGAGCCAATATGGACCCGACATCCAAACCCGTTGAACCATTGAAATTAATGAGTTTTTGTGACTAGGAATAAGGACAAATTACAAAAAAACAAATAAAGCGATCAATATGTCCGTAACCAGTAAAAATCGTGAAACATTCAGGGGTTAAATCGATAGCTTTTTAGCTGCTCTATCAGCCCTTGGCGGGTTGACGTCGGTTTCTGGGACACTCTGTATAATACGTATAAATGTATAATAAGTATAAATGTGTATGTTTATCGTTGTTTACTACCCATAGTACAAGCCTAGAGCTAAGTTCGGGACGAGGTAAAGGGCATTGGTAAGAAAATTGCTTTATTATTTTCCAGCGGCCACGGATGATTTATATGTAAGTAGTTATTTAGAGGACCTCTAATAGTAGATTATACACCGAGGGGATAAAGCACAGTTTTATGTCACGGGCGCGATATTGAATCCTGAACGTAACGAAGGACTCCAGATTTAACTCCCGAGCGCAGCGAGGGTGTTACGAGTTAATTCCCGAGCGAAGCGAGGGAATTAAGAAGAGTCCTGAGCGCAGTGAGGGGTTCAAGCGCGCCCAAGACGAAAACAGCTTTATCCCCGAGGAGTGTACTCTACTTTTCTCACCTTTTGCGAGACAATAAAAAAGCGAAAAACAGCGTTTTATTTAGTAAATTGAAATTAAAAGTGAAAATTGATATTTGATGTTTTCTTCAATTTTGATATATTTATTTAAAACTTTGCAGTTATCATTATCACCAATGTATTTTATTGCAGCGTCTTACAATACTCGCGGCTTTTGTTTAATTTCAAATGTGTTCCATTCAGCTTGCCGTGGCCAGCTCGATTTTAGAAAATGTTCGATTTTCAAATTAGGTTGGACGCGGCGGTGGCGGCGGCGGCGCCGCGCCCGGCCTTCGTGTATTAGTTGATCTTTTATTACGAAATTAGACTTTAAGGCCATTGTAATAAGAACTATGAAAAGTGAAAATATTACAACCCAGCGGGTTATAATGAGATTCAGTACAACATTACACCCCGGCTAAAGCCAAGGGCTTTAATGATTTGGTTTGCGTAAGGTTTGCATGATAAAATATGTAATTTGGCATTGTCGAGCAGGTGGTGTGAAAATACAAATAGATATACACGGTGGGGCCTGTAACTACTGCAAAAATAAAAAATGTACATTTTTCTCCCCGAACTACGCAACGTTAGTTTGACGACTTTGAAAAAAAACTTGCGGTTTGAATTTTATTATATTTTAAAGTTAATTCGAACACGCAATGTACTATGAAATTGATTATGTCTGTAGAGTGACTAGACTGACAGGCGATGTCAAATTAGACGGAGTTTTAAGTACATTGAAAATACTATTTAATTTGTTTGAAAAAATAACAATCTAAAAACTTTATGATTTTAAAAAGTTGCTAAACAAAAGTTGTCTAGTTTGAGGAGTAGAATCTACGTTTTAATTTTTTGCTTTAGTTACAGGCCCCACCCTGTATAAACTTTATAAAGTTAAATCATATCGGAGCGGAGATATATAAGATTAAAGAATTCAGTTTTTGGTACTAAAGTACGCCCAGGTATGAATATTTAAATATCTCGGCTCGGATGCACTGTATGCAATGCAATGTATGTAAACACTTTATTGTACAAAATAAAGAAAATCAAATACAATATTTACAAAATTAGAATGTACAAAGGCGGACTTATCCCTTTAAGGGAGTGATATTTGATGATTTATTTATTTATCTATGACCCAAGAACCAATACTTGCGCTCAATATACAATATTTTACATTAAGTAACATCATCTGCGCGCAGAGGTGTCTTATCTTACTACTTTTTTAGTTTAGTTGCGCCGCGGTCGCTGACTCGCACGCGGCACGCGTCAAAGACAGTTAAACGTTACTACCAAAAAGAAACAAAATGTATTTCGTCAAAAATGTCATCTTGTGTTTTTCGAGGCTGCGAAATCATACTGTAACTGTAAAAGGAAGAAAGAGTGTCTCATTTTATTCGTAAGTACCGTAAATATTTACATCACCATTTGTTTAATTTGCACCGGCGTCACTGATAACATGACCTGTGAAACATGAGATACTCAATTAGATATCGCATGAGTGCGATAAAGACGGGTAGCTTGATGGCGGCCGTGAACGGTCACTTGGCTTGGCGGGAATCTGAAACAACTATTTATATCTTTCTAACAATAGCGTTCGCACGGATTGCCGTCTTTGTCTGTAGAACGGCAACGCAGCAATGTGAGTAATTGCCGACGGGTTGTAAATTATAATTAAATAGAAAACCAACAAACGAAAGAACTTACAAACTTACTTAAAACTACACTAATCTAACAAACCGCTACCTGTGGGCATTGTTCCTAAAATGCTGGCAGCATTGCCACGTTGAATGGCAATGCTTAATCTAAAGTGTTGTAAATGTTGCGTTTAGTATGAGCATAACGTATCTATTAATTGGTAACGTAACTATTAATTGGTAACGCTAACCCGCGTCGCGTTCAAACCGCGCGTTTTTCTCGCGCAGAAACCGCCCGCCTGCAACCCAGAGTGCGGACAGGAATGTTCCCGAGGGATAATTTATCGGCGGTCGCTAATGAAAACATTATTTATGGCACCCCTGGCTTATTACGGACCCCGGGTTATTACGGAACCCCAGCCTATTACCGAACCCTGGTTAATTACTAACTTATTCGCGATAGCGTATGTTAATGGAAGTAGAATACACAATACGAGTTTAGTGGTGGACGTATTACAGTCTCGAGACTACAAATGCCTTGCCAACCCTGATGACAAAGATGGAATGCCTCTATGCTAGTAATTTCACCGATTGTCTTATCCCCAGAACAATGCGAACTGCTGCTTGGTGATAGGTTAAAGGATAAGATGGTGGTGGCAATCCACACGGACCCTGTAGAAGGTCCTACCAGCACTACAAGGGTTGCCACCCGTAATATAATATATAGTGTTGTCCTATATTTCGGCTGTCCGTACTTTATAATATATGAAAGAAATAAAGTACCTACGCTAAAATGCTTTATTTATAAGAACAATATAATTTCGAAATTAGAGTCTTAAAATATGGTAACATGAATAAATTTTGGTCTATAAAGACGTTTCTGAACGACAAAATGTTATTGAGAGAAACTACTATCAAACAAAAAATATGTCTTTAAAAATTAATAAAAATGTACTATATTTTTGTTGTTTGTAATATTTTTTGTGGTCCTATAACTCACCATATGCTATATATCTTGATAAGAAAGGTGGCAACCCTAAGTACTACTAACACTTAAGGTCGTTATGAAGAAATTACCTTGTCCATTCCATGAGTGAGGAGTGGCAGAGCTGATGAAGACCACGCCACGCTAACGCCAGCAGCAAACGCGCCCAGGTTTACTGGAAACAAGTCAAGAAACTTTGTGTAAATAATAATAATAATCTATAATAATAATAATAATCTATAATAATAATAATAATCTATACTAATATCCGCTAACTACTGGTCCGATTTGAACAATTCTTTCAGTGTTAGGTAGCCCATTTATCGAGGAAGGTTATAGGTTATATATCATACTCACATAAACAGAATCAAAGCGAGGGCTAGTAAATAATATACTCTTTATATTAACGTTTGTGACGTTGTAAGGGGTAATCTCTGTATCTACTGAACCAATTGTGAAAATTGTTTGACTTATAGAAAGCCACATTATTTGTGAGTGTTATAGGCTATAGATTAACCCTAAAAAATGTTAAAAGCCCGACGAAGTGAACACGGGAACAAGTAGTTATAAAATGTAAGAGACCATCTGACGCAAATTTATTTACCATCAAACTTTTGTTGTAGCTGGGTTTGTATTAAAAGGTATTTATTTTTTGATACATAAAATAAATAAATAACTATTAGGGGACCGTGGCACACTAATTAATTAGGGATGATTTGCACCATTCTTTCATAATTTATTATCCTTGGTAGGAAAGTAGCGTCATAATTAAATGAAAAAAATATCAGATTTTTTGGTTTTGTCATATGGTTATAAAATATAAGACCAGTTTATTAAAGGGCCGGATAAAGATGGACACTAACCTTAGTCCGTCACATATTGAAAAAAGTGTAAGATTCCAGGGCGACAAATCACCAGCTCAAATACCCTACTTTGAAAATCGAATTTTGTAGTTACCTACTTTAGCTTCATCCCCTTCTCTGGAACTAGTCGAATAACGAATGACAGGGATGGAGCTAACGTAACGTGCCCTGACTGGGAATCAGTTCCAGTGAAGTTAGACAAGTTGCTTAACTCTCTAACGTAAACAATTTTCTAAAACTGACAAAATTTATGGAATTGACGAATGCGCTCTGGACTAACGGCGTCAGAGCCAATCAAATCTGACTGAAGCTCCTTCCAGAATCCGTTAAATTAGATATACACACCGATCGAAAGTGAGTGGACGGGTCGGAAGGGGCCGCCCTAGGCGTACTTTTTCGAGTCAAATCGGAGAAATACTGGAAAAGGGCCGAATCTTAAGTACCCGAAACCGACGTGCGTGCATGACTCGATGTATGAATGTGGAAGAAGCGAAAGAAATTTGTCAAGATCGTAGCAAGTGGAAAGAAGTGGTCTCTGCCTACCCCTCTGGGAAACAGGAGTGATTTAATGTATGTGTGTACACACCGATGCCTGCAGCGATGTACTGGGTGGTCATCCCCGACGTGTCCCGCTTGATGTCGGGGACGGTCTCCATCCTCTTCAGCATCTTCACGTCCCCGTTCCCAGTCTCCAGGATAGGAGCGCGGGATGCCCCGGCCGCGGCATCCATGGTCTGCTCTTCCACTGGAAAAAAAGCAAAGGATTTTTAGAGAGCGTTACGTCGAATACACTGTATCACTCACAAGCTAAATATGTTTGCTATGCTATGCAAATTACAACTTGATTGATACGAACAAGAGCATGTACCAGCTCAGCTTAGGGCTCCAAAGCCGTTACTACACACACAACATCTCATAAACTAACAAGAACTTATGGACCAATAACTTACTAACTCAAAAACAAACAAGAACTTAAGGACACCTTAGTCACCGGTATCTTAGAAACCAATAAAGTCTAATTAACCGTGATAGTTTTTCTTTTAAATTAAATTTATCTACGGTCACGGGCATTATTTTGGGACCCATTTCAAGAAAAATACGCTTGAAGTCGTCAATGTCAAGAAATTTGTAACTTTTAGGAAACTCAACCTTATTATTGTAGAATTTCAGATTGACTTTAGACCTAAGGTGGGTAGCAAATTAAATTTCGTGACTGTATAATTATGCGCTTTCATTTAAGATATTCTTCAGATATTTATTACTTGTAGTTTTGTCTATATAGTAACTGTATCTCTATACAAAGAGAACTAAGATGATATCATATGCCTCTATGCTAGTAATTTCACTGGTTGTCTTATCCCGGAACACAACAATGCGAATACTGCTTTCTAAATGGGAGCTATGTTGAAAAACAAGGTCTTATTACTTATTATCAAATAGATATTTTATTACAATGATATAACCGAACTGAACACGATAATGATCCATGATTCGTACGGCCGTCGCGTGAGGCGGCCGGAACTGTGTAAACACGGCCGTTCTGAGAATTCCGTGTTTACGGACATCGGAAAATACAAGTAATATGAAATTGTATTTATCATACATACTGCAAAGGCAATAAATGAAGCGCAATCCGATATAACTTATATATATTTTCGAAAGGTCATAAACTCATAAATGAAAATTCCGAATTTTCATTATTCCGAACGTAGTTTAATGATTCAGGAGTTTGTTTTTGAATATTGCTCAGCGTTTAAAAAGTTTGATAGTCCAATAAAATCGTACTTTTTCTAACATTTTTGGTGCGATGACGTCAAATGACACACGGCAGTGACCTAGGGTTGTTGACGTGTATAATGTGATTGACGTTTAAAATTATATATCTAATATTGTGTTGTCGTTGAAAATCTAACACATTTTTTTTACTTAATCAGTTATTATAATTGTGTATAATATTTATTAGGTACCTAACTGTAACCCAAAGTTCCTCAAGTTTTTTCGAGGTTATGCTGACGATTTGTTTTCGTAATTTTGATTGCCTTGTCAAACAACAGCAACATTTATTGCAACTGTGTTACATTTTCTCAAAAAGTAAATTGACCCTTCATTTTATTATGAAAATTGGGATGATCTGAGAATATTTTCTGTGTCTCCGGTTTGTTCAAAACGCTATTATATATTTATTTTTAATTTTATTAGATTTTTGGTTCAAACAATTTAATATTGGGCACTACTGACAACCCTAGCACTGCACGAAAATGTTGGAAAAAGTACGATCACTGGTAACTACCTATTACAATCTTAAATAATCTTAAATCCATACTTATTAATGTTGATCAAAAACTGGTGAACTGTCGTTCAGGTTCAGTTCCAGGGTGCCAGTGACGCGATTGGTTTAAAAACTAAACGAATAGAAACGATAGTTAGCGTAATGCTTGTCTGGGCCCTCTGTTGTTTTTGGGTTATCGTTAATATATTCATTATGATAGTTAAGTTGGGTTATATTATCAAAAAATCTAAACTCCTACGCCTAGTAAAGTTAATAAATAGAAAATTCGGCGAAGTGAAACATTCTATGAAAATTTGAGTAACAAAACAGGCGTGTAAGGGAAAATTAAAAGACGCACTTAGTAAAAATTAATCGTTGTAAGTCTCCCAAAAACCATTTATAATCAAAAGTGTAAGGTTTTGTTTCGTGTTGATTATTTGTCATTAAGTCGGTTCAATACAATTGATGCGTGGCGTCCATTGATAACGGTGACAACTCGAGGGGGCAATACATGATTTATAGACTGATAAGGACTTATTTATGGGAGGCTATATTTAAAAGAAAAAGTTTTGGCTATTTGGAATATTAAGAACTTATTGTCTGTAGCATTGGGGGGTGTCGATGTTTAAATTATGGCTTCAACTGTACATTTAAAGGATGAATTCAGAACTACATACTTACCCCCTTATTTATAAACGTACAATAAATCAATTTTAGCTAAAGTATGCTTTATCCCTTACTATCAAATTACGTTGTAAAATTGCATAATGAACGTACATTTTTAAAGTGACCATCGTCATTATGGGTAAATAACTCAATAATAATTCGCTACAATATTTAAAAATGTTACATCGTTGGGTATTTTGTCACCCGACTGCAAATGTAAGAGAGTAATGTTTTTCTATTGTTCCTCAGTACAGGCTAAACTTGTGGCACAATTTCGACAAAGATTAAATTAGTAGTTTGCCGTCTTACTTTTACTTAAGTTCTAGAGCAACAAGCACAATTTGCTGCCTTTATGACTTCAAAGTTAGCAGGGAACTTCTGCAATTTATCGCTAGTTATTTTATGTGATTATGGCCGAGTTTAAAATCCGATAACATGGGAAAAGCAATACGGTTTTAGCAAGTAAAATACCAAGTGTGTCGTGACGTGTCTGTTTCGTTTTTTTTAAAACACGACATCCATAAACATCAAAGTAACATGTATTCATCAAATGTTTGTTCTGAACATAGTTTACACATAACGCTAGACTTTATCGACATGTAAACCAGCTCTAGGAAATCACCCGACATCTATGCAACCAACACAATATTTTAAAGTCGACGCCAGCTTACGTAAAGCCACGTCTTGTTTTCATTTCGAGCTGCAAGCTGCAACGCCGCCGTGTGCAGGCAACATGGTGCAGTGCTTTCATTTTAACGTGGTTTTATTAGCTGCACCTGCATTTTTCGTGTTCATAAACTAGTACAGGTAAAAACGTAACAAGTCTAACAAATAATCAGCTTCAAAAACCCAACTGCTGTTTGGATAATGTCGTCAATGTAATGTTCGTTATCATGTATACATATAATTATTTCTGTATTGCACATAAACAATTACAGGACAAATATTACAATAAATTAAAACTAAAATAAAACCTACTTATCACTAAACTAAATACTATAAAATTAAAACTAAATAAAAACTAAAAACTAAGAAAGGGCCCCCGTGGCAAAGTACCACAGATGCTGGCAGCATTTCCTCGTTGTACAGCAATGCTTAAGCGTTGGCCGAGGAAGCTGCCAGCTCTATGGTCTCCGTTGGTTTCTATTAGCCTTTTTGATAACTCCTTAAAAAGGCTAATAGCACCGGGTCCCCACGGACCAAGGGTCTCGACGCCGAAAGGAACGAAGTGATATTCCGCACTATTAGGCACTTTTACACATTAAAATAATAATATAGGTAAAGTACCCGATGACACCCGCGGCGCGAAGACGAATCCAACGACAATAAGCTGGTCAAAATCGCACCATCGTTTACAGTGAAACAAAAAACACACATACATACATACAGATCGAAAACATTAATCACTTCCTTCGGCAGTTGGGTACAAAAGGAAGGAAGCAAAACGAAATTTTATGAAATGTATGTCTGCTAAACAAGGGAACATCCCCTTTTTTGCCATTAAAAGGTCATTGAAAAGATCGTCTTAGTGTATTTCGTAAAACCTTCATATTTGACCATCCTAAGAATTATGGGTGATAGGTGACAATACGGTATACATTGCAAAGTTATCAAGTTTTCACATTACTGGAATTCATAAAAGCTGCTCCATGTACACTAAAACGCTACTTATCACTTGTCAGGATTATGAAATGGGGGATGGATACCATGTTAAGAGTGAATCTCTGGTCAGTTTAAGTTGTCTACGACAGCTAGTAGCTATGTTACGAGGGAAATACGCTTGGAATTCACGCCAGCCTCTAGTAGCTAGCTAGCTGTATAATTATGTACACGCCCCATAGTGGATCCGAATCGAAAAAACTGGACGTAAAAAGGACTAACATAAAAATTCAAGAACATTTTTTTATTTTATAGCCTAGTTGAATGTCATATTAATAACTCCGATGATCATAGAAAAATGTTTAGTTTATGAAATTTGTCATAAGATTATGAGCTCATATTAATAGATTTTTCAAGTTTTAGTTGAGTTGCGGCAGATGGCGTAAGGTTAAATTAAAACCAAACAAGAAAATATACTTAATGTGATTTTAATAAGGTCTCGATAACTATGCGGTTTAATCCTAATGACAAATGTTTATAAGCTGGCTTAGACCTTTGCAACCTACACAAAATGGTCCTTGAATCCCGCTTCTAGTCTTATATTATATGTCCACACTTTTTGTATTCACACCACTGTGCACCCCTGGTTTGCGCTTAAAGCTACCTATTTAACAACACAATCCTAAGACTGCAATCCTAAGTCTGCAAATTCTTTGCCAACCTTAAGGACTAAAAAGCGTCTATGCTATAGGCATATAATTTTCACCGATTACCTTAGCCACACACCGGAACACAACAGTGCTTACACTGAAGCTTGCGACAGGTTGATGGATAAAATGGTAGTAGCGATTTATAAAAATAAGGATATTAAACTTGTTCGTAATAAAAACTTCCTCAAAGAAAGCGAAGGAAAAGAAACCTATCTTTTACAAAAAATGCGGTCTTAAAATATAATTACACTCGAATTCTCAAAGGCAGAAAGTTGAAAAAGGTGGTCGCCAGAGCCCTTTCGCGTAGTTTATTTTCTTTCAGGATTAAAAATAAACTTTTGCCACCATTTAAATTATCTTTGAAGGAAATTCCTTTCAGACGTAGATAATTATGTCGTCGTTGCAGCGATCCGAGAAAGATAAAGTTGATTTGATCCGCTACTTGAGCACTACAAGTTAAAATGAGCTACTCTGCCGTCCAACTACAGCTACAGCTTTATATAATGCTAGACTAAGTAGTATCATTGTAGTATTAAATATGGTTAAAAAACGACTGACTGCTGAGTTTCTTGCGGCGTTTCGTCTCGGCAGTGGTCTCCTCTTGGGAAACGCTGGTAGATTCTTGACGTGTAAAAGTGCCCGTGCGGCCTACTTACTGAATAAATATCTTTCATCTTTTATCTTATCTTTTATCACCGGCGAAACGCTACAAGTTAAAACCCTAGTTTCAAAACGCGTTTAAAGGTTTTTAAGTTCCACCACAGACTAAGTAACCCTTCGAACAAGGTTCCACGCTAGAAGTCACCCCATGTTACTTTTCACTCAGTTGCCGCGTGTTGAATTGATGGATTTGCAGAGAATGCTAAACGATGCAAATGCGTTTCTTGTTCCGAGGCAGTGGCCATTTAGTACTTAAAGCGTTCTGTGGTAATCAGACAACATTAACGGTCTTGGTATAAAACATCGTAATAGCAGTCATGATGTTTTGGCTGGTCTTATGCAGAGTCTAGTTTTAAAACTAGAGTATATTTTTATAAGTTATTTTTATTTAGTACTGTTAGGCGATGGGCTTGCAACCTGTCACTAATACATTGGTAAACCTCTTAGTCTACTCGTGCAAAAAGTGGATACAGAATTATTAACAAATTTTTAGAGTTGTTGGTTATTCTGTAGCTCTGTCTACACCCCGCTCTGGGAATAAAGGCGTGAGCTTATGTATGTGTATGTATGTTTTTAGGTATGATAAAAGCACTCATGATGAATCGTTTAATACAAGTTAACACAAAACGCTGTAACTCGAGTTGCAGCGTTCTGCCGTTGGACGGCAGCGGTAAACTACTATAATAATTACTTTCGCGTTTTTTGACGAATTTATGGTATTGTAGTGTTTTTTTTAATGGAATGGAGAAAGCTAAGGAGTCTTAGGGTCTTTGGTAATAAATAAATATCACCAATTGACCTAGTCCCAAGCTAAACTCTAGGCTTAGTGTATAAGAACTAGACAACGATATAAATAGTTATATAAAGAAACATATACTTGAGTACAAAGAAAACATCCCTGACAAAGGAACAAATATTCGCGCTCATCACACAAATATCTGCCCTTACCGGGATTCGAACCCAGGACTGCTAGTTTCGTCGGCAGGGTCACTCCCAACTAGGCCAACGCGTCGTCAAACACACACACACATGCAATATTACTAATGCAACCATAAAGACGAAAAGATTACTAAGGGCTTGTTGTTTGATCAGTAGTTAAACTAACTAATTGTTAAAAATCGTAACTAATGGTTAAATCTCAAGGAAATGTGTTAAATTTTCGATTCCTTTTAAAAAAATTACAATTATTTTAGTTTAACTACTGATCAAACAATAGGGCCTAAGTCATATTTTCTAAACTTACACAACTTTCATGAACTTCTCTTCTTCTTCTTTTCTTTGTTTCTTTTTTTAGTATGAACTATAAATTGGGACTTAGTCATCGTCGTCTTATTATACAGTCGGCCAAAAATGTGATCCACCACTCTACAGTTGAAGTTTGTTTGCACTTCATGATACGAGTTCGATTTTCTCTTGCAATAATATTATGACTTATGACAGTGACAAGTGTCAACCTCAGCGATAATTAGATCTCACAGAAACTTTAGTCAAATCTCGTAGACCACTTTCTTGGCCAACCGTACAGTCGCCAGCAATAATACAATACTTTCCAACATTACCCTCAAAACTATCTGACACGCACTTATACGACGGAGGAGTCAAATATTTTTGAGAAGCCCTTGTTTAACGAAAATAACCATGTTTTAATTTATTTATCATTGCATATTGTCTTGATAGTTTTATCAGCTGCGCAAATTATAGCCAGCTGCCAAACTTATAGTCATAGATAACCACCGAATGTAAGGGTGTTATTCTCTCAAAAACAACGGACGGTCGGACGGACCAGCGAAATCGCAGCGGCGAGTTTATGTAGTCCCGTCAGAGCGAACAAAACACATTTTAGCGCGTTCATTTTCAATTAAGCAGCATTATACGTTCGATCCATCGGCAGAAACCATGCTGCTAAATTGAAAATGCACGCGCTAAAATATGTTTGTTCGCACTGATCGAACTACTTAAACTCGCCGCTTGGACATTCACTCGTTCGTCCGTCCGACCGTCGTTGTTGATAGAATCACTACCCAGCAGTAGGTCATACAGACCGTCTTGGTCACGCTAGCGATATTATAGCCGTAAAATTATAGGCTTATTATATAAGCGAGACCTTAAACTACCCATTTTAACCTACCACCTTAGCAATATTACGGGATCTACGGTATATAATTATTTTTGACATATTCTGTCATTTGGCCTAAAATATCTTAAGATATTTCTGAGCGTAATGTTGGAAAACATATTGCCGTTGACTGTACAAACACCCAAAACCGGTTAATTACGCTTCACTCCGATAAACAACAAACAGCGTGTAAACAAACCGACAGACGACAAACTGCCTATCTATATGTATATGCCAAGTCTGTTTACCATCCCTATACTTACCCTATAAGACGTATGTCACATAAAGTCGTATGTCGTTTGCACAATTAATGTAAAGTCAACCTTATTCTGAATGCTTTATGATTGTTTTTGCAATGGCTTGGTTGGGCGATATATGATGCCAATTTAGTTGTTAATTGAATTGTTTCGCATTTCAGAGCAAATAAGGTTTTGGTAAACAAGAGAATGCGAAGTCTCGGTTCTCTTTATTACGTAGTTTCCTATGAATTACAAAAAAACGGCGGCGACGCGAAAAGAGTTTACCAGTCTATGTTTACGAGTAAGTCACAATAAAACAACAAAATATCGTATATATAGCTGTTGCGCGCGACTCCGTCCACGCAGAAAAATGAAACATAGCCTATGTCACTCAGGGTGAATGTAGCTTTCCAATGGTGAAAGAATTTTTGAAATTGGCATAGTAGTTTTTGAGTTCGTTCATTACAAATTTACATCAACACACACAAACATACAAAAATACAAATCTTTCCTCTCTATAATGTTAGTGTAGACTTAGTCTCGAGATATAACCCACTTTCAATTTTGTTTGATAATAACATTCAGTTATTTTAATGAACTAAAGAACGAATCGTATAACGATAAAATATATATAATCTCAAATATTTATTTTTATTTATTTATTTATTTATTAAGAAGAAACAAACAGTCTTACATTAAAATATATAACTAATAGACATAATAACTTTTTGTATAATGCTTAAATGATATAAGTGGAACTCGTTTATATCGTAGCTGCATACAAATTTTCACCCTCTATTTCACCCCTTTAGAGGATGAATTTCGGGAAAAAACTATCCTATGTCCTTCATCAGGATTCAAACTATCTTAGCACCAAATATCACCTAAATCGGTTCAGCGGTTTAAGCGTGAAGAGGTAACAGACAGACAGACACACCCTTTCGCATTTATAATATTGGGTCCTTACCTATGAAATTGGCGGTTTTTTTAGGTGTTTTATTTCGTACGGAATTTATTCATTTCAATTTTAACTTCCAAATTCTTACTTAATGATTAAAATTAAACTGTGAACTCAACTCTTTTCATGTGCTGCGAGTTCAAGTGTTTCAATCACGCAGAGTTTTATGAAGATAACTATTTTTAAGTAATTAAGATATTTATAATAATTATAGCCATAAGTGTCCAATATTCCTGACAGAATTTTGTTTGGTTTGCATTTGACGTTGTTAAATTATCCGCAAAGTTAAATGTATGAAAACCACAGTTTAATAAAATTCTCCATATAAAACGCCAACTTCATAGGTAAGGGGGCCATTCTACTTTTCGTTGTACATAACTTTTAGCCACGTTCTCACTAAACTATTTTTATTTAAAAAAACGGTGAAGTGGTGCGTTTTTTAACTTGAAATTCGAAAAGGGACGTAAATAAGCTTATATTTAGAATTAATCTAATTCATAAAAAGTTATTTGTAATAACTATAAAGTTAGTAACGCAGTGGACGTTGATGTCCCCGCCTTTTCTATGGAAAAAGTGCAATTTACCACTGAGTTACCAAGATTCTTCAGCGATAATTGAGTAATTTAAGAGTTTTTTTTTTGAAAACCGTTAAGCTTAAACATTCTAAGTTCATGTTATTTATTTATTCGCGGATTCATAATTTGGTATACTTTTTATCGGACGATAACAAAAATGTACACTGAAAAGTAGAATGGCCCAAGGACCTAATATTAGTAGATATGGAAGTATGGATTTACTGAATTTTTATTTGCGCGATTAAACTAAGTTTTCACAATCAAAGTTTGAAGCGCATTGTAATGTCAAACATTTGGCAACAAAAATATTCGCAGCGAGCCACATTTTTCACTGCATTGCCGAGGATTTGTGACTGCGTTTAATTTCAAGTATTTCGTGCAATTTCAGCTGCAGTATTTATTGCATCTGCATAATCTGCATTTAGCCGGTTTAAAGTTCTTGCGATATTGCATGCCAAAACACTAATTCATAAATAATTAGTTAAAATAAATCGCGCACCGAGGGTTTCGTATCGCCGCACAGTATGTATTACTATATTCCGATTTGAATCGATTTTGAATCCAATCGGCTGTGTACTAAAATTACACCAAATTCTACGCCTGTATGTTTTGCTGTTTTTACGATACAACAAAAACAAAAATACGTTGAAAAAACGTTTCATGTATGGGGACTCCTAGGTTTTTTAATCTGCTTCAATAATACATAATTAAAAAAAACTCGCTATATATTACGGTTCAAAAGATACAGCTCCTTAAAGTTCGGTTAGGACGAACGGCCGGACGGACGGATGGACAGTGTTAGCGTATTAGTAGAATGAGACATTTGACCTTGTTATTAGCGTAAATGTTACCACAAGTTAAGGTTAAAAGGTTGTTGCAGTAATTTAAACCAGCCTTTTGAAGTAGCTGAAGTGCTATAAATTAATTCCACAACTTTAATGTTCAAAGGGTTCTCAAATAATGTTTACCATGTTTATCGTCATTGAAGAACTAAGTTAGATTACAATCTCTCTCCTCTCCCTCCTCCCTCTCTCTCCCTCCCAAACGGATAAAGAAAGAAATAGAAAGAAAGAAAATAAATTTATTCAGAGAGAACGCACACAGAGCGAAAGTAACAATGTTTTGCAGCACAATTATATTTAAAAAAAAACTGTTTGTCGAAAACTTGGCAGTTATACAAAGCAGAGCACACACTTGTGTGCACTGGAGCCCAGCAATGTGTGCGGATGAATAGGTTCTGGCTCAGCATGTGTTGTGACGCAAGGTCACTGCCAGTACTTCAGCGAGGGGGGGGGGGGGGGGAAGAGTAAAGCTATATTTATCGGTTGGTTCGTTGAAGATGTTGGAAGGGGAAGGCCAAGGCGAACGTTCCACGATCAGATCGGGGACGTATTGAGAAAGGGCCAGGTCAGGTGATCCTAAACCTAGACACACTTGTGTGAAGAGACTTGAGCGTGGAGGAAGCGAGGGAAGTTTATCTGGATCGTAGCGAGTGGAAGGAAGTGGTATCTGCCTATCCCTATGGGAAGAGGCGTGATTGTACGTACGTATGTATGAGCTAAAGCAGTTATAAAGCTCTGTCCCGTTCTCTCAAACCAAACTGAACTGATTTAGTATAAATAAATAAATATTAGAGGGGACAATATCACATCAATTGACCTATCCCCAAACTAAGCTCTAGGCTTCTGCTATGAGTACTAGACAACCAATGTTCCTGAAAACAATATGCCTTCTGTAGTTCCTTACGTGAAATTCTCCTTCTTTATGACATGACTTACTTGAACCAGTTTGACGTAAGAACCTTGAACGAATACTTTAAAGGTCTTTGCCGTACTAATATTTACATTTAATTATCTTAAATCACTGGGAGTGAAAAATAAGTTTACTGATAGTTGTGAAGGTCGACCAATATTATTGTCAAGTTAAACACAACGTTAATGAATAAAATCATAGTTGTGATTAGATGCGCCGAATAGTGGTTTCGCCGAATAGCCGAATATCGCATACTATTCGGCTTAACCTTTACCGAACCGGGTATTCGGCCGAATTATTCGGTTTACCAATTCATCGTTTTGAGGCGTAAACGGGATCTAACATGTACGCTAAGTGTCGGTGCTGGCTAGATGACGAGTACCTCACCGCCCGCCACCCGCGCACACTGCGCTGTCACTATGCTTCAAAACATAGCACGATTGCTTTATTTTACTAGCTTTATTCAACACATTCTTCATAGGATTTCTTTGACTTATAATAGTTCTTGTCTTTTAGTTCTATACCGTGTCGTGTAGCCAAGAAAATAGAAATACCCAAACCGAATATAGTCCGCACCAAAACCGAATAATTCGGCCGAATACAAATAGTGAAAAAGATGCCGAATACGCCGAATACCGAATTCGCCGAATACGAAACGAATATGCGGCGCAACTCTAGTTGTGATGAATATGCTTCAAATAACTTTGATAATATTTTTTATCTTAAGAAATAGTTTACTTTTGTTGTGTTATTCGTTAGATAGCAGTACCTAAGTAACGCATACGAGTAAATACTTAGTTTTTACGCGAATTCCCAGAAAAAGGAATGTAATGTTTTCTGGGTTCATATAATTACGAGTACGTATGTATGTATGTACGATTATTCCACCATAACTTCTAAACGCCTGAGCCGATTTAGATGTATGGTGTCGTTAGAATCCTTTCACCATCCCAATTGACATAAGAGATAAAATTGCTATAACAACAATTTCAAAAGTTCAATTATATACGTACTTCCTGAAAGTATATAACGTATATAAATACTTATTATCGTATTTAGTGTGTTTAAAAGTAATTATATTCATTTACGGATTATTTAGTAACGTCAAATGCAATCCAAACGAAATTCTGTCAAGAATATTGAACAATTCTATGCTATATTATAGGTACATCTTAATTACTTAAAATAAAGTTAGTTTCATAAAACTCTGCGTAATTGAAGCACATGAAAAGAGTTGAGTTCACGTTTTAAAAGAAATAGAACCATATTATTTGTATCTAAAACCTTTGTAGCATAGTGTGTTAATGAAATTGAAAAATAATTTACAACTTAAAATTGAAATGAATAAATTCCGTACAAAATAAAACACGTAAAAAAACGGCAATTCCATAAGTACCCAATATATTATACAAAGAAAATAACCATGACTCAGGAATCTGCCCTAACCGGGATTTAAACCCAGGACCGCTAGCTTCGTAGGCAGGGACACTACCAACTATGCCAACGCATCAAACGTCAAAGTGGCAAAGATAACGCCGATGGTAGGTACTTTAAGTTATGTTATACTAGCGAACCGCCCTCGCTTCGCCTTGGTTTATGTGAGTTTTCTATAACACCCGCACATGAAACAGAATTTATTATAGTACATAAAAACCTTCCTCTTGAATTATTCTATCTATTTAAAAAAACCTCGTCAAAATCCATTGCGTAGTTTTAAAGATCTAAGCATACATATGGACAGACAGACAGCGGGAAGTGACTTTGTTTTATACTATGTAGTGATGAAGAATAACATAGCTTTGATGATCTTAGGTACCTTGGGCTTTTCCCGTCAAGGAGGAACGGGAATTGCCAGCAAAATCTCAACGTATGTATAAACGTACATATATAAGTATGTTCTGTTATCAACGGGTGTAACGATGACTTAGCCTTGTTTAAGTGACCCTGCGTACAAAGATAGCGTTCCTGCGTTCGACCCCCGGTAAGGGCATAGTTGGTTAAGGACATGAATCAATTTAGGGTTCAGGAGTAGTATTTTTATATAAAGATGTACAATTTAACTACTATTCTTCTATTCTTAAAATAATAACTAACTTTTTCCGACGGAACCAGTTATAGATAAGAACCAATGATGAACACTTGATTCTTATTTTCCAGATGATGAATGTTATTCTTTGTTTTGCAACAACCAATTAATAAACCTATGAGTTTTGAATTAGGAGTTAAGTGGCTATACAGTGTCCAAAGTGTCCAACATTGACACCATATTATCTTCCTACTTTGTTGGTTAAAAGGGTCCGGGTAGATAGTTACCCATAAGGACGATATTTTATTTTCATGCATATCGTTCATTGAATACTAAACGGACACATTCCAAAATGAGTCAGTGTTGCATTTTAAAATTAGAATCTTTTCGGATAAGATTTTCAATGCAAGAGAAAATTATTTTGGAATGTGTCCGTTTTATATTCAAATTACTTATGTACACTTGAACACTGATGAAAAAAATATGTATACATACAAGTCAAATATAGTCAAGTGTAAATATATTATGGGAGAACGGAATCGAGGGTAGTTCTCTGTTATACTAATTTTTAATACCTATAAATTCAATGCAGAAATTGACAACCCTAAACAAAAAACGTCATGCAAATAAAAACAAAAAATACCCACTGTCAATCCAGACACGGCACTCACTTTACAAAATTAATTATAAAATAATCACTTATTAATAATGGCTTCAAAACCTCGGCACGGTATCGACTGAGACAACTTTATCTGATGCCGGCTACTGGGGACAGGGCCAGGGGTCGCCAAGTGCGGACCGCTTTGATTTTTGTTGACGCGGATCGTTATAAGTTTGAGATAGGTTTGTTATCTCTGACGTTACGGACAGGACAAGTGATTTGACACAGTGTTACAATTAAAAAATATATAGTTATTTATTAGGGTTCCGTATTCGGAGGCAGTCCAACGGAACCCTATAGAGCTGTGCTTTTTGAAACATAATAGATAAAGAGTGGTTTTGATCTTCAATAGTGAAATTACGGCGGATTTACTATAAATAAAAATAACAATAGGAAGTGAAATAATGGTAATTAAATGGATTCAAGTCCCCATACAAGAATATTTTGTTATTAATTATTTTTATTTTGTCGTACGCAATTAATTTCGTTTGAGTTAGAACGAAACCCGAAGAAAAATAACAAATACTGAAAATTTGGTGTCCCTCAGAATTCCTAAAAACGTTTGTCCTAACACATCGTTTGTCCGAAGTTTCATTCGCCCAAAACTGGTTTTCAGCTGAGTCAGGCAACTTTTGGGTTGTATTAAGACAACACTAAAAAGTTTTAAAATTTAAGCAGAAATGGCTTTAGGATAAATGAAAATTCGTATAAACGATGCATTAGGACAAATGCCGATTAGGGATTTCGTAGTACCCTAAAAAAACTCGCGCTCATCCAATTCAAAGTCTTATTCAAACCGGAATAATAAAAATAATGACTGTGCAGGGGTTTTAATATTTTATGCTCTTGTCCGAAACGCTAGTTGTTTCACTTCATAGGTATGACCGATATATGTAAAATTGCACTAAATTATATTATTTTATCTCTTTTTCGTTTATTTTTGTGGTTAATTAATTAATTTATTTAAAACGTTTGGATGTTCGTTATATACATCATCTTTTAAGTCCACTTTTTGGATAGTAATAAAAAATTAAAATTACACCACCATCCCAAAATACAATGTCTAAGCAAATAAAGGACAATATTCAAGTTTATTTACTCGGAGCTTTAATTAAAACGCAGCTCACAAAAGGTTTGTTAAGTGCAATCATAAATAACTTACTTTATATTCCTAACTAGTTTCAGATAATAGAGTTTTAAAAGTCATAAGTAGCTTGGTAATTTAAATATTGTGTTTAAAATAAAGTTGAAGTTAAAGTAGAATATAAGTCATTAATTATAAACAGAACTATGCTGTGGAGTTTTGCAAACGTAACTTAGGGCTGTATTAATAAACTCATCTTGGCTGAGATATCCGTCACAAGATACGTCAAAGTAAACCTCAAACCATAGAACACTGTCATTTATGACACATCTCGAGACAAGCATTAGAGTTGAGATTAGTTTATTAAAACGGGCCTTAGTCTTAGGTTTAGATATTATAGATAGATAAAAACCTTTATTAAGATAATAATGTAAAACTACAACTAAAATAAAAATACGTGAAGCGTGATTCAAAAGTCACGGCATAGTTGTTTGTGAACGGGCGCCCACTCAGCATGTGCTGTAAAATACTAAGTAATATATAAATATGAAAAGGTTTTTTTTTGTAGGGACACCAGCCAGCAGTTCATTTGAGGTGCTAGACTAACTGCTGGCTGGTGTCCCTACAAAAAAAAACCTTGCGGCGAGTTTAAGTAGTCCCGTCAGAGCGAACAAAACACATTTTAGAGCGTGCATTTTCAATTAAGCAGCCTTAAACGTTCAAACCATCGGTAGAAACCATGCTGCTAAATTGAAAATGCACGCGCTAACATGTTTTGTTCGCACTGACGGGACTACTTAAACTCGCCGCTTGGACATTCACTCGTTCGTCCGTTCGACCGTCGTTGTTGAGAGAATCACTACCGGTTACGTATTAGAACTCCTAAAATTAATAAGCCTAATGTATCATAATACCTAAACCTTCATAATACCTAATGGTCTTTTTTACAGAAACCGAAGACTTTTCAGAGTTTTTAAAAAAGCCATTGCATAAAACTCATTAGGTTAGGTTAGGTTAGTTTTATAACAATCCTGAAAATGTACGGTTTAAATAAAAAAGACCATTAGGTATTATGAACCTTTAGGGATTATGATACATTAGGCTTATTATTTTTAGGTGTTCTGATACGTAACCTTCTGAATTAAGCAGCATGGTTTCTGCCGATGGATCGAACGTATAAGGCTGCTTAATTGAAAATGCACGCGCTAAAATGTGTTTTGTTCGCTCTGATGGGACTACTTAAACTCGCCGCTGCGATTTCGCTCGGTCCTCCGACCGTCCATTGTTTTTGAGAGAATAACACCCCTCCGTTTGTGGCATGTAATATCTTTTTATATCCGTTACCGGACACGGTATGGAGGACATGATGATGATAATGATCTCATGCCGTTATACTGTCAAAGTAAACATTATAGTATCTCTTATTCAAGTGACAGTAATGGCGGTTGTATCGCGTAAAAGCAATATCGTTTTGATACCAAAATAAGTGAAGCGAAGTGGAAGGGAGGCCCGTTACAAATATTATGCTAACATTTCCAACCCGATCCCCTTGATCGTGGAATGTTAATTTGTTTTATATTTATTTATCTGAGCTTGTTAATCACGCTCTTTCAATCCGCGACCGTTAGAGACCAATATTTATTTTATATAACTTATTTTGCAAAGCTGTATTAGATGGAAGAAAGATCACTCCGTCTAAAAACAGCTTGACTTGAGAGGCAAACCAGTTTTTCTAATGTGGTCAGACTTATGAAGCGATCACTAGTGTGTAAACCTTTGACTGGCCCCTATTTTTATTTAGTTTTTCTCCCCTAGTGCACTATCTTCTCCCATATTCACTACTTTATATTGAAGTAAATTATTTGTACCGCTATTGAGTTGCTTGCTCGAGATAATTATGTTTGGGATCGCTTTTATTTAGCTCGACTTGAACTTGTTGTGTCGTGTTTGTGTTCCGGTACTTAATTAAAGCTTCTTCGGTACAAGATTCGGTACAGTTGTACCGGAATTGAGGGATTAACGAATTCGAGCCTCGACGAGTTTTATGTTGGACGAGTAATGAATTTGTAATTTTATTTATAGAGTCGATGGTTCGTTTGCTGAGAATGGTGGCCATGACGGGCTCCGGGGTAAACAATAAGGTTGTTACAAGTGCGCGCCTACAGTCTTTACTTTTAGGCATTTAAAAAAAATTTAAACAAAACAAAAACGTGATATAGTTCGTCAGCCAATAAAAGCAGACAGTGTTATGCTTCTATTGGCTGACGTCAAAGTCGTCGTACGTCATAGTTCGATAAAACAGTTTCGATTGGCTTTTTAACAATGTGGTTTGGAATGTTTACATTTTTTTTAAATACCTAAAAGTATAGCTATAAGTTCAAATTGAAATCCTTGACCAACGCTATGTAACAAAATCTCAGTGTCTATTTGTTTATTTATTTATTTACACTATTATAAGTTTGATGTGTGTCAGCACCGTATTAATCCCATCTGAGATGCGCTTCACAAGGTACGTCGTAAGTAAACGTCAAACCATTGTAAACTGTAATTTTGAATAGTAGTGGGGTATAACATGGACTTTATTTTTTTAGGGGTCCGTTGTCAACAAGGAACCCTTATAGTTTCACCGTACATCTGTCCGTCTGTCCGCGGCTTCACTCAGAGACGCTTGGTACTACACAGCTGTAGGCATAGTTAGGTATGCATAAAAACTACGCCGACAATAAAAACAATATAAAATAAAATCTGAATGTTATTGTCAATCAACTCAATGACTGACTGCTGAGTTTCTTGCGGCGTTTCTTCTCAGCAGTGGTCTCCTTTTGAGAAGCTCTGGGTAGTGATTCTGTAAACAATGCCGGTCGTGCGGACAGTCGAGTGATACTAAGCGGCGAGATTAAGTAGTCCCGTCAGTGCGAACAAAACACATTGTAGCGCGTGCATTTTCAATTTAGCAGCACGATGGGTCGAACGTATAAGGCTGCTTAATTGAAAATGCACGTCGACTACGTCTTAATCTCGCCGCTTGGTATCACTCGACAGTCCGCACGACCGGCGCGTTGTTTACAGAATCACTACCCTGGTAGATACTTGACGTGTAAAAGTGTCCGTAGGGACTTATTACTGAATAGCGACCCGCCCTCGCTTCGCTTCGGTTTATTTGAGTTTTCTATAACACACGTACATGAAACAAAATTTATTATACATACATAAAAACCTTCCTCTTGAATCATTCTATCTACTAAAAACCGGGCAAGAGCATGTCGGACCATGCTCAGTATAGGATTCCGAAGCCGTAACGACAAACACAAAAAACTATCTCAAAAATCAACATGTATGAACCAATTTTCTATTTAAAGTTATTTGGCGCTGTCTTAGATGATTTTTAGTAGGTATAAACCCGTTAGTCGCCTGTATCTCAGGAACTAATTAAGTTTACTTAGTAATGATTCTTTTTCTTATAAATTCGTATATAATATCTCAAACAAGAGCCAAGCTTTTAAGTGTGAGATCAGTATACCTATGTAGGTAGTTAGGTATCTAAACTGCTTCAAACCGACTTTAAATTACAATAACAGTTAAATCTTTTATATAGTAATTAATAGAAATTGAAAAAAAAACAAGGTCCGGGTGAATATTTGGCGTTTCAACCGCCGTCATTATTATTTTCGCATATTATTCAATATAAACTCAATAACTTTCTTGTTTTTTTAAATGGAATGGATACTACCCCCGGGTCCGCTGATTTTGACATCAAAAATTGCTGGTAGTTATCATTATTTTCGTCAATGTATTAAAGAGAATAATGACGGCGGTTGGAACGCCCGAATATTCACCCGTCCAGTAAATAGAATTTTAAGTTTTCCAAACGATAGGTACTCAACTCAAATCAATAATCTAATCGAAAATTTGTAAACTTTCAGTTTCAGATCGCAAATCGCAAACTTGTAGGTAGCATCCCGGGGCACGTCCAAACAGCATCTAGGCGCTCGCGCTTATGAGCGCGGCTGTCGCTCGATTTGTTGCTTGGACAGTTTGACTCCCCCCGCGCGTCCTGCACGCCCCGTTAACAAATTTTTCTATCAAAGTTATCATAGGCGATTTTGATAGGTATAAACACTTTAGTCGCCTGTATCTCAGGAACTAATCATGTCTACTTAGCCGTGATAGTTTTCCTTTAAAATTCGTTATATGCGCTTTCGTTGAAGATATTTTTCAGATTTTTAGTATTTGTAGTTTTGGCTGTAGTGGGAAGGGGACACTTGACTCTAACAAAAAATAGCGCTTTAAAGCTTAATATTTCATAAACGGATCCCTTAATCGAAAAATTGTTTTCATAAACCCGCAATATTTTTGAAAGACCTATCCAACGACACCCCACACTATGGGGTAGGCAAGAAAAAAAAAGGCATCCCCACGTTACGTATAGGGGAGGTGCACTAAAAAAAAATATTTTTAAAAATTTTATTTCACCACTTTGTTGGCGTGATTAATATGTATATTCATGCCAAATTACAGCTTTCTAGTACTACGAGTCTCTGAGCTACACTGGGGACGGATGGACGGACGGACATGGCGAAACTATAAGGGTTCCTAGTTTGACTACGGAACCCTAAAAAAACCGCATCAAAATCCGTTGCGTAGTTTTAAAGATCTAAGCATACATAGGGACAGACAGCGGGAAGCGACTTTGTTTTATACTATGTAGTGATATGTATATTTTTTTAAATCTAATCGTTAGGTTTAGGAACTATTGAACTTTTAGTTTTACAACCCGTAATAAAAATATGAAAAATATCTAAAATGATCTTAGCTATTATTATAAGAGCGGGCCGGAGTTGACGGCCCCTTGGTGGCGCGATAGCCCGTCTGGCCTGTGACCTGGCGGCGACCACGTCACGGCGCTCTCGGACCTGTTTCCAGACTAGACTATAGTCTGGCTAGTTTCTGAAATCAGGATCAAACCGGATATTGATACCACTATTTAAGAGGACACACCTTAAAATTCCGAATATTAATTTGTCCGATTTTATTTTATGTTATGCTGGAGTTATTTTAGATTAAATGCATAATTTAATGGTCATACGTAGGTTAGGTTAGGTGTGATTTATAAGCAGAGACCGCACAAATTTGCGACATTGTTCGCAATAGTGTGGAAATGACTTCAAAATTAATTAAAATATTATTCAGTTAATTAATTTCTTACTTGACATATATTTCATTGCTAGTCAGTAAGTACAACATTTTGTTAAGTAAAGTATATTTATTAAGGCAAACGGTCAGTATTTTTTTCTACATTTTCGGCAGATAGTCGTTTTTTCTTTCTTTTACGTTCGTGTTTAAAATAAGTATAAATTATAGGCGATAGTATGTGTTTGGAATTATGAATATTAGGAATTTTGATCCATCCGGAATTATGACTCTTCGGAACTATGTAGTGTACCCTATTTTTGACTATGTAGGCTAACGAGCACACAGATTACCAGATCTTAGACGTTCATTGCAATCTCAAGATTGCATCTCAAGACTGTTATCTCAAGACTGCAACCCGAAGGCAGTCATTTTTCGAGTATATATATAACCTTTACCGCCTGTTTCACAATCGACAAGTAAAGGATATTTGACGGATAAGTTTAGCCCTTTCTTGGTCGTACACTTAAAAATAGACAAGGAGAGAGACAACTTTATGTGACAGATAAATTTACTTGTCGATTGTGAAACAGGCCTTTAGACTGAAAATGGACAGCGTCTATGCTAGTCATTTCACCGTTTAATCCCCCAACACATATACTACAATGCGAAAGTAGCTTAGTGGCTGATTCAATGATTAAATCTTATCCTTTAACCTACTGTCCAAACAGCAGTGTTCGTATCGTTATGTTCCGGTCTGGGAATAACACGATGTCATCATCTAGTATTCAGGGTTGGCAACTTATTGCAGTCTTAAGACTGTAGTCTTGAGATTTCATTGTCTATGGGTCTCAGGTTCAAGTTCAGGAGCCAGGTATACTCGTTGGCTTTTTTCGTGACATGATATAATATATATTTTCAGCAGCTGTCAAAACTTTAAGCCCTTATCTTAGTGTCTCTGTTCTTCTATTCTATAAGGTAAAATAACATTGCTTTTGACACGTAATGGTATTATTTGTAACTCGACCCTTGGTGTCAAGTAATTAAGAGCTATCTTAACGTTGACAATACGATAACATGTCAACATCAATATGGTTTTAACGAGTAAAATACGGCTCTGTTCTCCTGTTAAAACTTAAACTGCGTAAACAAGAAGTAACATAAATTAAATAATTTAATGGATTTTTTTACGATCGTTTAACGACTGGTAATGGTCGATAAGTGTGGTAAACAAGTATATATCTGCGTGTTGTGATAACTCTCTATTACGTAACTAGGGCGATAAAGTAAACATACCTACATCGCGGGCAGAAATGCAATCACTTTGTATGTTATCTGTTATATTTTTTTTATATTGAAGATAGGTCACATTGAAAGATACCGCATCTTTCAATGTGTGGAGGAATTGAAAACGTAAACCTCCATCTCAAACTCGTTTTTTTTTTTTATAGCATAGGGAAGACAAACGAGCACACAGGCCGCCTGATGGTAAGTGGAAACTGTGACCCACAGACATTCGCATTCACAAGACTGCAATGCAATCCTAAGACTGCAAATGCATTGCCAACCCTGAGGACTAAGAGATGGAATGCCTCTATGCTAGTCATTTCACCGGCTGTCATATCCCCAAACCGGAACACAACAATGCGAACACTGCTGTTTGGCGGTAGGTTAATGGATAAGACGGTGGTAGCGATCCGGACGGACCCTGCACAAGGTCCTACCACCCGCAAAATATTATATCTGCGGTTTGGGCAAGTAAGTGTATAATATATATAAATTATATATTGACAGACGGACAGACAGACGCATGAGTGATCCTATAAGGGTACCTTGTTTACCATTTTGGTACGGAACCCTAAAAACCACTAGGAAATCCAACAGTTATAATTACAACTACTTACTTTAACTATGGTAACTGTGGTACTTCAGCGGACCCCTCATGTTACGTCATGTTAGATAGAGTAGATACAAGCGATAATCTTAATCTCAGAACATATTTTACAGAATAAATAAGTTTCAACACAGTCGGTAAATAATATACCGACTTGGAATCACGTACCCTACCTTAATCTTTTTTCCAATCTGCACGGAGAACGCGATCTCAGCACCCATATTGCACAAAATCGAACGTTTGCACTTATATTGAATATTTTCAACTGCGAAAACGTTTCATATTGAAAACGCGGGGATGTCGTCGTTTAGGGAAACGATTTCTAGGTTTCTGAATACATACGAATAGAAAGTATATCTTACAATGAAGAACTGAGTCTTAGAACATAACATCTTACAATTATGTAAAAACCCAGGGGTGTTTTTTTTGTGTATTTTTTTCTAAATAAATTCTCACCTTTATTCCCATAGTGGGATAGGCAGAGCTACAGAATTATCAACAACTCTTCTGTAACCACATTTTGCACAACTTTATTAGGCTATAAGATGTTTACCAGTGTAATAGTGACAGGTTGCAAGCCCTTCGCCTAATAGTACTAACAGCCTTTATTCCCTTAGTCGCGTCTTACGACATCCACTTAGTTTAGTTTCATATGGGCCGTTTAAAAGATATCAGCTCTGAAAGTAGTGTTCGCCAATATATCGAGATTTTTCTTAATTTAATAGTTATCATAAACATGGGGCTACTTGTATCGCCAGGATACGAACCTACGCCCATACAGTACGCCCGGGGTTCCCACAGGCAATTGATCGTAAGCGGTTCCGTCTACCCCTCCCTGCGGAGTGCTGCCCTTATCTTAACCGTAGCATTGAATAGTGGGGACATCAGTAACACACGATATCGCACTGCTACAACAAAACAGTAGTAACGCAAAATACAACTGTTTATGAAAATCAACTTTAATACAACTTCTATGAAGTTGAAACTAAGTTAGCAGGGATTTTGAGTTGATATGTGGCTTTAAAAGTTGACTTTTTCCGGGGAAATAGATTTTTTATTCTTAATCACTGCAAAAAAGGTGTCTTAAAATATCTTTGACATTCCGTAAACAAGTCGTTGCGGTATTTGATATATTTGAGAATTGATATCTTTGCTTCTACTCAAGTATTTTATAAGATATTTCTTACATTATAAAACTAAAGAAATTGAGAATTAAATAACGTCTACAACCGATACGGCATTCTACAGCACTTCTTCCGACACTTTGCAAAATAACGTAGATCAATAGTTTTAATACCTTTTTTAAGTGCTGTCATGTTGGTAGTCCCTGCTTTGAAGATTTATACCATTCACATGGAGCCCTCCACAGGATAAAAAACAAATCGTAGGGACTCCGCTGGAACTCCGGAGCCTAGGCTCTAGCTAGGTTTGCCGTTGACGGATGCGTCATGGAGAACGTCATCATCCTCAGCGTCATCATGATTAATCTATAAACATTTGAATTTTTTAACCCTTATTGTTCTTTCCATATTTGTGGGTGGGTTTGGACATGACTCCCACCACGCTCGTCCAGTGCGTGTGGGTGGGTGAGCAGTAAGCCAGCTTACTAGGCTCGTAGACGCCGTCGTTGGTGGTCGGGCCACTCTTCCGCCGTTGCCTTAAGTCAATACCCTGCTCTGGCACTGACTGTCTAACTAAACCACTCTGTCTAACAAACACTAAAAAGTGGGGGGAGGCCTTTGCCCAGCAGTGAGACAAATAATAATAATAATATTGTTCTTTAAATTATATCGTTGGAAATAGAAATGAATATCATTTCCATAATCTACTATTTGAGCAAGAAAACAGATTTCAATGTCACTTTTGACTATAAATAAATGTACGAGTTCAAAGTCAACCCTGCTCATCCCCTTGGGAGTTTGTGAGCAAGGAAAAAAACTTTTCCCAAAGTTTATTTATAATACGGTTAGACTTATTTTTAGTAAAATTGCGAATTTCATTAAGTGTGAGTCAGATTCGTGAACCTGACTCACACATGACCGGGCTTATTTTTAACCCCCTGAAGCAAAAAATAGGGGTGTTATAAGTTTTACGTGTAAGTCTTTGTGTGTGTGGTACCGTAGCTTTTAAACGGATGAGCCGATTTGGATGCGGTTTTTTTACTTGAGTATTATTATTAACAGCCCATTATTGCGAAAAGTGTAATTTCCTAGGCTTGCACAATTTTCACGCCGAGCGCGAGTTCAGTGGCATCCATATAGGGCCTATATGGATGCCTATATTATAGGCTACTGGTTAAGATAAATTCCGCAGGAATATTTATTTTTGCTTTAATAAATGTCTCAACATAATTTATGGTTGCTTTTTAAGTAAAATAATATAACAATTTAAATAGCATATTAAGCCTGCTATAGCAATTTGATTCGATGTCATTTCGGAATCTGTATACATGAGACCTGATTTTCCTATTTAAATGTTTTTAAAGTTGACCAGATCAAACGTCTTTATTAAATGATTATTTTTCCATAATATTCTCTATAATTTAAAATTGTTTTATTTTCTTTGATTGCGTTTAAAACATAAATATTTCTACATCATTTTTCAAAGCGCCACCTTCTTTAATGCATGTCTCAAGTATCTCAGTTTGTTGTTTCGTATTTTTGTTTATTACAAGTAAACAAGTATAAAGTTATTATGAATTGGAACCGAGATGCCTAACGGAAGTGATAACCGTGTTGCAATTGATAAGGAGGTCAAGGCCCTAGACGCCCTAGACTAAATAACTATAACAGGGCGGGGCAAGCATGAATGCTGCTAGAATTCTTGTGTTAGTTTTATAATATTTTTTACCTACATCCATATTATAAGTACCTTCTCTATAATATGTTCAGAAACAATTAGCAAATTACCTATATTAAGAAACTTGTATCTGTGATTGTGATGGTAATTTAATGTTAACATTAAAGTATTAACTACATGTCATTAAAGTCTCGGCTATCGATGTACCTGTATCTTAATGTTCACCTTAAAATATAGGGTTACTTTAATGTGAACATTAAGATACAGGTACATTGAGATACAGGGTAGCTACATATACAGGTTTTTCACATATTGTATAAAACTTATGATATGCATGTAGATAAAGTTATGTTTGCGATTGTACGCATTGTTAGGCATTTTGCACCAGTCACATAAATAACTATTATACCAAAGGCAAAGGTTACAGTAATAATAATTTGATTATAATAGTAATTATAATAAAGTATTTAAGGTAAGTCTAAGGTGGTAGAATGTGGTACAGTCACGAGATTTAATTAGGTACCCCACCTTAGGTCCAAAGTCAATCTGACATTCTACAACAATAAGGTTGTTTCCTAAAAGTAACAATTGACTTGACATCTCTAATGACATTGACGACTTCAGGCATATTTTTCTTGAAATGGGTTCCACATTAACGCTCGTGACCGTATTACTCGCAAAAGCAACTCTACACGTCGATGAATGACAGTTGGGTTTTTTTCTTGAGGGACCTATTAGTTAAAGCCGTATGCTAGCGTTCCATGTTCAGGCATCACGGCAAAACAACGTGGCGCTTTCATCGACTTTACTTGTCATTCATGCTGATTGCGGGGTCGCAGGGCGGCATCGTCCGATGGACTTTCTTGGTAATTCATCATCGCCATGCGATTTTTACAAGAACTTTCAATGAGAGCATAGCTTTATTTACTTAGTAGCTGTTGCGCGCGACTCTGTCCACGAAAAATAAAACATAACCTATGTCACTCGGGGTGAATGTAGCTTTCCAATGGTGAAAGATTTTTTGAAATCAGCACCGTTGTTTTTGAGTTTAATCATTACAAACATACACACACACAAAAATACAAATCTTTCCTCTTTATAATATTAGTGTAGGCTAGCCTTTGTGCGCGACTTCGTCCACGCTGAAAATAAAACATAGCCTATGTCACTCAGGGTGAAGCTAGCTTTCCAATGGTGAACGAATTGTTGAAACCGGCACATTCTTTTTTGAGTTTATTCATTTCAAACACAAATACAAATCTTTCCTCTTTATAATATTAGTGTAATAAAGTTAATAACTCGAAGGTGAATTGTTATTAAACTATGTGATATACCCTATAAGTTGTGTTTTCATTTGTAGTACAAAAAAAAATCGTCCAATTTCAAGAAAATGTAAATAAGTCACTCAACCTAACCGATTATCAAAATTTGGTAAATTGTTTGTTTAATTATTAAATAATTCATTTTTGTTACCAAAATTCATACGTTACGCATGAGTAACAAAAAAGGAAACGTTACACATGAGTAACGAAAAAGGAAGTTCTGACACAAATATTTGGAAGGCATTGGGAAACCTAACGAAAGTTTGTTTTTGAAATCGGGCCGGTTAAGAGTTTTTTAATATGCTTATGCGTGACGTTAGTTATGATAGTTTCTTTTTGAACATTTTAGAGAGTAAAGTCGAAGGATAAAGAGGAAGAGGAAGACCTAGGCTTACTTACTTCAACCAAATAAGACAGAAGTCCAATGTCGTCTCGTATCAGGAGGTGAAAAAGCTAGCACAGAGTAGAGAAAAGTGGCAATTACTTCACCGACAAGAGCCTAGCTCTTAAATTTAATGAATGAATGTGTGACGTTGTTTTTTTTGACAGATGCACTTTGAGATTGGTTATAATTTGTTGTGTTAAAATCGACTAAAATTGTTAAAAAGATAAGATAAAAGATGTTTATTCAGTAAGTAGGCCGCACGGACACTTTTACACGTCAAAAATCTACCAGCGCTTCGCAAGAGACCACTGCTGAGAAGAAACGCCGCAAGAAACTCAACTGTTCTTATCTAAATATCCCCATCCTCATCCTATGTCAGGGGTTGGCAACACGCTGTTCGCGAGAGACGAGAGGTAGGAAAGCATAGCGGGAGTATAAAAACGGCTAATAGAATAAATAGTACTCTTCCCACCTGTTACAAATGGCCATCGTTAAAAAAAGTCGTCTATATACAGGGTGTCGGATCACTAGTGGTCCAAATGAAAAAATTAAATAGGTCACACCCAGGGCTACCAAAAACATGTATACTCAGCGATTTTTAGTACTTCGGACAAATTGATCATTTTAGTTGGAATTTTTATAATTTGTCCTTATGTCCATGTTACAAAAACTCATTATGTTGATGTATTATTCCAATATTTTTTCTGTGGTTTCTTACATGGATAGAATCATTATGAACTTAGAATGTTTTTAAAACTACTTGCCAGTTTTTTTTATGTCACCTTTTTGTGTAATAATCACACAAAGTTAGTTCTTCCATACTAGATGAAAAACAAACATGGGGTTCACTTAGTATGGCGAAAGTAACTGTTAACATGTTTTTCTACATCTAGGGTCCAGCCTTAGCATCGCAGCGTCAACTCCCATTTGCAAACAAATTAGTTAATTTGTGTAGTAATTAATTTCTCCCCTAGAAGACGTTTCAATTAAAATGTTTTTAATTAACTGTGATAATGGTATCAAATTAATTCTCTCTTTATCGCGTTGCAGTTTCGTTGACATTGAAGTCGGAATATAAATTGTTTATTAAGCTTGTGTTGTTTACCTTAAGCTTGAATTTAATTTCATCGAACGCTATTTTCTGCTGATACCATGATGTTTAACAGGATATCTTGGACATTAATTATGTAGGTTAGGTTAAGCTAGCAATATAATAAGTTTCTGTCAAAAATTTCATTTTCGGGACAAGCTTTTGTGGCCGACTGTACTTTTTTCTTGATAATAGACTTGCGGAACTCTTCGGTTGCGTAGGTACTTCGGCTGCTGACTGTACTATGATATCGCTTACTGTTATTGGTCACATATTTTATGCTGATTTGCCCTTCCTCGTTTCACCAAAACCGATTCAGCGGTTTCGCCATAAAAGCGTAGCGCAGACTTTAGAAGTATATGTATATGTACAAGTCGTTCATCGCTATTCCCCCGGGAACTGCTGAATTTTCAAGATCAAGGATCGGAAAAACGCTCGTCATTTTTAAACATAACCCTGTTCCGTACAGCAGAGGGAGACTTCCTTATGGTGTTAATAGAAAATATTATAAGTTATTAAGTATTTTTTAGAATTATTATACCATAATTTATATGTATTCAGCGACAATTTTATTAATGGAAACCGGAATGGTCTTGGGAAAAAACACTTTCGCTAGTCAAAAAGAATGACGATTGAAATTTTTACTTTTTTTTTAAGACCCATTTATGACTTGAAAAAGTTTGTTGACAGTCTACGAACATCATTGCAGTCAGAGATGGGCAAAATTTATTCGAATGACGAATAACGATTGAGAATAAAAAAATCATTCGCGAATAACGAATAAATTTTCCGAATGATTATTCTTATTCGTACATATGGCGAATAAATTATTCGCGAATAAATCATTCGATGAATAAATTATTCGCGAATAAATTGTATCACGAATAAATCATTCCCGAATAAAATACTACGAATAAATTATCCTTGTTTAAAAGTCAATCGCTATAAGATCGACAGGGGTATTAAATTAAATAAAGAAATGAAAAATATATAGTGGTTTTGTGTGGTCTTGTGATACCACATCACGGTTTTCACTCAAATCCGTGGAGTTTAACGAGCTATCCTTGCTGGACTGGATATTATCGTCATCGTCATTAACCTTACTCATTTTTTTGTTAAAGTAATACACAGACTTCAGAGATGCGACTGGTTTAGACCAAAGTATGCGAATGACTAATTTTTGTGAAATAATAATGAACACGGGTAAACAAACCGATAAGAAAATTGAGTTACGTGGTTATCTCGTTCATTCATATATCCATCTCTTTCTGGTTGGCTACCTGCGAGACAATCCCTAGACCCTAAAATATGCTCCAGTTGCATTTTAATGGTAAATTTGAAAGTGTACTATAATATTATTCGTGGTATTTATTCGAATAAAATAAAGAATAATTCATTTATTATTCGAAGAAGTGGTAGAATAATTTATTCGCGAATAAATTATTCGCGAATAAATTTATCGCGAATGATTGTTTATTCGAATGATTATTCAAATAAAAATTTATTCGAATAATGCCCATCTCTGATTGCAGTAATATTTAATCGTTGACATTTGTATACTGTTTGTAACTGAGGTCTCATAACCATTGGTAGGTATTTATAATAAATCTATAAAATACCTTATAATATTTTTTATAAACATCATAAAGAAGTCTCCGCTGTACGAAATAGTTTTATGTTTTCAAAATAACGCGCGTTTTTCCAATCCTTGATCATAATATCCTTTCTCGACCATACCTACCAAATTTTATCGAAAACGGTTTAGCGGTATATAGCTGTAAAACGAGTAGGTACAACAGGGGTCTAACCAAAACAAAATAACGGCGCAATATACTTACTGTAATTGTTTTCATATCAGTAGAACAATTCAAATGAAAAAAGGGCAGAGTGTGGGCTGATTTGGTTTAACTGTTAAAAGTTTCTCTAGTTACAGTTCCTGCGCTGCCATCCTAAGCAAAAAGGCAGTAATTAAGATATACCTCCTGTAGTAATATCAACCTTATTATTAACGGTATTGAATTGAATCTGCTTTGGTGATTGAATTTAAGATACTGCTTATTGGGTAAGGAGAGCAGTGTTGCTTGGGAGATACCGACCAGGGACCCAGCGACGTGGAAGTGATTCATTGGCCCTTTAATCTAGAAATTCCATTAGTTAGAGGCAGTAGGAAACCCGGCGGGCCATACTGGACACACTGAAGCATTATACTTTTATCAGGGAATTGTTTTAAAGACTGCGCCGAGCGTACGCCGGATGTACAGTGGCGCCCTCATTACTATTATTGTGTTTTCTAATAAACTAAAGTATTTTCTTGAAATTGATCTGTAAATTTTTGTACTACGGTACTAATTCGAATAAAACATAAATAATACCACCATCTCAGACCAATGGACCTCATCCCAAACTAAGCTCTAGGACTGTACAATGGGTACTATATAACGATAAACATAGCGATATAGAGCTATACTTACTTATATTTATAGGAAACAAATACCTGCGGTCATTATACAAATATCTGCCCTCACTAGGATTCGAACCCAGGACAGTTAGCTTCGTAAAACGACGACAGAACACAAATCAAATTAAATAACATCGCTATTAAAATATCAGGTATAAAAAATGCAGTCGCTTGTCAACACTTCCCCCGCTCGGCCCAAAACGTTCGAGCACCATCTCGAAACAAGTAGCATTCTTCCGGACCCATCCGTGCCAAGGGCGCGCGTCCCGTTAACACTGTTATCGGAGGGCGCTTCGATCCTGCTAATGCCCCCATTCACGCCGAGCAGAGATTCTACGGTAAAGCTGGATATTCACGGGCGATTGAAAATGAATTAACTAATTTTGACAGTGACAGGCGATCACCAACGGTTCGATGGCAACTTGTCTAGCCCCGCTGAAGTGTTCACTAAGGTGAAGGAACCAGTAATGCAAGGACCAATGATTGACACTTCAATTCTTATTTTACAGAATAGGGGTTATTCTTTTGTTTTGCAACATAAGATTTACGACCGTATGAAATTTGAATTAAAGTTAAGTGTCCATTACTGGTGCCTGTCAGCTAAAAGTGTCCAACAGATTTCTATGCTAAGATTTCTATGGCATACGCAAGTCCTAGCCAAGATACAAACGCCACTTGCGTTTTTCCTTTTCTATCATGCAAAATATATGAGATGACATTCATAATGCGTTGTGATAAACCACGTGGTCAACCGTCATACCACACATTTTGGGTGATAGAAAATTTTAACGTTAATAGCTAGGGCTTCAGAAGGCAAACTAAAATGGCCGCTTTTCACTGATTCCTTGAAGTTTGTAACTTTGAATCTCATATTCATATTCATATTTATTTCTTGCAATCACATCTTACAGCTAAACTCCTTAATTACTATAAAAATTTTAGAAAGTCACATATAAATCTTGAAGGGTACATCAATTTGTGAATATTTACAAAATAATCATGCATTTATTTAAAAAAAAACGGATTTTTCACATTTTACTGGTTACTGCAGTTCTTTTAACGCAATATGATATCAAATTTGCCCTCAATAATTTAAACGAGGTAAACGAGGTCACCAGCTCTGGTCGGAGCGAAATTGGCAACATGATTCAATTTATAAATACCTAAAACTGCAACATATTTGAAAATTTTGCTTTCTACGCGATTATATGACTAGAAGTGGTTTTATTCTGGAATCAGAGGGCGGGAAGGTACCTACGACAACATGGTAGTAAATTGTATAAAATATTTGAAAGATCATTTTTTTTCTGTAATTGAACCTTAATACAGATCGAATATAATATCACTTCTTACGCAATGATATACACATTTGACATTTGTATACATCTATTTAATGCTTGCTCTACTCAATATTATAGGACATATAATTATTGTACACTACTATTGTAGGTCATGGACTAGGTCGCTTAAATATTGTAACACCCTTGTTTACCTGTGATCGGACAATAAATTAAATTTGAATTTGAATTTGATAAAAAAAACTTGAAACTTGTGAAACTTGAGAAGACTAAAGAATGTTAAAGGAACTCGGTCTCTCTATTTATAGGTAACACTTTCAAGGTTAAACAGCTGAAAAGATTTCGATAAAAAAAAAATTAGGTAGTTTGAGTCCTGACGCACGGTCACGAGATTTAATTTGGTACCCTCCTTAGGTCCAAAGTCAATCAGACATTATACAAAAATAAGGTTGAGTTTCCTAAAAGTTACAAATGACTTGACACCTCTAATGATATTGACGACTTCAAGCATATTTTTGTTGAATAGGGTCCCAAATTAACGCTCGTGTCCGCAGGGTACCTTTTGTCCCAGGTAATCGAATAGTTCCCGAGGGAGTAGCAAGAAACGACGACGGAGTCGAGGGCAACAGCTGTTCCTTTATAAGGAACGAGAAAAGTTTGTATTAAAGAATTACATTACATTAACTCACGCCTGTTTCCCAGAGGGGCAGGCCGAGATCACTTCTTTCCACGACGACGCGCTGGCCTAGTTGGTAGTGTCCCTGCCTACGAAGCTAGTGCTCCTGGGTTCAAATCCCGGTACCTATATACCCGGGCAGATATTTGTGTGATGAGCGCGAGTATTTGTTCCTGAGCGGCTGTTTTCTATGTATTTAAGTATATATTTCTCTATATAAGTATTTATATCGTTGTCTAGTACCCATAGTACAAGCCTAGAGCTTAGTTTGGGACTAAGTCAATCAATTGGTGTGACATTGTCCCCCTGACATTAATTACGTCTTTAATCACCTGCTACAATCCTGACAAATCACTGTCGCTTCTTCTAATTTCTTACATCGACGCATGCATGCACGTCGAAATTACATTCTCTGATTAGATTCCAAAAAGTGCTCCTACGTCAGCCCTTTCCGACCCTTCCACTCACTTTCACTTTGTACTCCCGTTCGTCAATCTTCAAAGAACTAAAACGTCGATTCTCATATATTTTGTGCTTCATCTTTAAAAAGCAATCGCACTACGAATAGCATTCCTTATTCTCATCTGTAACCCCCGTCGCGAATAGGCATTAAACGCAACGTTCCAATATCAATCTTATGCCCACGCATATACATTCGATGTTATGTTGAACGGTTTGTATTTACGTTGGAATACACCCGTATCCTTTTAAAGTCGATTAAAAACCGATTATCGAGTCGATGGAGTTTAAATATACCGTTGGAAGATACAGGAAGAACCCGGTGCTTCTAAGGAAATGTCGCCTCTTTTATCCATACAAACAGTCTGTCTATATTTGCGACAAATGAAGCTTAGCCTGGTACTAGAGAATGCAAATAACCGGTTATAACCGGTTCTAATCGTAATGGTTTAATCTCAACGTAATGTGTCAAATTCTCGATTCCTTTTTCGAATTCAAACAACGGGCCGTAGATACAATAAAAGAGAAGAATTAAAACTCGTCAGATTTAAAAAAAAAAACACATAATATTGTTTGAGGAAAGCGTTATACCTACTCGTACATACCTCGGCGAAAATGGACACTGGCTGACTCGTATTTTGCTCGCGCCAGCGTGCATTTTCGGTAGTGTTGCAAATGTATTACTATCAAAAACCGGGACTTGGGTTTTGAATCGGGACAGTATAGTTTATGGTTTAAGAAATTTCTTCCGCAAAAAAAAAACCACTCGCTTGGTATTGAGAAACACATTCCAATTCCCAATTCTATCGTTTACGATACCGAATGTATAAAATAACGTTTTGGCTTCTATACAAAGTAAGGAAGTATTATTAACGTGCAATAACTACATACTTGCTTGTATTTTAAAAACAGTACAAATATAACATTTACAAAAATCGTGCGTATTACACCCTATTAGCCCTTTTATTGGCAATGCTAACTGTGGCATATCGTTTATACACTTCGATTGCTATAAAAAACGTATCATATGACCAATTTGGCCATGTGCTGAAAACCGGGACAATTGACGTCTGGTTACCTATCTTAAGTTCGAAAATCTTTTTCGTTTAACCGACATTTTTTTTTTGAAACCATTCAACTTTGCTGCACGCCTAGTACCTATGGCTGCGTCTACATCGTGCGTCAAATGTGGATATAAAGCATCTGCACTCTCGTACTTATTTACGTGTCAGAAGGTGACGGATGCCTTATCCAAACTTTGTCACGCGATAAACTCAGCCATATTCGGGGTAAGTACTGGATTGTTATACAACTAACCTAAAGCAAACCTACAAGTTCAATAGGTATATCTTTTTGAACATTTTGAATGGTTAATGGGTTCAGAAAAAAAATGGTCTTCCAATCATCGATAATTACCTTGACGTCCGAATCAAGGAAAAATCGGACGTGTCCACAGGCGACTGAAAAACGGGACGTCCTGCAGAAATCGGGACAACACTGAGTTTCGGGTGCAGCGTGCCACCCGAGCGCAGCGTAGGCATTCGCGAAATACGTTGAGTCTGCTCGCTCAAAACAACGCCCACTGCACTGCACGTGCCACTGTTCCGAATTCGCGACCAGTTTTCAAAGGAGGCAGGGGTCTTTGTATTTTATTAGGTGCGCCAAAAAGCAAAGAAGACATGCTTGTTCATTATGTAGAGGTAAAATAAGAGACAGCAAAATAGATAGAAATACAGAAGGTATGTACAACGGCGAACTTATCCCATTAAGGAATCTCTTCCAGTTAGCGATTAGGAAATGTTTGAAAATAGCTAAACGTACAGTACGAGTGATGATGTGTGAATGGGACTAAAAGATGGTTCATAATTACGTAAATGTTCAATAACCAATTTAAACTAGGTACTAAAATGAAATGGACATAATAATAATTATAGTCTTCGTTCAAGACCTAGACGTAATCAGTACATTTTTTGTCGAGATTTAAGCGACGCAAGAGATCACTGGGAGCCGCAGACATTTCAAGCTCACTGCAAGCAACGCCGTAGGAAAGTCATGTTTAAACGTTCTTCGTTGTAGTCGCTCAACTATCTTAATCGAGATTCTCTGAACAACGACGGTCGGACAGACGGACTAGTGAATGTCCAAGCGGCGAGTTTAAGTAGTCCCGTCAGTGCGAACAAAACACATTTAACCGTGTGCATTCTCAATTAGGCAGCATGATTTCTGCCGATTAATCGAACGTATAAGGCAGCTTAATTGAAAATGCACGCGCTATAATGTGTTTTGTTCGCTCTGACGGGACTAACTAAACTCGCCGCTGCGATTTCGCTCGTTCGTCCGACCATCCGTTGTTTTTGAGAGAATAACATAACAACCCAAGGTCCGATCACAAATGACGAAGAAATCGGTGAACATATATAAAAAATACATACAGTGGAACGTATAACCTCTTTTTGAAGTCGGTTAAAAGGGATAGGTTATTATTATCTGTGTTATGTCTTTTGTTGCTACTAAATAAGATATGTTTAACTTGCTACGGGCTCGCTTTGAAGCAGCTTCTTTTGTATGGGGCTAAAGCTTATCCTTAAACAAAACAGGGAAAAATATATTTTTATACAAGCTTTGACATTTTTCCTGAACATAAGGAAAAGAAAGGCGAAATATTTCGATAAACCTGTTTTCATACGACTGTTTGTAGAGATTTTGGGCATTCAAGCAGGCGTTATATTTGATATGCTTATACGACGATTACAAAAAAACGTGGATTTTAGATAAAGTTAAGGTCCGATCTTGTTAATCAAATCTAAATTAAATTATGTTTAATGTGTAAATACTATAATAATTTTGCAACAAAAATAGACAGGTTTTATTAAATGCACGCGCTAAAATATGTTTTGTTCGCACTGACGACGGGACTACTTAAACTCCGTCGTTGTTCCCAGATCATCGTTGTCTATCGACACCTGCGACAGCGAGGGTTTTGCAGCAGTTTGATAAAAGAGTAACTAAATACGAGGGTGGATTGAAAAGTTCTGAGCCTGGTAAAAAAAACTAACTGGCTCACTTTTTATAACAATTTTATTTTTCGACATAGTCTCCATGAAGGTCAATGCACTTAGTCCACCTCGCCTCCAACTTCATTATCCTATCAAAAAAAAAAGAATCTCTGAGGTCGTTAAAATATGAGTCTACTGCTTCTTGTACCTCCATATTAGTCGAAAATCTTTGTCCTCCCAAGTGTTTTTTGAGGTTTGGGAAGAGATGATAATCGGAAGGAGCTAGATCCGGCGAGTAAGGGGGATGCGGCAGCACTTCAAATCCACAATCATGTATTTGTGCCATTGATTTCGCCGAAGTGTGAACGCGAGCGTTGTCTTGGTGAAACAATACTTTTTTCGACAGCATTCCAGGTCTCTTTATTTTAATTTCCTTTCGCAGACGACGTAAAAGAGCACAATAGTACTCTGAATTTATTGTTTTGCCCTTTTCGAGATAGTCTATCATGATAACCCCCCTGCAATCCCAGAAAACCGAGGCCATTACCTTATTAGCTGACAAAATGACCTTGGCTTTTTTGGGTGGTGGTGAACCTGGTCTTTTCCATTGCCTGGATTGTTCTTTCGATTCTGGTGTACTGTGGTGGACCCATGTCTCGTCCATAGTTATAAAACGATTGAGAAAATCTTCGGGGTCACGTTGAAACATGTCCAAACAATCTTGGGAAATTGTAACACGTACTCGTTTGTTCTCGACTGAAAGCAGTCTAGGCACCCACCTGGCTGACACCTTAGAAAATCCAAGAACATCGGTGATGATGTTCTGTGCCCGCTCATAAGAAATACCCATTGCTTCCGCTATCTCCACAATCTTCAATCGCCTATCCTTCATTATCGCATATAATATTTTATTGACATTTTCATCCGTAGTAGCCGTCAACGGCCGCCCACTCCTAGGCTCGTCTTGAACAGTCTCCCGGCCACGTTTGAAATCAGCTACCCATCTTTTTATGGTAGCATACGATGGAGCAGATTGCCCTAATGTTTTGTTCATATCTTCAAATATTTGTTTTGGTGTTAACCCCTTCTTTTGCAAATATTTTATGACAGAACGGTGCTCAATTTTATCCATTACTTGAAAAATCAGTGACCTTATGTAGCAGTTCCAGCATAAAATGCAAAATTGTGACAAGAAAAAAACAAAAGATAGTGCATAATGGCGATTAAATATGGCACTTTTACCTGCCAGTATTTATTTGTTTTTTTTTTATTATATACAACCTTAGGCTCAGAACTTTTCAATGCACCCTCGTACGTATGTACATACATACATAAAGTGCAAAATGTGGTTACAGAAGTAACAACTGGCTGTTAGAGTTGTTGGTAGTTCTGTGGCTCTGCCTACCCCACTCTGGGATGAAGGCGTGACGGTATATACATACATAAAGTCACGCGTTCATTCCCAGAGTGGGGTAGGCAGAGCTACATAATTACCTACAACTCTAAAAACTTGTTGATAATTCTGTAACCGCATTTTGCACAAATAGGCTAAGATGTTTACCAGCGTATTAGTGACAGGTTGCAAGCCCATCGCCTAAAAGTACTTCAATCATTTTTTTTTTAATTAATGGCTTTCACTTCTGTTGTATTTCGCCAATGTCAAGTTATTTATAGACACTCTCACGGACTTATTAGAGCAATAAGTCTGTGGATATCACACGCGAAGACAATTGTTCGGTAAAAGAGAATTTTCTCCAATGGACTAAACAGAAGCACATGGGGTAAGCTCCACGCGCTTCTGTCAAGTCTTCAAACATATTATTCCCTTAGTCGCCTTTTACGATATCCACGGGAAGAGTTAGAATAGTGCCATCCATGGAGTGGCACTGCAAAGCGGGTGGAGGGGGTAGCCTAAACGATCACAGCGCTCGCTACGGCTAAAATTGTCATTTTTGTCGCTGACTTGAGCTGTCAAATCCATATTGCAGTAAACATTTTCTAATCGTTTTTGAGATAAAAATATGGTCCTGGTAAGATGTTTTGTTGTGAATTGTAATTACACCGAGAAGAATAGCGACTGTAAATTTTACCAATTTCCAAGACCATGGTGGAAACGAGACCAAATAAATAAGTGGATATTTGCCGTAAAAAAAAAAAGTAAGTCATGAGTAGGCTCATTTCTCACTGAAAACAACAATTTTAATATTATTGGCAATAATGTTACTGACTACCATTGTCCAAAATTGTGTAATATAGTAAAATAACACAAGATTTCATTAATATTTTTCGCAATATTTACTTAAGTACTTCTTGTTTGACAGCGGTGACAATATTGTCCAAAATGGCCGCCTGTCACGTGGCGCCGTCGTCGCGCTCGGTCCCAATTCTAACCACACGGGTTCCTACGTATGTATTTACTCCAAATTTCAGACTGTTCCATCAACGGAAAGTGGTCCAAGATTTGACCCAAACACGGCTAAAAGCTTGTAAAAATTACTTTTGCTTTTATTAAGAGTAAACGTGACAAACTTTGATAGTGATATCGTCCCCTTACTTCTAGAACCGCTTAAAGTACCTTTTAGGCAAAATCAAGTTACGAACATCGTTAGAAAGTTCTTTTCAATATCTACGTGTTGGTAAAACCCGTTTTTTAATACCATGCTCCGTTCCTGAGATAGCCTCTAGCTTAAAGTAGTTTAACGGCTTTAGTTTTTTTAATATTGAACAAGCAAAAGCTACTAAATGGTTGTTATAATCGATATTTTTAAATTTTTAAGAAGAAAAACATTTTGTCCTCATTAAAGTGGTTTTAGCAGGTTTCATGTTTAAATAAAATACAATTTAGTTACTCTAATAAGATACTAAACATGTATAGTAGTTTTTTGGTGCTAACCATAAGATATAAAACGTTTATTTTGCCATCTACAAAAACATTCAAACCAATCGATAATATGTTTTTCCACTTCCTAATTACTCAAAAGTCAAAAATATTAATCAGCAAAAACAACAAAAACATATTATAATGTGTTTTGTTTGCATCTTTTTTGCTTTCGCCGGTAGAATCCGATACAGCAAAAACCGCTTAACGAGCGCGTACGCGCTTCACGCTGTACTCCCTAGTGAGGGCCTCCCCGCTACGCGCTAACCGCGCTTAGTCGCGTCTCACCTGTTTGCAAGTGTCGACGCCGATTGCGTGCACGCATGTAATATTTACCTAATAACAGTGATGACAAGGGTTAAAACATGAATTCCTGTACAAAAAAAATGTTAAGCTTGGTGCTTGGAAACAGTGGTTTGCATAAAGGTAAGTAAAAATTACTGTTTATATTAATTATGTTAAAATTGATAGGTTAGGTAAATCACGAGAACAATATTAAAGCTCCTACTGTTACTGTTACTAAAATCTCATTGAATAAGGCGAACTATTTTAGTCAATGTCATTTAAGACAACGAATTTGCATGTTGAACATACGGCAAATCGCGCGGGGCGTTGACCCCAACATACCTAAACAAAAAAGTTTTCGTTATAGATGATGACAACAAGCTATCTTCTGGTGTCAATGAGTCGCCAAGTCACGGACAAATCAACCAAAGGATGTAAGTAGAATGTGAAAACAATTTAAGTAGGTATTACAACTACCTACTTCTTAACTGTTTGCCGCGGATTATAACACGTTCCTACCTACATACTTACCAGTAAATAGGTATGTCACTTAACAAAATTCAATACTACCTATTTCAATTTTAAATGTCTTAGTTTCATATTAAGTATTACAAAACAATTTTGAGTAGGTAAGTTTTTGATTGACTCAATTTGAAACTATGTAGGTACTTACTTAAATAAATCTTGGAAGACGATTTTAACTTACTTTTCGTTGTTGGAGATACTTGAAATTTTGCATGCTAGTGTGATACCGATGACAATACAATAATATTATGGTACCAACGAGTTGGTATGGTGATCGAGACGGAAGGTGGCCATCAGAACTCCTCAACGGTTTATAGTAGGTCCATAGAGTTTGGATTCGTTTGAGTCGTCTTTCAATAGCGAGTTTGTTATCAATAGTACAAGTACAGTCGGCAACAATAAAGTGTCAGCAAAATGAATTATTTAGGAAAACTTTTTTTAGGGTAAAGAATTAGTAATTCTACAGTGTATGTATTAAAGTTATTTATTGCACAAAATGAAAAAAGAAAATACAATGTGTACAGAAAAGGGATGTAAGTTAAGTACATAACTTAAAGCTAGTATTATATTTCAGATAACTGTAATCCAGAGCCGCAGCCGACACTACTAGCAGTGACGAAGAATAACTTTTTTTTTTTTTATATCAGTGGGAGGCAAACGAGCATGTAGGTTACCTGATGGGAAGTAAACACCACCGTCGATAAACACCATCAGCTCAAGAAGAGTTGTCGGTGCGTTGCTGGCCAATAAGGGAGATGTAAGCTCTTTTCTTGAAGGCACCCATGTCATAACTGGTAGGAAATACCGCCGAAGGGAGCTCATTCCACAGTTTCACTGTACGAGGCAAAAAGTGCCTAGTGAAACGCACGGTGGAAAAACGCCCTTCATCAAGGTGATGTTGATAGAACCTGGCATTGCGACGCGAGTAGTTCGGTGGTGGAACTCTGCGGCCGGTAAAAGTCCAAATAATTCATCAGAACACTCCCCGTTGTAAAGCCTATACAGCACGCAAAGTGAACTGACGTCCCTTCGGATAGAGAGGGAATCCAATCAGACGGAGAGCGCTGGGTCGTTGACGATTCGAACCGCTCTGCGTTGTATCCGGTCAAGTAGAAGAAGGAGGTATTGGGGTGCCCCAGCCCAGAGATGAGAACAGTACTCCATATGCGGCCGAACCTGAGCCTTATAAAGTTGGAGGCAGTGGTCAGCTGTGAAGTACCGTCTTGCTCTACTAAGCACGCCAAGCCTCCTCGAAGCCAATTTGGCTTTATCTTCCAAATGACTACGGAACTTAACGTCATGAGAAATGTCAACGCCCAGGGTTCCGATACTGGGCTTGATGGCGAGGGAAGTGCCTTCGAACTGAGGTGTTGTGACGAAAGGGCTTTTCTTGGCTGATAACACGCACAGTTGTGTCTTAGTGGGGTTAAATTGGACCAAGTTGAGTCTGCCCCACTTTGAGACCGCCTCCAGCGATGACTCAGTTTCAGACACAAGCTTTGCTCGGCAGTCTTCGGTGTCGGCTCGAGAGAGATTACTCCGGCCAAAGTAGCGCGTGTGACTAGTGCTATCATCTGCATAGCAATGAATGTTACTTATCTGCTTCATATCGTTGATATGCAGAAGAAACAGCGTAGGGGACAATACACAGCCTTGCGGTACACCAGAATTCACGGGCATGAGTTTCGAGCATGAGCCATCAACTGTTATTTGGATGCTCCTCCCCGTAAGAAAACTGGCTGCCCATTTGCAGAAACTCTCTGGGAGCCCATAAGAAGGCAGCTTCGACAAAAGTGCTTTGTGCCAAACCCGATCAAAGGCCTTCGCTACATCCAAACTAACGGCCAATGCCTCGCCCTTGCTCTCCACGGACTCAGCCCAACAATGAGTGAGGTAAACTAAAAGATCACCAGCTGAACGCCCACGGCGGAAGCCATATTGGTGGTCACTTAATAGCTGATTATCCTCCAGATACCTCAGCAGCTGACGATTAATAACATGTTCCATTATCTTGGAGAACAAGGATGTTAAAGCGATAGGCCGATAATTTGATGGATCTGAGCGAACACCCTTTTTTTTTTTTTTTTTTGGTCTACTCCTACGTGTTTTTTATAAGCCTAATAAACAATTTTTTAAACCTATGTGACGTTTATTTTAGTTTTAACCACTAATTTCTCCAGTCAACACCAATGTTTGTCTCAATGTTGCTTTTTATCTAATAAACGCCTTATTAGTAAACATAATTCGATGAAATTTTGTAAACGAATAGTTTTAAGTTTTGAATAGTGCAAACTTTACAAAACATACCGCTATATCTTGTAGAGACGGGGCAGTCGGTAAAGTAAGTTACAGTACAAAACATACTAGTAACATATTAGCATTTTAAGTGCACTTAATTCTGAAATATCATATTCTCTACAGCCAAAACCAACTAACTGACTCGTGACTGTAATATAAACTAAGATAACTGCATAATTAATCACAATTCCCAATATTTTTCTAGTCCAAAGTGAAACTTATATAAGTAAGAAAGTTAAACTTTGAATTAATACTGCCGAAGCCTATTAGTTTAAAAGATACGAATAAATTGACTCTACAGCAAAAACCGCTTATCTGCACCACCTTTTTTACAAAAGCCTCAATTTAAACCATTTGTTTACAGAATATACTATTTTTTTACTTACAGATTTGATTACTAATAACCTCTCCTTATAAAATCTATAATATCATTTACTTAGAATTGGGTTTAACTAGACATTTAAACACTCAAACCTTTAAATGCGTTTTTCTCAAAACTATACTTCATGCAGTTAAGCGGTTCTAGAAGTAAGGGGACGATATAATGTCTTGATGCCAGTGCCCTGTTAAACAAGACGTTCACCACGTCGACTGGCTAAGATTGATATATCTCTTTTGTTTAAGTTCACGACTTTGTGTAGATAAATACAAAGGAATAAGTCAAACAGCCGATCAGTATCTCAGGATTTATCTTAGCCCTAGCTTTCAGATAACACGTTTTAAGAACTTCGTGAAACAATTAAGGTTCTTTTTTTGTGATATTCTTAAATGGCAAAAGTATTCGTGCCACTTGGTGGAATGGTAATTAAGATGTCCCAAAAGAAAGAAACCTAACATTTTACTAAATATTTTTAAGAAGGTTCTTACTTAAGCTAAGCTGGCTACAGTTTTTCGTTCCTCTTGATTGAAGTGAAATCGAGTAAAACTTTTAATGTTTTCCGTTACTTCATTCTGTCAATCTGACGTATTTTAAACGTTACACAGATTTAAAATATGCTCTGGCATATTTTAAATTGTGAGAGCCATTAAAATTAGAATTAGAATATACTAAAATGTTTTATTCATTAAGAAGTTGAAGACATAATACCATATAAAAAATATTATGATCACTTTAGAAGTATAATTTCTGTTTTGTTTTGTAATTACATTTTCACTCGACTGACCTAATATCATTTAAAAACTTATTTTTCACTTTTTTGGAGACGGTTTATTGATTTCACCCCATATAACATTTATTCTGCGACTCCCTTACATATTATATTTTTTTGTGGAAATGTAGAAGATACCCGCGTGTACACAGCATCATGACATGTCAGCTGCGCTGTACACTGAAATGTCACCTGTCGCCTGTCAGTGTTAGGATGGTGTAGGGAGCTGGCAGCGAGATTTTCGCGCCACAAAATTGTCATGGTGTAAACTTACTATTATAGGTCCATCGTTTAGTACAGGAGTGTTATTTTCTCAAAAATAACGGACGGGCGGACGAACGAGCAAAATCGCAGCGGCTAGTTTAAGTAGTCCCGTCAGAGCGAACAAAACACATTTTAGCGCGTACATTTTCAATTAAGCAGCCTTATACGTTCGATCCATCGGCAGAAACCATGCTGCTAAATTGAAAATGCTCGCGCTAAAATATGTTTTTCACCTCAGCAGCTCAAACAAGCAGGTTTTGCTGCTTAAAAACAGTGAGCAAAATTCAATTTTGCTGCGAGCGAGAGGCAAAGTAGCTTTTTAATTATTTTTTTTAAATGCCGTGAGCAGTGCTGGGGCTACTCACAACATTCGAAAAAATTTAACTTCACTTTGTTCTGTCACTTTCACTTCGATAGGAAAAAAGCGAGAGATAGAAACAACTTGATTCGAAGTTCGATTTTCAAAGGCCACACATAGTAGGCCCAAAAAGAAACGCACGTTCGGATGCACACATAACCGTAAATTGCAAATAAAACTATCTGTTCAAGTTTGAAATGTGTTTATTATAACTATTTTATACAGTAGGTACAGTCGCGGGTGGTAGGACCTTGTGCAGGGTCCGTCCGGATCGCTACCACCATCTTATCCATTAACCTACCGCCAAATAGCAGTGTTCGCATTGTTGTGTTCCGGTTTGGGGATAAGAGAGCCGGTGAAATGACTAGCATAGAGGCATTCCATCTCAGTCCTCAGAGTTGGCAACGCATTTGCAGTCTTAAGATTGCATTGCAGTCTTGTGAATGCGAATGTCTATGGGTCACAGTTTCCACTTACCATCAGGTGGCCTGTGTGCTCGTTTGTCTACACTATGCCATAAAAAAAAAAAAAAAAAAAAAAAAAAATCATTTTTTTTATTTAATGTTTTGAAGACAAAATTAATGAAAAATAAGAAGTTTATCATGTATCTTCATAATTTTGTTATCGTTTTAACAATCTTTAATTTCGTGACATAAACCGCGGGGGCAGTTTCAGAACGCATTTCAAAAATAGCGGGATTATTGTACTTAAAAATAAATAAATGTAATGTAATGTAAATGACGATGTAATTTTTGTTAATTTGTCCGCCATAGCCAATAGCCATAGACAAGGCCTAGTTAGGTTTTTTTTAAAGCCACAGACTACATAAAGCTGTATAAAGTTGTGTTTGCACTACGGCATTATCAAGTTGAGTGACAGGTTTTATCTGTTTCATGTTTATTTTTTCCACTTTTTATTTTATTAGTATTTTGCTTGTGATTGATGCATATGCGATCGTGTCGTTATTTAGTCGTGTATTCACCAAATGGTCACAACGGAAGATCTGCGTTGGCCCTACCAGCTTCACGCTGTGTTGTTCTCGCTGCTGAGGTGAAAAGTTGTATGTCTCACACGAGACCAAAGTTTTTTACGTCTCGTATCTTTGAATCCCTCGCTACGCTCAGGATTCTAACCTAGAATCACTCGCTACGCTCGTGATTCAATAATAGAATCCTTCGCTTACTCGGGATTCAAAATCATCACTCGCAGCAAAAACCAACTTTGCTCTCTTGTTGAACAAATAACTATTGTTCGCACTGACGTGACTACTTAAACTCGCCGCTTGGACATTCACTCGTCCGTCCGTCCGACCGGCGTTGTTCAGAGAATCACTCCCCTGATGATCGATGCGGGCCCGAGCCCCGCTCCGGGCTGGACCCGCACTCACGTGGGATCTGAGGACTTACATCAATCAGCGCCGGGTGACTAAGTAGGGCCCTATGACAATCGGGGATACTTGGATTACTTGAAAAATTACCCTGTACCTACTTATTTCTTTATTGAAGTAAACAAACTGCTTAAATTTCTCATTAAGGTGCAAACACAACTAAGTTGTTCATGAGGCAATAAAATGTTGACGAAGCATGTTAGAATTAAAGTGTACAAAGCCAGCAGGATTAATATTAAAACTCACTTAAAACAGTAACACTATAGACATGAAATAAATGAATGAATGAATGAATGATATTTATTTTCCAAAGTAAGTCACAGTATACATTGCATGTTATGTCAAGAGTACAAGAAATTACATTGGAATCGTCAACAATATAAATACATAATTTTTAATATAATCAAAATAGAAATATGAAGTAAGGATAACAATAACAATACAGAACTAAGAAGTTATCACCGTTAAGGATCGCCTCAAAATAAGTCAAAACATTACAAATAATAAAAAACAACAATACATTATTAAATGAAAACGCTGAAGACTAACTAATTGCAAATTGGCTTCGGCTGATATTGTACAACACGCAAAATGCTAACTGCACGCATAATGTGCAAACAGTCAAAATGTACATACGCAAAATCAACATCATGACAAATGTACAGTACGCGAAATGTACAGTACGCAGAATGTACTTACGCTGAAAGCACATAAAGCAAAATGTGTAAAAAGAAAAATACGTATTTCGCGAATTGTTCAATGCAAAATGCATAATTCGCAAAATGTTACAAAAGCAAAATGCTTAATCGCCAAACGTACATAACGAAAATGTACAAAACGTAAAATGTACAAAACGTAAAATGTACAAAACGTAAAATGTAGAATACATAAAATGTACAAAACGTATAATGTACAAGAAGCAAAATGGATAATAATGCTCAGTAGGCACAGGGTGGTTTACCAAAACCCCTACGCAAAAAGAGGGTATTGTAAGTTTGACATGTGTATCTATGTGTGGATCGTAGCTCCTAAACGGATAGACCAATTGAGATGCGGTTTGTTTTCTTTTGAAAGCCTAGCTGGTTTGATTGGAAGTGTTCTTAGCTAAGTTTCATCAAAATCGGTCAATCAAGAGCTAGCTAGGTAGGTTAAGTTATGTTATTTTATTTTAATTCAATAATAGATAGTGTAAAGATTCTTATTTTTTTCGAAAATGCCTTTGTTATACACCTGTTATAAGAACTCTTTCCTTATCATTATCACTTACTTAACTTTTGCGTGTTGTATTTTTTTCGTATTGTACATTTTGCGTATTGTTCATTTTGCGTGTTGTTATTTTTTCGTATTAGTAAATTTTGCGTATTGCTCATTCTAACTTTGCACATTTTGCCACTATCGCGTGGAGTTCATTTTGCGTATTGTACAATTATCATATGTACATTTAGTTGTATGTACATTTTGCGTACTTTACATTTCGCGTACTGTACATTTGTCATGATGTTGATTTTGCGTATGTACATTTTGACTGTTTGCACATTATGCGTGTAGTTAGCATTTTGCGTGTTGTACATTATCAGCCGAAGCCCATTTTACGACTATTTTTCAGATTGGTACGTCTAATTTTTAACATAGAAAAAAGTTAGTGACCACTGGTGCTTAAAAATTTAAAAGAAACGCCAAATACGGACCTAAGCGCCTGCTAAATGGGGCTTAGCAATAGTGCATATTCTCTTATTATTGATTTAATTGAAGGACAGGAACACTAGGAAACACTTAAATAATTAGAAATGTATGGCCATTACGAAATAACTGTGTTCTACGAAATAACACGATAAACTTATAGAACTGCTCTGTTCGCGACGTGGGTTAAAAAAAGAAGCTCTTATGAATAGAATTCCAATAAACTTGTGAACTCCAGTATCGAGCATGGTATACGATATAAAGTCGTCGAGCTCGCAATCCGTTTTCCATACGAAGCCGACCATAAAACAAACCCGCCGTGGGACCAATGCCTATTGGAATTGCTGCGGCAAAGAGTTGGTTCGTAGAGGGCACATGCTTCTGTCAAACAGGGGTGTTATTCACTCGAAAATAACGGACGGTCGGACGATCGAGCGAAATCGCAGCGGCGAGTTTAAGACTTTAAGTAGTCCCGTCAGAGCGATCAAAATACATTTTAGAGCGTGCATTTTCAATTTGGCAGCACAGCTTCTGTCGATAAGATCGAACGTATATAAGGCTGCCTAATTGTGAATGCACGTGCTAAAATGTGTTTTGTTCGCTCTGACGGGACTACTTAAACTCGCCGCTGCCAGGGGCCGATCGCAAAATAAAGTACAAGCTAGTATTTGGTGTTTTGCATGGATATTTACAAATAGTTTGGGCTTGTACTTTATTATACAATAGGCCCCAGGTCATAAATTTATTATATCAAAAACCTGTCTGCGTAAAATATACTAAGTAACACCTCAGTATTATATCAAGACCTTTAAATCGTTATAAATCCTTAATAATCATTCAAAGTTAAAATCATGAAAGAAACTTAAAGATCATTTTTAATTACCTATTCAATGATTGTCATAGTTCGTCTTTTTGAAATATTTAATTTTGGTAACCTACTGTAATTTTTTTTGGAGAATCATTGAAATCGGCCCACGCGTTAAGTTTCTAGAGCGCCATAAAGGAACAAACATACAAACATACAAACATTTATATGTAAAGTATAGGCTGATAATTACTCTCCTTTGCGTTGCGCAGTCGGGTACAAAAAATAATAGTGTTTTGTTAGAGATTATCATCTGTACTATTTATTACTTTTTTACTTTATTATTTATTTAACACTCTTTAACCCTTAACCTGCAGTAAAACAGCAGTGTTAGCATTATACAGGGTGACTGGAAATTCGCCGTATGCCTTGAAAGGGGTTATTCTATAGCTCATTTGTAACGATTTAAGTCCAGTCAACCAGGGGTCAAAACTCATTGGTTACCGAGTTATTCACGATTTTAGAATTTAAAAAAAATACCCGCTTTTCGACCTAAAACTAGTAATTGTGTAAAAACTTCGTCATTTAGAAATAAAAAAAAGCATTTTCCAAATAGCCAATGATTTATTGATTACGAAAAATAATAAAAAATGCCAAAGAAATGCAAAGTTTTGCAAATAAAAGGATTTGAAGTTGAAAGTTCTAGTGATTATTTTCCAAATTTTGTAACATTTTAAAGCATAACTAAAAAAAAAAGTATGACACTTCGCGTACAAATGACAGGTATAGTTTGCTCAATTCATAAGCTTTCTAAAAAGGTAAAATTTATGACATTTTAAAATTAATTTTCATTTAAAAATGTACAATTAATAATAATAGCAAAAATGTTCGCGGTTATCCATCGCCAACCAAAAAAGCTAATGAATTGAGCAAACTATTTTTGAAAGCTAATGAATTGAGCAAACTATTCCTGTCATTTGTACGCGAAGTGTCATACTTTTTTTTTAGTTATGCTTTAAAATGTTACAAAATTTGGAAAATAATCACTAGAACTTTCAACTTCAAATCCTTTTGTTTGCAAAACTTTGCATTTCTTTGGCATTTTTTATTAATTTTCGTAATCAGTAATTCATTGGCTATTTAAAAAATGCTTTTTTTTATTTCTAAATGACGAAGTTTTTACACAATGACTAGTTTTAGGTCGAAAAGTGGGTATTTTTTTTATATTCTAAAAACGTGAATAACTCGGTAACCAATGAGTTCTGACCCCTGGTTGACTGGACTTAAATCGTTACAAATGAGCTGTAGAATAACCCCTTTCAAGAAATACGGCGAATTTCCAGTCACCCTGTAGTATTCTAGTGCGAGAGTAAGACCACTGGTAAAATGACTAGCGTAGAGACATTCCATCTAAGTACCTATTCAGGATTGGTAACGTATTCGCTGCCTTGTGGTAGTCATCGTTAAGATTGTAATGCTAATCACGTAATGGCAGCTTATATGCACTTGACATTAAGAGCTTCTATAACGCCCACAATGTAATTACAATAGTGACACATAATTTGACATTCAACTTCATCGAGAGCAACTTTCTGCGGAAACCATGATGTTTCAGGATATCTTAAACATTAATTAGGTTAGACTTGTGACTACCGAAACAAAAAACTACTGAAGTGCGAAATGCCTCAAGATGAAATGACCATTCTGCTTAATGATTCGTTCGGAACCCATAGAAGCAAGATGGACATTAAAATTTGGCCTTAAAACTTTAGCATTTAACTATTCAGCCTCACAGATGCTATGATCCCGCAGGTAAAAACCCTTGCTGTTACGTGTGCATCCTGAACTCTTTGCCAATGGGGTCTATGATAGAGGTCTCCGATATTTATGTAGCATCACAGTGGTTACGGAAATGGCGTCCTTGCTCGAACTTTCTCACTAGGTCACGCGTTTCGGGGGAGAGGGAAATAGACTTAATGCTGGTCTGACACCGGGGTGGCAGCATCAATCTTTAGGTAACGGGAAAGACGCTATCTCTTTAATCTTTCTATTACGCATTAAAGTTGATAAGATGGGTAAAGTTTAAATCGAGTTTTAATAGGAAGGTGTTTTATAGGATTATTTTTATCGTAGCGTATTTTTTCGGAAATGGTTAGGGTGTACAGCTCGGTAAATGAGTAGCTACAAGGGGGTGAGGATAGAAAAGTCGAAAAGAGAAAGTTTGACTTTGGGACTCTGTTTGGATTATAGTGCCCGGCCGTTAAGAAGTAAATCCTGACAGCTGTCATCGCAGTACAATTTATAACCTATTCTTGGGTTTGAGGTTATAATTTGTACTGAAATGACAGCTGTCAGGATTGACTTCTTAACGGGCGGGCACTGCAGTTAGGAGATGGTTAGGAGAGAAACATCCTAATGGTCGTATTAATATACTCATCTTTTCTGTACGTTGTTTGTCACAAGATACGTCAAACAGTTAACCCATAGAAAAGTATCATTTGTGAGCGTCTTAAGTATAGTGCCCGGCCGTTAAGAAGTCAATCCTGACAGCTGTCATTTCAGTACCATTTATAACCTATTCTTGGGTTTGAGGTTATAATTTGTACTGAAATGACAGGTGTCAGGGTTGATTTCTTAACAGCCGGGCACTATAGTGATGGGCGGCTTGTAAGTTTCAAAAGTGAAACTTTCATTTAAAGGGGTTTGGGTAAAAGTGTTGTCATTTGTAAAAGTCATACATTTTCGAGGTGAGTGGCCATTAGTAAAAGTGGTAAATTATGATAGAATAATTCAAACTAAACATGTTTTGTTACGTAATGTAATACTCTTAAGTGCATCGGAGTCGAGATACATATTTAATATTCTTACCTAGGTGTAAGTACGTTTAGTAGGTGCCAAAATTTGAACACTTAAATCTTAAATATCTCGGCTACCGATATATAACGCCATAAATTATATAAATCTGTGTATTTTGGGGTTCTCTAAATAACTATGTACAAATCATTTGCGGCCGCTGAAAAAAATAATGTCAATATTCTTCAAACAAATTTACCCAATGCCCTTTCTGCAATATTCTATAAGTTTCAAAAGTGAAACTTTGACCTAGAATTTCAAGCAATATCTGAAAATTACCACAGTAAAATCGTTTTATTTCTGAAAATTACTATAGTTTCGACATGTTACCAAACTTTTCATGAAATTTAAACGAACTTTACTTGTCTTAGGGTCTCCCCAGACCTATCGACGCGGAATCGGCTTGAGCCGGTAAGAAAAAAAATTATGTCCGTGCAGTAAGAGTGAAAATGGTATCGCTCGGCTCGGCTCGGCACGGCTCGGCGTTGCGAACGGAACGACGTCGTTTTCGATCTTATTGCGTGGACATAAAACTTATTCTTGCCGGCTCAAGCCGATTCCGCGTCGATAGGTCTGGGGAGACCCTTAGAATAATTTCCGTCTAATTATGTAGCTTTCACAAGCTGTAATTTTTGCAGTAAAGGAAAGCTGTGCAATGTTTCCGAAATCGCCCATTTTTAAGCGCCCGCGCCAGTCTTAAGACGAGCATTATAGTCGTGATCAGTTTTAATAAACTGATCGTTTTAATAAACGTAGCCAAAATCGGAGGTAAGCCGTAGGGGGCGCTCGTACAAATAGTATGGCTGCGTCTATATCGTGTGTCAAATGTGGATAAAGCATTCGTCACTCTCGTACTTATTTACGTGTCAGAAGGTGACAGATGCCTTATCTAAGCTTTGTCACGCGATAAATGCTGCCGTATTAGGGCCCATGGTCAATTTTCGTTTGGATCATAGAATTACACCATCTTACCAAGTTGATTCGGAGCAAATTGGCTGTGTCGGACGAACGGACACACAGACGCACGAATGATCCTATAAGGGTTCTATTTTTTTCTTCTTTTGTACGTAACCTTAAAAACGATCGAATTCCGAAATATAAACTTGTGCTTCGATGAGTGACGCGTGAGTGGTAATAATTCCGTTGAACTCCTATTGATCCTAAGGATACTAATTTTCCTCAAACTCATGGCGTTAGAGCGAACAATACACATTTTAGCGCGTGCATTTTCAATTATGCAGCATAGTTTAGAGCAGTAATGTAGAGGATACCTTCGTGTAAACAGCAGCATATCAGCTGCGCCATGAACACTGAAATGTCACCTGTCACCTGTCACTGTTAGGATGGTGAAACAGGACGCTGGCAGTGAGATTTTCTCGCCGAAAAATTGTCATGGTGTAAACTTACCATTATAGGTCCATCGTTTAGTACAGGGGTGTTATTCTCTCAAAAACAACGGACGGGCGGACGAACGAGCGAAATTGCAGCGGCGAGTTTAAGTAGTCCCGTCAGAGCGAACAAAACACATTAAAGCGCGTGCGTTTTCAATTACCAGCCTTATACGTTCGATCCATCGGCAGAAACCATGCTGCTAAATTGAAAATGCACGCGCTAAAATATTTTTTGTTCGCTCAGACGGGACTACTTAAACTCGCCGCTTGGACATTCACTCGTCCGTCCGTCCGACCGTCGTTGTTCAGAGAATCACTCCCCCTGGGCAAAGGCCTCCCCCTAGGTTTTCCACAACGATCGGTCCTCGCTAATAACTTTTCTTTCTCAAACAATAGACGGTTAAATTGTTCTAATAATTCAATAAAATTTCAAATATTAAAATAAGGAGCCGCGGTAGCCGTTCGACTAATTACATTTTAACTGACCAATTAAAACCTTTAATTTATACTAATAATACAATTATCAATAGCTCAAGCCAAAATCTTCCCTAAGCGTACGCTTTAAGAGCACAAAATGATTCGCTTCCATAATGATGGTTAATCCCTTTGATAACTCAGATATTCAATTATCTGAAGGAATTCAGCTTAGCTTTATTTCAATGGAAGAGTTGTTGAGAAATGGCGGTCGTTTTTTTATTTTAATTGCTTGCGGCAGATTCTATCACAATATTATTTAAACCAGAGGAGGCTCTATTCTACTCGTTGAAACGATATTGCTTTTGACAAGTTTTCGTATTGTTTTTAATTTGGCCACCATTATTGTCTTGCTTTCGTAACGACTACATGGTTAAAGTTAAAAGCTACATGGTCCTACTAATTACAATAGAGAACGGCTGAGTTTGCAATATTGAGCATTATCTGTTTTCATCGGAATCTTTGTTTTTTAAACAAACAAAAAACGGAAATTCACGAATTTCACCAGTCACGTTTCATTCTAAGGAATAATAGAATTTTTCATACAAAGACAATGTTAATTTTGTCAACTATTTTTCAATGACATGTGACAGGTGACAATTCGGTAGACATTGAAAAGTCAACACGCTGATGCATCACTGGGTTTCAAATAAGCTGTGCCATTTACACTGTAATGTCACCTGTCACCTGTCATTGTCAACATGGTGAAATAGGGGGCTGGTAGCACACTTATAGTTTTATTGGGGAGGGCTAGGAATGGGTTGAAAGGAATATAATAAAACAATTTACTCAAAATAAGTGTTACAAATCATGTACTCGTATTGCATATTGATTCTGTCTTAATGTACTAAGTGATTTTTTAAAATGAACAGTGAGACTTCAGATATTTAATATACTATAACTTTAAACAATTTTTACTTCATTTCTAGAAAATCTCTAAATCTACTGTTATTATTTACTATTTATGGCATATGGAAGAGAACACATTCCTAAAAAACAGAAACGTACAGACCTAGTTCTTTATACACACACACATAATATTCAAGTTTTTTTTTGACAGCTACGCGATTTTAGCGCCGCTTCACAACCCTCTTAAAACTCAGAGACGTATTAATGCACTGATCTCGACTGTGCTCATCTCACAATGCGTCAAAAGTGACAGTACCCTTACCATGGAGTTACAATGGCCGAACTCACTAGCGAGTTGAATGCTCTGTCCCTGGTACTCTGTAAGAATACTGCGAGGTCTGCGAGGGACAGAGCTTCGACTCAGATGCCCTTATGCTAGTCATTTCACCGATTGTCTTACCGCCACGCAACCCAACAATGCGAATACACTCCTAGGTGACAGGTTATCGGTGAGGACCAAAAAGTTGGACCACAGTTAAGCGCAGTTAATCATACAAACGATGAAGGCGAAAAAAGTTCCGTTGTGCGACGAAAAGTACCCTTGTAATTTTATGGCTAATTTTCGTGTCACAACGGAAAAGTTTCATAGAAAATTTTATTGATTGAGTTAGCGTGGCAACTTTTTAGTCCTTACCCTTATGATGGTACTCGTAGCAATTCGGAGGGACCCAGAATAATGCCCGCCTTCCACTGCGAGCGGAGCGGGCCCCGTACGGACTCCGTTTGCCTTACAACGGTGACTTCAAATGTTTCTAACGCGAGCTAACCTCTTCAAAGTCACCGTTGTAAACCAAACGGAGTCCGTACGGGCACAGAATAAGTTATAGTACAAGGTATGGGGCACGCTCCGCTCGCAGTGGAAGGCGGGCATAAGGCCACTATATTATTAAGTAAGACAGTTTTTAATAAAATTATATAATTATATTTCAATAAAAACACATCCTACTTGTAGTATTAACAGCGAAATCGTGCCGCACTCGGCAAAGACCGTTGATGCATTTGATTGCAACTAAATTTTAAAAAAAACATATTTCCCCATAGGCAGCGCCATAAAGTAGCTAAATTATTACCATAAAGTAGGTTAATTAGTTGACGTTGTTGATTCAGATCTTATTACTATTGGTAATTAATCCTAATAAGGCGGTTTGATTTGACGTCCCTCGTAGCGGGGCGACCTAGCCCCAATTATACAAATCTAGTAGAGGCAGGTGACATGTGACAAGTTACTAAAATTTATCATCAACGATGAGTTTTATCAACTTGTAAAATAATTAAATATCAAAAGACACACTACACAAGACCTATTCCCAAACTTGGGTACAATTAACGTAATAAATACTTATACTTAGTTATAAGAAAATATTATAATAAGTAACACTACAATACGTAGAAAACATCCGAGACTTATAAACAAATTCTCGAGCTCATTACAAAAGTATTTGCAGATATCGGTAATCGTTAACGGGAATGCTAGTTTCGCTTTCCAGGTCCGCTTCCTTACTACATCGATACTAATCACAGGGCTGTAAGGGCCCATCAGTTGTCACCTGTCAATGTAAGGCGTGAGGCCTGGGGTGTGATTCTGTAAATAAGCAAAGGTGAACGAATGCACGAGTGATACCAAGCGGCGAGATTAAGTAGTCCCGTCAGTGCGAACAAAATACATTGTAGCGCGTGCATTTGCAATTAAGCATTCTTATACGTTCGACCTATCGTGCTGCTAAATTGAAAATGCACGCGCTACAATGTGTTTTGTTCGCACTGACGGGACTACTTAATCTCGCCGCTTCGTATCACTCGTGCATTCGTTCACCTTTGCTTATTTACAGAATCACACCCCTGCTCCATAATTCACAAAGCTTTCAGTGACGATGACAGGTTACAATTCGGTGTTTATCACGTCGACGAGTTTCTACATCTGGGTCTATATCGTCTGACATAATTATTTTATAATCATATTTAACGCAATTCAAAACGTATTTTTTCAAGAAATTGTTACATTTTACGATTTATATAAATCAAACCTAACCTGACCTATACTTGTCTGCAAATTTTATTTTAAAGAAATAGGCTAGTGTCCTAAAAAAATCGAATTAGTCCGTCAGTTACATTATCAAAAAAAAATATCTTTTAAACGAAAAAATACGAAGATAAAGTGCTTAGAAGTTTCGTGTGAAGTCACATCGTGGCACACTATACCATGGTGTGACGTCACGAGCCCCCACTCTCGAACTTTCATCCGCGTTAATACATATTTGTCCCTATACGCCACCCCTTAACTTTCCATATCAGCTTCTGTAGGTCAAATTATGCTAATAACGCTTTCTTAAGACGAGCCTGTCGTGATTATAATATTATTTTTATAGATTTAGATATATTTTCGTTATCATTGGTGACTTCGGTCCCCAGGCATAAAACCCGCCTGGAGAGAGATCTCTCTATTGTCCTCTCTTACTACACAATCAATCAAATTTTCTATGAAACTTTTCCGTTGTGACACAAAAACTAGCCATAGAATAAATGTAGGTAGTAGCGCTTTAAGGAATCTTTTCAAATTAGTTCGTAAGCTATATTAAAGTTAAGTAGTTTAAGCAAATTAAGTCTGTTAAGTGATCTCAGCTCTGGTACATAATAATTTATGTACTCGCGTTTGTAGTGTTTCTTAACCTGTTTAAATGAAAATTGGTTTCTTACATATCAATTGTACTATAGGTCTTTTTATGTCATTATGGTTATATCTTGTTTTTGTGTGACTGATTATTTCCTAAATAAATAAATAATAAAAAAAAGACAATTTTGATTCATTTTATAAAGCAAAAAATACGTGTTTAATATTTTTTTAATAATCTTACTGACAGACTAATTCAATTATTATTTTTTACCCAAGACAGATCCCTATTCTGTAAAGTTTACGGTTCCTGCGGTATAAAAATTGTGATCATCAATAATAAAAAAGGGAAACAATGGACTGCCCCTCCATCTAATCTACGATATATACACCGAATTGCCGCCGATCACTGTCAGATCCTGGTTTGATCGAGAGAGGCGTCTATGGTGCTCGCAGCGGCACCGGGAGGCTGCTGGGGGTCTGGTAGTACCGCGGGGGCTCGTTGAGGGTGGTGGAGCCCACCACGCCGCCTCCCGCCACCAGCAAGAGTCTGCAACAGGAGACAGGGAACTTGTCTTGACGACTGCCTTTCTTTTCGCAAACAAAAGAACAAAATGTATACTCTATTTTCGGTTGTTTGTACGTCTTATAAAGGTTTTGCGGGTTTTAAAATTTCGTTCATGAATGGTTAGGATTTTGGTGGCATACCGTGGTAGATCTATGGAGTCACTATTTCCTAACTATTATTATACAGGGTGTCCCAAAACTCAACGATAATCCACCAAGGGCTGATAGAGCAGCTAAAAAGCTATCGATTTAACACCTATGTATGTTCAGCGATTTTCGCTAGTTTCGGAGATATTGATCATTTTAATCTGAAATTTTGTAATTATCCCTTAGTTTGTTTCTCCATACTAGGTGTCCCAGTGGTTGCTTTTCACTTTGTATGAAAAAAACAACTTTAGGTGATTACTTAAAAAAATACTGATAAAATAAACTGGCAAATAGGTTTAAAAACTTCGCCAATTCGTAAAGATTATAATTATGTAAGATACCACTGAAAAACTTATGAAATACATAACGAAATTAATGATTTTTCGTGACATGGGCATAAGGGAAAATTACAAAATTTCAGATTAAAATGATCAATATCTCCGAAACTAGCGAAAATCGCTGAACATACATAGGTGTTAAATCGATAGCTTTTTAGCTGCTCTATCAGCCCTTGGCGGATTATCGTTGAGTTTTGGGACACCCTGTATATACCACCTTGATTTTGTCCGTCAGTATTGTCATTTATTTTTTTTCATTTTGTTTGTTTGTTACGCTTTCACGGCGGAGATATTCTCCATACCTAGTATTTTTTTACTAGGTTCAGCGGTTTATTGAATGAATGGCGACTCCATGGATTCTAGGACTTTTGTATGCCACCAAAAGACTCATTACTAGGGTTGAGTGATTCATAAAATCACATTAAAAAAAAATATTTGTTATATTTTATGAGTCTAATTTTAAATGGCTTAACATTGTACAGCATAATTCTTATGAAACGCGTTTTATTTATCTTAGGGAATTGGTGTGTCAAAACAAAACAACGGGGGTTAAACCACATTAAAATTATAACACTTAATAATTAATGTGTGGATCGTAGCAAGGGGAAGAAAGTGGTCTCTGTCTACCCCTACGGGAAGAGGCGTGATCGTGTGTATGTACGGTCACGAGCGTTCATTTAGGACCCATTTCAAGAATAATATGCTTGAAGTCATCAATGTCATTACAGACGTCAAGTCATTTGTCTTGTCAAAACAAAATTAATAGAATTCTAAACATCTATAATCTAAATTTAAAAATGTGCAAAGCCAAAGTTCTGACATGGCTTCTAGGTCTATCGTATGTTGACACGGAAAATCTGCTGACGATTGCAAGGTGACAAGTGATTGTATTATAATGTTTTGTAGATTAATTGCTTTTTTTTTTTTTTTTTTTTTTTTCTGCTAATTATTAATGTTTTGATGTAATTAATTAATTACTAATATAGGTAAGCGTTTATAAGCGTTTATTACTGTTTAAAGGTATATTGTAATTAGATTTAGATTTTAGGCTCAATTAATGTCTAAAACACAGGTTGCAAATTTTTTTTGTCACCTAGCTTAGACATCATGTAATTTTTATTTCCTAGACCTAAGATCATTGACTGTTTTGCTTCTTATACTATATATTGTTGTTCTTTTAATTTGAAATAAATGATTATTATTATATTTGTAACTTTTAGGAAACTCAACCTTGGGGTCTCCCCAGACCTATCGACGCGGAATCGGCTTGGGCCGTTAAGAAAAAGAATTATGTCCGTGCAGTAAGAGTGAAAATGGTATCGCTCAGCTCGGCTCGGCCCGGCTCGGCGTTGCGAACGGCACGACTTCGTTTTCGATCTTATTGCGTGGACATATAACTTATTTTTGCCGGCTCAAGCCGATTCCGCGTCGATAGGTCTGGGGAGACCCTTATTGTTGTAGAATGTCAGATTGAGTTTGGACCTAAAGTGGGTACCTATCTCGTGACTGTATGTAATGTCAATGACCGGTACCTGCGCCTGCGATGGTGCCGCAGCAGCGCCCCGACGCTCGGGAAGCTGCGCTCGCCGCGGCGCGGGTAGCCGAGCGCGAGCCGCGCGTCCGGCCGCCGGCGCACGCCCACGTTGTGCACGGCGCGCGCGCACGACACCGACAGCGTGTACGCGTGCTCCGGCTGAAAGGAGAAACACTATCATACTTAGGTATATGTACTTACTAGCGATCCGCCCTCGCGTCGCGTCGGTTTATGTGAGTTTTCTGTAACACACGTACATAAACCGTCGGAGGCCTAGGCTTAAGGGATCGACTCGTGATCGTAAGGTTCGAACCCCCGCGGTCACCATGTACCAATGAGTTTTTCTAACTTAAGTGCATTACCCGATGCTTTTACGGTGAAGGAAAACATCGTGAGGAAACCTGCATATTCGAACAACTGAGTGTGTAAGAGGGTTGCACAAAAGATCCTAGAGGGTCGAAGTGTATCCGAAAGAGCCCATCTGTAAAATAAGATAGGTAAGATGACAAATAAATTCCCAGCAAAACTAGGTATTTATGTTTAATCTGGCACTATTTGTTCGCGCCGCACACAATCGACGCAGCAAGTGCGATGGAAGAATGGCGGCAGATGGTCGTAGTATTTATCCAGAAATAATACCGATAAAGCCGCCATTCACCGTCCAGTATAACCACTCAACAATCCAGCGTGCTCAGGAATACGGTGCAGCCGAGAGTAATTTGAAATTATTTATCTTTGTATGTTATTGATTCAGTTTCATTTTTAATTAATTGGCTAAAATATAAAAATACTATCTTACAAGTATAAATCACATCTGTGCAAAACCTGTGAGCCTAGTATGATTGCGTCTATATCGCGTGTCAAATGTGGATAAAGCATCCGTCACTGTCATACTTTTTTACGTGTCAAAAGGTTTTTTATTTTTTGTAAATATGTTTATTTTACATAGTACCATAATCTAAATGTCGCCAAACTGTGTGTCAGTTTTTTGGCGACCGATGCGCTCAATAATCTAATACTACTTGGGAGGTACATAGACACTAGTGCTTACTTACTTACTAACTTGATGAATTAATGTTTAATGTTTGTGACGAATGCGTTATCTAAACTTTGCCAAGCGATAAACGCAACCATGTTAGGGCCCCTGGGAAAAGTTTAATTGCCGATGGGAACTTCGAACATTTGTGTTCAACTTACAAAAAAATGAACCTTAGCCTTAAATTTTAATTATTAGCCAATTAAACTATTTAATACATAAAGCTCCCAATATAATAACGATGCCTTCTTTGAGATTTGATGGCTCTACCGATTTTCGTGAAACCTAGCTAATTGTAGTATCCGAGTCTCTGCGTAGTATGGATCGCAAGGACTCTCTCTCTCTTGGGTTGGTGTCAACGGATGGTTGTAAGGTCTCAATAAATAATAGTGCTAAATTAACTGAGTTTCATTCAAGATAATAATATTGGCGACGAGGATATTCGAACAACACGGTGCACCGATGTATCCATCAGGGAGAGCAGAAAATTCAAAAAGTCTGTAGACTTCAAGTGAAATGGGCAGTCTGTCAGCTTCTAACTGACATGTATTGAATGCATTAAATGTCTTTCTTTTCTTCTCCATCCGTGTAATTATTCGACAAGGAGTAGTAAATAAATAAGCGTTTGCCAGTGAACAGGCCGGGGGACGCGTGAAGGATCACGCAATTACGGCGGCAGATGTCTGTCGACGCCACGCGCGGGTGCGGCGCGTTTAATGAACGATCCGTGTTGCTATACCTTACTAGCTGGCATTATAAGAAGGGCGGAAATAGAAAGAAAGAGATTACGACGCATCGTTATATCTTGACGAAAAAGTTAAAAAATAAACGGATATATTTCATTTTCTTTAGGGTCAGGCCTCTATGCCCCGCGGTAAAAACCATATCGTATTTGACCTGTTACGGTATTATTTTTCATCTCTCCTGTTCGGAAAGTTTAATTTAAATGGGTAGATAGCAAGATGGAAAATTGCGTTTTCACCCCTAGGGTGGAAAGATTTTTTTTTTTATAGTTACGATTGGCCCGGATTCTAGATAATTGAGCTACGTCATATTATTACAATAAAAGCTTTTTATATACCTAAACTCAGCTGTACGTTAAACGACGTATTAATTACGATCTATACGTTTATATTAAAATAATTTTTCGACTGGTCTATTTTTCGCAATTACAGAAAATCTTAAATTATTTCTCTATTCTGCTGCCCGCCATAATGCCATGATAGCACAGCATGACACTTTTTTTTCACGTTTCGGCATGGCTATCTAGAAAATACACATAGTGCCAACATTAGAAAAGTTTAATCGAGTTGGTCACGACCAAGGAGCTTATTATACAACACTGGAGGTTGAACATCCGTTAGAAACAAGAAACTTGATCTTTATTACGTCACTAATATATTCTATCTCTTTCCTCACAGTCGAAATGAAAAGTAGAGTGTCTGTGAAATTACCCATTTCCCCTCGAACTATTGGCGCAGAAGAAGACAATACGATAACAGATCAAAGTCGATGTGGTTTTCAGCGCCTAGAATACCGGCCCAGGTGGGTTATTTCACCCTCAGTTGAGTAATTATAACTATTCGGACTAACACTTATTTTAACTTTAGGATTAGTATGAAAAGCTACAGTAGAAATAGCCCGCGGGAACTTACCATAATAGTACATTGTGTATTAAGGGTGGTAAAGAAAGAATTACAAACGAGAGTCTGTTAGAAGCCCGAAGCCGTAGGCTGAGGGCTTTAATGACTCGAGCTTTGTATTTCCTTTACCACCCGTGTAGCATACAATGTTTTTCATCACAATTGCGAGGAAATGAAATAAAATCAGACAAAAGATCATATTTTGAACTTATTAGCGGCAGACTACATCATTGTCTGTGGCTTACCACAGATAATGTCAAACGTGTTCGGAGTCCGATTCTAGTGACATATGAGATCAATAGTTTATTATGCGAGATTGTTAGGAAGTAGTATTCAACTGACATTTCATCTCGAATGAAACTTCATATCGAATGGCACAAGAATTGGGGTCCTGACGTATTGTGATAGTTTGAGTCCACGTATAATATTTAAAAAAAAAGCTATTACGCACTTAAGTAACGTAATGGTAAAAAAAAGGCCCGCGGGTATTATTTTGGATTTACGGTCGATTTTTCTAGCATGTTAGGACACTATTTACGAGCAAGTGTGATGAAAAAGTCAATAACTGTGAGTTAATAGTTGGTTGGTTGGTGGTCATGGTTGGACAGAACGAATTTCTAACTTGAATTTCTTTTGAAACAAGCTTTTTATGCTGATTGTACCCTTTTGCACAGTTTTTAGCTTCTTATCGAGATATATCAAGTCTAAACTTGGTAGGTAGGTCTACTTGAAGTACCTATAGCGGAAATCCTGTTCCCACCTTCCAACTCAGGATAGCCATCTGATCAGGGGTGTGATTCTCTCAAAGACAACGGACGGTCGGACGAACGAGCGAAAACACAGCGGCGAGTTTAAGTAGTCCCGTCAGAGCGAACAAAACACATTTTAGCGCGTGCATTTTCAATTAAGCAGCCTTATACGTTCGATCCATCGGCAGAAACCATGCTGCCAAATTGAAAATGTACTCGCTAAAATATGCTTTGTTCGCACTGACGCGACTACTTAAACTCGCCGCTTGGACATTCACTCGTTCGTCCGCTGTTGTTTGATCAGTAGGTAAACTAACTAATTGTTAAAATTCGAAAAAGGAATTGGTGACACGTTTCCTTGAGATTCCTTCAAATTTTCGATTCCTTTTTCAAATTTTAACAACAGGCCCTTATTAGACATTATTAAATTGCCTTGTCATCGGATTTAAATTATGTATTCCACTTATGGGAACTGGGGACTTATTCCACTTTGTTTAAGTTCATCTTCCTTCGATATTGTAATTTTACTGTTGGCGTTAAATCAGCTCTTACCACCAAGTGAATAAGAGCTGTCATAACAACCACAATTTGATTGCGATATGAAGGTAATATGGACTAATACAATGTGGAATAGTTCCGATTTGGAACATAGGAACTAGGCTAAAATTCAATCAAACAGACTGAAATTTAATGAAAGCTGAAAGAAAAGTATCTTTACCTGACTAGAAGGTCTTAAAATGAAAGTGCCATCCGGTTCCCCTTTCAGCAGATTTTCGGCCTCACACCTATCGATGTTCATGTAATAAGGTTCATTTTCGATCGGCACCGGCAGCGGCCGGTCCGCCATGTTGGTTTTATTCGGTTTCCATTCGATCTCCGCTTCGGGCGAGCTCGGCTGTTTCCGGGACACATCGGAGTCTTCCGAATGGTCTTCGTTCGTTTCTGAAAAAGAAAAGAAAATTTATACACACACACAATAAATAAACATTTTAGATCCACCGCGGCGCATTTAAAATAATGATGATTTATATTTAACAACCCATAACAGAAAATAATTAGCAACCTAGTTAAATACAAATAATAGATTCAGTAAAAATTAAAGACCCTATACAGTATTTGTGTAGTAAAGAGCCATTCTATAATCTTATATAGCAACTATTTGGAAAAACTATAGTGAGTCTTACTTTTATAAGTTTCATTATCAAGATTCCTAATCATCATCATCATCTTCATCAGCCCACACTAGTCCACTGCTGGACATAGGCCTCTCCCGTTGCACGCCAACGAGCACGATTCGTGTCCACTCTCATCCAGCTCTTGCCAGCCACCTTGCGAAGATCGTCACTCCACCTAGTCTGAGGGCGTCCTACACTACGTTCCGTTAGATTCCTAATAGTCGACATGAAAAGTAGAGTGTTTAACTCGGGTGAATATCACCATTTATTTCACACTCGAAATATTAGCCAAAATATCTCGTGTGAAAAAGGTACCTTTCATTCATCACTTGGTTGACAATCTACTAAGTATTGCCTGTTTGTTAAGCTTTCACTTTTAAACCGGTGCATCGATCTCGATGACATTTGGTATGAATTGAACCTCGAGAAAGGACATAAAGACAATAAACGACTTAGCGGACACCAGCTAGTTTATACATAATTCGTTCATTGAATACAAAATGGACACATTCCAAAATGAGTCAGTGTTGCATTTTAAAATTAGAAGCGGTTGCAATACGATTTTTAATGGAATAGCAAATTATTTTGGATTGTGTCCGTTTTCTATTCAATGAGCGACATAATTCGCTCATTGAATACAAAACGGACACATTCCAAAATGAGTCAGTGTTGCATTTTATAATTAGAAGCTGTTCGTATAAGGTTTTCAATGCAAGAGCAAATAATTTTGGAATGTGTCCGTTTTGTATTCAATGAGCGAATATATAGCCCTAACTAAACACGAGTACCTCTGAAAAGCAGGCCCAGAATGTTTCATAACTCATCCCGGGGAATCTCAGCATGCCGCCTAAATTAAATATCTTGATGTCAAGTTTTCGAGGCAATCTTCTTACGTTTATTGAGTTAGTGAAAATAAACTAAATACCAGTGAAGCGTAATAATCTTGAATAGGTTTTAAATTATAATACGCAAAAGAGTCCATGGTAGTGATTCTGTAAACAACGCCGGTCGTGCGGACTGTCGAGTGATATCCAAGCGGCGAGATTAAGTAGTCCCGTCAGTGCGAACAAAACACATTGTAGCGCGTGCATTTTCAATTTAGCAGCACGATGGGTCGAACGTATAAGGCTGCTTAATTGAAAATGCACGCGCTACAATGTGTTTTGTTCGCACTGACGGGACTACTAACTTAATCTCGCCGCTTGGATATCACTCGACAGTCCGCACGACCGGCGTTGTTTACAGAGTCACTACCCAGGTTTTTGTGCGTTGGTTTTTCAGTTTTAGCTCCTCGAGGTAGAGTAAGATGCAACGAATTAAATCATAATATACATATGCTGGCCCGCAAAACTAAGTAGGTATCACACTCTCAACGAAATTTTCATTAAAAGTGTGATACTTAGTTTTGCGGGCCAGTATTTGGGATCGCAAGGTACAAGGGTTATTTTACAAACCTGATAGTGACAGTTGACAGGTGATCGTTTGATATACATTGCAAGGTCTACGAGTTCCTACATCACACGGCTACCGGTAGATTACGCAATGAATACGAAATTGTCAGATTGCCACGAATTTCTATTCTCAGGTTCGTGAAAAAAGTTCAGTGGGGCTGTATCCTTGCTTTGGTTACAATACAACCGACGTTAAATAAGTATTAAATACTACTAAAAATCTTATAAAGCAAACGTTTGTGTGTGTTAGTTTGTTACTTACTCATGCTGCAAAAGCTGGGCGGATTTGGATAAAATTTGGACCGGAGCTAGCTTGCATCCTAAATTAACACGTAGGTGACTTAACATACCGAATAATTTAAAATATCTATATTTAAGGCTGTGATTTGCGTGATTTTTTGTATCGTCCCGATTTAAAAAACCAAGCCCCTATTTTTTTAGCACAGTCTAGACTTTGTAGCTCTTGTAACAAGTTACCCACCAGTGACGACGTCGGTGAGGCAGTGCAGCACTCGGCAGCAGCATAGCACGGAGGCTTCGCCCAGCCGCGTGCCGAGGTTGTGCACCAGCGCACTCGCCACTCGTATCCACCAACACATTGTGTCGCAAAATAAGTTTCCACTAACACATTGTGTCTCTAAATAAGTTTGCACTAACACATCGTGTTTCTAAATAAGTTTCCGCTAACACATTGTGTCTCTAAATAAGTTTCCACTGACACATTGTGTCTCTTAATAAATTTGCACTAACACATCGTGTTTCTAAATAAATTTGCACTAACACATCGTGTTACTAAATAAGTTTGCACTAACACATTGTGTCTCTAAATAAGTTTCCACTAACACATTGCGTCTCTAAATAAGTTTCCACTAACACATTGCGTCTCTAAATAAGTTTCCACTAACACATTGTGTCTCTAAATAAGTTTCCACTAACACATTGTGTCTCTAAATGGGTTTTCACCAACACAGTGTCTCTCTAAATTAGTTTCCACCGACACAATGTGTCTCTAAATAGATTTCTACCAACACATTATTTTTAAATAAGCTTCTCCTTACACTTTGTCTCTAAATAATAATATGTTTATCCTATTAGTATAACGCATTATATTATAATGTTTTGCCATGAAATTGTATACAAATCCCATAATTTAAATTCAATGTTTCAACTTCACTGCTTCCGGGAACAGCAATGCTTTATGGGAAATCCAACAAATTTCAGGATTGGGAACAAACGCCAAACGAATCAATGAACCCCTAAAACGTAATACCCGAAGACTGACTTGTAGTTAATTTAATGGTATATTACATATGTAAGTAATTGGCACTCTTTGACTACCGAGGAGTGCCGTCGCGCGGCTTGTAGATACGACTGCATGGGGGCAGAGATACCTTTCAATGACACGTGACCCTTTACACCCGAGCTGCTACGATTGTGAGGCTTTTTCAGATTGAATATGAACCTTGTCAACAAGTAATGGAACAAAAAGCAAGCTTTCAAAAACCCGATTGTTGCTAACCAACTTTAAATCGTTATAAAACCTAAATGATCATTCAAAGGAAATTCATTGTCTACTAAGCTTATTGACGCCTCCGGGGATCCCAGAGCGGGCGCTTACCTCTCCCAAAGGATAGGTTTAACTATCCAGAGAGGTAACGCAGCCAGCATCATGGGTACAATGCCGCGAACGGAGCTATTAGAGGGGGTATTCTTTTTGTAGTTGTGTACACAAATATATTTAATAATTCTAGTTTTAAGTAGATAATAGGTTTTACATTAGTTATTAATTATTATAATTATTATTGTTTACTGTATATTAGTTATTATAAATAAATAATTATCATTCAAAATAAGAATAAGGAATGAATCCTAAAGATAATTTTAAATACCTATTCATGATACCCCACTTGTCATAGTTCGTCTACTTTTTTATACATACATACATTCAATCACGCCTGTTCTTTCCACTTTAATAAAATTATTTATTATGAAATATAATACAATTAAAAGGCAATGCAGGCTTGTAGTACTGTTAGGCGACGGCCTTGCAACCTGTCACTAATACAATGGTAAACATCGTAGCCTAATTGTTCAAAATGTGGTTACAGAATTATCAACAAACTAGTGACCCGCCCTTGCTTCGCTTCGGTTTATATGAGTATGATATATAGCCTTCCTCGATAAATGGACTATCTAACACTGAAAGAAATTTTCAAATCGGACGAGTATTTCCTGAGATTAGCGCGTTCAAACAAACAAACTCTTCAGCTTAATAATATTAATACATTAGTACATTTTTAGAGTTGTAGGTTTTTGTACCTCTGCCTACCCCCTCTGGGAATGAAGGCGTGAGCGTATGTATATGTATATGTAAATATAATTTATGACTCATGTTCTCTTTTAACCAGTACAATAATATACAGCTCCGTAACAAGTCTACAAATCTGTCTCAGCCAATCAGCGAGCACAACGCGCAGGGGCATGACATCAGCTGAAAATATTTCAATTAACACAACCGTTTTACTCGGGAACAAAAGGATCCAGTCTTTTATGGTGAAAGGGATATAAATCAATCCATAGGCTTTATACTCTAACACCATATGTGGTTGCCGGGTTAGAATAGTGCAACTCTATGTCTTCCCGTGGAAGTCGTAAGAGGCGACTAAGGGAATAAATGCTGGTAGTACTGTTAGGCGATGGGCTTGCAACTTGTCACTAATACACTGGTAAACAAACATCTTAGCCCAAGTGTGCAAAATGTGGTTACAGAATTATCAACAAGTTCTTAGAGTTTTTGGAAATTCTGCAGCTCACAACTTCATGTAAACATTAGGATACATAAGTTTAGGTCTAGTAATCAATTAGGACATACAAGTTTAGCTGTCATGAAATTAGGGCTAAGGAAAATTATATCAAACGTTGGTATGCCTAATGAAATTAGCTTTTATGAAATTCGGTCTAGTGGGGGAGAATCCTAAAAATGCGGTGCTAACCTAAAGGTCAAAGATGATGACTTTCTGGTTGTCTTACTCACACACTGGACAACAATGCGAACACTATTGCTAGGTAAAATGAGATCATCTTCGTACGTAGGTATCACAGGAAACTGAGCACCGACGACGAAGATTATAACTTGACGTTTCCTTCGAGCTTTAAATAAGTCGGATGACTCAAGGCAATAAATTATAATTATATTATGTACATATTATTGTTTACCATAAACTCAGACTAATAACCTAGAGCCATACAAAGAGCTTATTGACGCGGACGACTTTTGATTTGTCGCAGAGCACGACGTACAGTCACTCAATAAAAATGTTGAGCATACTTAGAACCTTGTCATTGTGACTGCCATTGCTATTGTCATACTTGTCATTTGATGTTTAGTTTGAAGTTTATTACGACAATGCACTAAAGTACTTAACATTTTCGTTGGTATACTCTAAAATCACGAGATTGGTACTAATCTTAGGTCCAAAGTCAATCTGACATTCTACAACAATAACGTTGAGTTTCCTTAAAGTTACAAATTACTTGACATCTCTAATGACATTGACGACTTCAGCATATTTTTCTTGAAATGGGTCCCAAATTAATGCTCGTGACAGTACATACTTATAGTACCTACATACCACAATGTGAAGCCGTTATTAAAAAAATAGGCTACTCGTACAATTGGCATACAGTGTGTTACCGGCATGCGGGCATTTATTAAAACTGCCGATAATATGTTGCTTTAGCAATTGTTTGCAAGTATTATCAATTAAAAAATAATTAAAATAACTTTACAATTAATTTTCTTAGATACTGTCCAGTTCTAATGTAGTGCATGTGCTGCGTGTTCATCGTTATGACTTATGAGTATCGCTGTTGCTTGGTACAAGGCATGTCGTGGTACGGGGGCAGATCATAATAATCAAAATATCCCTCGACTGTCATTTACACTTGTCAAATTGGTGTGCTTTACATTGCTGGCAATTAACATTTTGTTAGAAAGTTAACAAATCTTGAAAAGTTGTTTATTAATTAAATTAATGTTATAGTTACGTTACAGATATACGTTATTTTAACCTACTTTAAAAAAAGCCCGGGTGCTGGTAACACACTGTATATCCGTTTTCTCTTTCTTACTGGTAATCTGTCATAACCGCCTTACTCATAAACCGTGTAATAATAACCGTGGGGTAGTTAAACCATGATTTGTCCTTATCTGTCAAGTTCAAATGTCACAATGACAGATAAGGACAAAGCATGGTTTCGCTACCCCAAGGTTATTCCACGTTAATAAGTAACTAGCGACCCGCCCTCGCTTCGCTACGGTTTATGTTACCAATGTTCCCGTGGGAATTTCGGGAATTCCTTTCTTAGTGCACCTCTACGGTACCTAAGCTACGTCCCTTCCAAATTTCAAGTGCCTACGTTTAGCCGTTTAGGCTGTGCGTTTGATATGTCAGTCAGTCAATCAGTCAGTTTCTCCTTTTATATATTTAGATGAGACGCTCTTTTAAAAGTTTTTTCATATTTCCCTGAGTAAAAATATTTAGAAAAACTATAAACTATGAATACAATACACAATATCTTTTGTCACTTTTGTATCTCACTGTTATCACTAGTGTTCACAAGTTAGTTCCCGACCGGACTCGAACAGACTCACATACGGACGGACGACGGATGAAAAGTTTATTTTATTGTAGTTAGTGGATGGAGACAGTTTAGTAGTGATGTGACTGATTGTGAGAAGTATTGTATCGATGAAATTCTCTATTCAGGTATTAATATTAGTTTTTATTTAGTTTTATTTTTATAGTACTTATTTAGTTTAGTGATAAGTAGGTTTTATTTTAGCTTTAATTTATTGTAAATTGATTTTTCCTGTAATTGTTTATGTGCAATAAATAATTAATATTAAGTTCAGTTCTGTATGTGCATATGAACCTCATCTTCATAGTTCGACGGACGTAGTTAATTGCGAAAAAAAAGTAACTTGACATTGTTCTTTCTGTGTACCATACAAATGGCTACAATATTCACAAATGCTATTGTAATTTGCAGTAGCAAAAAGATGATTCTCATTTTTGCCACATGGAGTGAATTCAAATGAGAAATGTTTTTATTAATATTAAAAGTGACCTTTATTGCACATAAACAATTACAGGACAAATAAATTTACAATAAATTAAAACTAAAATAAAACCTACTTATCACTAAACTAAATACTATAAAATTAAAACTAAATAAAAACTAAAAACTAAGAAAGGGCCCCCGTGGCAAAGTACCACAGATGCTGGCAGCATTTCCTCGTTGTACAGCAATGCTTAAGCGAAAAAAAAAAAAAAAAAAAAATATCAGGAGACAATGTCACACAAATTTACCTATTCCCAAAATAACTCTAGGTTTGTACTATGAGTACAAGACAATGATAAACACACTCATATATATAGAGAAATACATACAAGACTAAGGTACATATACTCGATCTCATCACACAAAAATAGGAAAAATCTGCCGTTACTGGAATTTGAACCCGGAATCACTTCACGGGCCGGCATTTAATTTGTTGGTCACTGTGAATACTTAACCTCATAAATCTGAACAAAACGTGAATATTATTGAGATAAACTTATTTAAAAATACAACGTTTGCTTCGCATTATTATTTTTTATCGATATAATGGGGGCGACTACATTCCTATCCCACGTGGTGCGCACATGACACATCTTTTTGTAACAAAACGCTATGAGAAAGTGGAAATGATTAATTGTTCATAATAAACTTGTATATTAAAGAACAATAAGAAATAGAATCATTATTACACTTTATTGTTCACCAGACTGTTATGGCCGGCGGATTTGACAAAGCTTTCAAAAGATAACTTGCAAAAGGATATTTATTTAATTTACCACAAAAATGATATAATAATAATAATAATAATATCAGGGGACTATGTCACACCAATTGACCTAGTCCCAAACTAAGCTCTAGGCTTGTACTATGGGTACTAGACAACGATATAAATACTTATATAGAGAAATATATACTTAAATACATAGAAAACATCCATGACTCAGGAACAAATATTTGCGCTCATCACACAAATATCTGCCCTTACCGGGATTTGAACCCAGGACCTCTAGCTTCGTAGGCAGGGTCACTACCAACTAGGCTATCGTGTCGTCATATACCTAAGTGATAGAGTAAGGAATGAAAAAGTCAGAGTGAAATGTGAAATAAAAGAAGATGTAGTGACTACTAGTGTCGGTCATTTGGAAAGGATTGATGAAAGAAGATTGACGAAAGAGAGTGGACGGGTCGGAAGGGGCCGCCCCAGGCGTACTTTTTCGAGTCAAATCGAAGAAATACTGGAAAAGGGCCCAAGCTTAAGTACCCGAAACCGACGTGCGTGCATGACTCGATGTATGAATGTGGAAGAAGCGAAAGAAATTTGTCAAGATCGTAGCAAGTGGAAAGAAGTGGTATTTGCCTAACCCTCTGGGAAACAGGCGTGAGTTAATGAATGAATATACCGATATAGAATACAGAAAATGTTAAAAAAAAACGTCTTGCCTAAATAATAAAAACGTAAAGGGAATGTTTTTTCAATCACTACATTTTTCCTATCAATAAAAAAGTTTCATAAAATATAAGTATGTACAGTACCCCAACGAAAATTACGCACTTAAGTGCGTTGTCATGGTAAACTTGAAACAAAAAATTAAATGACGCACATGACAATGACAACGACATTCACAATGACAAGGTTCTAAGTATGCTCAACATCTTTAGTGGCTGAAGGTCTTAAATAAGTTTATCTCAATAATATTCACGCTCTGTTCAGATTTATTGGGTTAAGCGGTCCCGGGTTGTCTAGTACCCATAGTACAAGTGCATGTTACTGGACATACAGTCTACCTCGAAAGCTCTGGGGTAAGTTAAACAGGCTTAGGTCAGGACATGGTCGCTGTAACTTCTTTAGGCACAAATAGGGTTGGCGTGATTCGGACCTATGTGATTATGGCGAAGAGGCCCAAACCATGGACCATACATATAATGCAGAGATGCCCAATACATTCATATCCGGGACCCATAGAAGACATCTACAACCTTACTCAAGACGCAGCTAATTGGCTGAGAACGCTGAATGTTGACTTATAATCAATAATATAATCTTTAAGTAATGTATTCGCCTATTCTACAGATCGCTATACGATTAAATAAATAGTACAAGTCTAGAGCTTAGTTTGGGACTAGGGCAATTTCTGTAGAATTGTCCCGTATTCTTTTATTTAAGTAGGTGTTTGTTTTATTTTTAACTTGTTAATTTAGAAAGTAAGCTTTGAAAAGGCAGGCGTCAGCTTAAATCAGTAATTTACATTGCTACTAATCGCGAATTCTGAAACTTCCCCGAAGAAATTAAAACGATTGGGTACGTCGCCGCGTCACTGTCTGACGGGGCTTACTCCGTCACACCTGGGGGGGTATTCTTTACACGACATCGACATCGAATAGATATAGAACAGGGCCTCTATTCAACTTGTTGAAACTTTGACGTATAGTGTGTTTTTATTTGGCCGTCATTACTGTCAAGTAAATATAAATGCTAAGGTCAAGGTGGGTTAAGAGTGTCAATGGGGTAAGAGCGAAAAACCGAATATTTTTTGGAGATATTCTTGGTTTGACGGACTTGCCCCGTAGATGAACTTGCCTCGGGTGGGGTAAGAGCGTCAACGGGATAAGTGCAACAACCCATTTATTTTTTAGAAGATGTTGTTGGTTTGGCGGACTTGCCCCGTAGATGAACTTGCCTCGGGTGGGGTAAGAGCATCAACGGGATAAGTGCAACAATCCATTTATTTTTATGGAAATATTGTTGGTTTGACGGACTTACCCCGTAGGCGCACTTGCCCCACCTTACCTTATGAAAACGTTGACGATACGGAATTACACGTCAACAGCAATAACGTTTTACCGTCTAGAATCTCAGCCCTGATACTGTAACTATGCCGTTGCGTTTAGCCCAAGTGGTAGTGACCCTGCCTACGAAGCTAGCGGTCTTGGGTTCGGTTACCCGGTAGGGGTAACATTTGTGTGACAAGCACGAGTGTTGTTCCTGCGTCGTGGATGTTTCTATGTATTTCTTCATACTATGTATGATGATCGTTATCTAGTAGTAGAAGTCTAGTGCTTAGTATAGAACTAGGTCTAATTGTGTAAGGATGTTTCTTGTTACCTTTTTATACATTTATTTTATATTCTCTGGTGGCATGTGCATGGCGGTTATGCCTGATACTCGTATGACGTGACAGAACCGCGTGGAGCTGTCACCGTGTGCTTCTGTTTAGTTCACAAGAGAAAATACTCTCAAACAATTTGTCCTCGTGTTTTCGTGTGTGATATCCGTGGACTTGATTCTCTAATAAGTCCATTAGATTGTCTATAAATAACTCGACATTGCTGAAGTATACCTTATTCACAAGGAGTGAAAGCTATTAATTACGAAAAAATATTTATATTACTTAATTTTTAGGACAAGCTTTTGTTGCCGACTGTACTTTTTTTTGCACACTCGTCATTTATTTGTCAAGATAATTCTATCAAGCCCTAATATGACAGGTTTATGATGTGTAATTTAGGCGTCCCTATGACCACCTCGAGTCTCCATCATCAGACCAGCTCGATGGTGCTATATTATTGTATTGTCATCAGAACTAAAAGCGTATGCAAATTTTCAGCTTCATCAGAAACCGAGAAGGGGGTCAAATTTACCTTGCAAGATTTGTCCCATACATACATTGCAAGTTAAATAAAAGCTTGTAAATAAGTTGACGTCGACTTGAATACGTTTGCGGTAAGTAATACCGCTGCGTGTTCCACGATTTAAATTGTTAATGGAGCTTAATATTGTTATAATGCTTTGTAAATTAAGGTATTCTAATTCGTTTATTTTGCAACTCGTTTACCGAGTTTTCAACCTAAATAAACACGAATAAAGGCTTGAGAAAAAAATACGTTTTTAACATAACTCTAAAACCATACGAAAAAGTATTATTTTTTCGTAGCCTAAGCATAATTTTTCCTTACATATTTGTTTTTTGTATCTTAATAACGACAAAACGGAATAATTAATAAAATTAAGTATTTGCAAATCGATCCAGTTTAACTTAGTCATAGCAAAATGTTGACACCGATGTGTTTAATTACATTAATTACAATCTACAGTGATTGGCGGCCTCGGTGTGAGCGGCAGCGCGATCAGCCGTCACGCGTTATTATTGGATTTGATAATTTCATTGCGCCGATACGGGAGTCAGGGGGATTAAAGATGGCGCTCACACCGTAGCGTAATACCAGGACAAATTATATTTTTTTAGTCAATAAATACTACCATAATTTAAACCAAATGGATCTCTACTTGTACAATGTTAGCGAATAATGTTGATTTCTTGCAAATTGTTCGCGATGGCGCATTTTGAGGGTTCTTAGTAATTTATATTGCTTTACCTAAGAAGTTGAAGTCGTTATGGCTCGCAAAAAATATAGGCTTTAGTGTAAAAATCTTCTAATCATCATAAATATAAAAGAGGTAACGTCATGTCCTTCGTACGGACACAAATCGCTGCTTAAATGCTAAAGCGCCTCAAAACAAAAACAGACGTAGTTTGATTTAAAACATAAAGTATATAGCATTCCGAATTTAAATGCAACACAAATACATTTTGATTTGAGGCCCTTTAGTATTTAAGCAACGAAATGTTAATTTGGGACACATTTAAAAAAAACATGTAGTCGTCAATGTGATGCCAAGTCATTTGTAACTTATAGGAAACTCAACCTTCTTGTTGTAGAATGCCAGATTAACTTTGGACCTAAGGAGGAAAGAAAATAAGTATTTATAAAAAAAATAATGCAAAACACAGTCAATATATCAAAACAAACTAGTACAAAGGCGAACTAATTGCTTTAAGGGATAAGTAATAGCAGGTTTTCTGATCTAGACCAAGTGGTTAGCCCAGTGGGTAGTAAAGTGCACCTACAACGGATCCCAGGGAAGGTAATAACTTTTATGGCCACCCACTACACACCACTCGGCGATGATGAACATGAAGCGCACACGGAGAGAACATGTCAGGTCTAGTCACCTTAGTACCTTTTACGTATCATGATTTGAACGTTAGGAGCATGTAAATTCGTCCGGTTGGCCAAGAAAGTGGTCTACCAGTTTTGACAAAAGTTTCTGTGAGATCTAATCCTAAAAAATAGTAGTGAGATGGATTGGGAGCGCTCTCCTCTCTCTTCAATCCGGTGGCCCTGAAAACCAGCGTCAAGGCTAGTAAGCCTGACACCATGCTGAGTGGCAACCTTTTCGGTGTTAATTTTAGATTAAGTACCTATTCTTAGTTTGTATTATTCTTTTTTTTTTTTATAATGTTTTTGCCGTTTTTTGTTCATTTTATTTTAACACCGAATAAACGTTTTCTATTCTATTCTATTCTATCTAATTATCGCTAAGTTTGACATTTGTCACTGTCATAATATTATTGCAAGGGAAAATGGAACTTGTATCATGAAGTGCAAATTAACTTCAACCGTAGGGTGGTAGACCACATTTTTGGCCGACTGTACGTTAGTCTACCACCCTACGGTTGAAGTTAATTTGCACGTTATGATAGCGATACCTTATAGCGATAATTAGATCTCACAGAAGCTTTTGTCAAAACTGGTTGATCACTTGCTTGGCTGACCGTACGTAATTAAATTACTGTTTAATGTACTCTGAAAACATCATGGCTTCAGCAGAAAATAATGTGCGAGGAAATTATACAATCGATGAAGTAAAATTCGAAAAACGATGAACAAGTGGCCAGACATGAAGTCAGACACAGACGCTTAAATATAAAAAAAACACATCCCCACCCCTCACCCCTCTTTTCAGGGCCATCACTGTTCACTTCAGTGTAACATCGTATCAAGCACGTACGTTACAAGCTGAACACGATTACCGATCACGGCTGTCTAGCACCGACTCTATCGCGACGCGTTACGGCTCATATTAGCACTGACAGTTCACGGTCTCTGGGGTACAGATCTAGGGCAATACGATCAGAACGAACTGATATCCTAACTTTGTATCAAAGTTATGAAAAGTTCGTGGTATAGTGGTTAGGAGAAAATTTTACTTAGGTCTGTATATTATAAACTATTTTTAAACTTAAAGAAATAGAAATAGAAATAGATTTACTGAAAAAAAAATACACAATGCATATTACACAATAAGAGGAAAACGAAATATACAGTATTACAAAGTCAGCATGATGACGTGGCGTGGCGGATCACGACCCACGGCGCTTTTTTTAGTGGCCCCTATTTGAATGACTTCACGAAAAACCAGTGTGCCTACATAAAAAAAATATAGTGCCAAGAACATGAGATTTACTCCTAAAGATTTACGTAATAAACCTACGGGTTGATTTCCTACGGGTACAAAAAACCACCAAGTCATCTCGGGCCAAAAACTAATTCGTTTTTGCTCAGTATGTCCCGCTCTACCTAGTGTATAATGAAAGAGAGGAGTGATGAGACCGGAATTGCACGTTGATACGGGTAATAAGTAAGGGCTATAATCCGCTCATTAGCGGGTCGCTTGTAACAGGGATTGCCGTCTTGGTCTTGAGCAGGGGTGGGCAAATCTCGGCGCGCCAGTCAGAAACCAGGGCTTGGGGGCGGTTCGAAAAAGGTCAATTATGGTTCTTAACTAGGTTTTTCGTAAACGGTCGCTCGGAGCGGAATCGATTCGCGAGCGTTATGAATTATGATCGCTTGGATTAACCAGGTATTTTTGTTTTTTGTTTTTAGGGTTCCGTAGCCGAATGGCAAAAAACGGAACCCTTATGTATTCGTCATGTCTGTCCGTCCGTCCGTCCGTCCGTCTGTCCGTCCGTATGTCACAGCCACTTTTTTCCGTAACTATAAGAGCTATACTGTGGAAACTTTGTAAGTAGATGTATTCGGTGAACCGCTTTAAGATTTTCATACAAAAATAGAAAAAAATCAATAAATTTTTGGGCTTCTCCATACTTAGAACTGAAACTCAAATTTTTTTTTTTGATCAAACCCATACGTGTGGGGTATCTATGGATAGGACTTCAAAAATTATATTGAGGTTTCTAATATAATTTTTTTCTAAACTGAATAATTTGCGCGAGAGACGCTTCCAAAGTGGAAAAATGTGTGTCCCCCCCCCCGTAACTTCTAAAATAAGTGAATGATAAATGTAAAAATAATATATGATGTACATCACCATGCAAATTTCCACCGAAAATTGGTTTGAACGAGATCTAATAATTAGTTTTTTTTTTAATACGTTATATAGTATAGTGGTACGGAACCCTACATGCGCGAGTTCGACTCGCACTTGGCCGCTTTTTTCTGCAGTTGGATGGTGTGGCCTAAAATGATTATGCTGGTTTGACTTGACGCTGAGCAAGTGAAAACGTAACTAAAGGTCTAGCTAATATGGTAGGAACAACGAGAAAACGATGGCGGTGCGAATAAATTAGTGAGCGTAATTAACAGTAGGAAGAGTTTTAATTTGCTTTTATATCAGAACCGAAAAAATGACGATTCTGTAATGCATGTCGTTTTGGACCAGCTGGTTAAAAAATTAACCAGATTTCCGTGCCCGCAAGGCTGAACTAAAAGCCGGCCGTCCCTTAATAGTCAACTTGTATAGGTACTTGTGCACGTTATACAGGTGCAAAAAAGATACGTATAGTTAAAACTACTCGAGTAACCGTATAAGTAATACTTAGTAGGTCCACCGTCATTCGTATGTATACTTATTTATTTAATTATTGTCAAACACATGCAAGTTTACAGTTTAAGTTTAAGTTTGCAGTTGTTTGTTGTAAGTTGATTTGCGACGTGTACAAGTGCACGTGGATGCCGCACTGACACACACACTTAGGTCGGGTTCAATTCAATCCGAGGACAGACAGATAAGGCTTACTTTAGCTTAAAATTTGACATTGAACTATACACAATGTGTGAAATATTAATCTGAAGTACAGATGTAGTGAAAAATCCTTTCCCATCGTTTTTGGTCGGATAACTTCGTATTTATCTTGCTTTCTCAGCTGGCTTATTAGATCGGTACTGAAGCTAATTGAGAAAGCTAGATATATACGAATATATCCGACAAAAAACGATGGAAAAGGATTATTCACTACATCTGTAAGCTTCATTTATCCGCAGTTTGAATATAAGAACGGACACTACTAAATAAACATATTTTTTTAAGTTAACTTTTACAACGTAAATAATAATAATGGTTGCGTTTGGCCCTGAATCAATTTTCTTCCTTGCAATATGGTTTTACCGAGCAGAAGACAGCTTCAGGTCAAAAACATTACGATCGTTCGTGGCTGTCTGATTAATAATAATAATAATAATAACAGCATGGAGGAGCTACCTACCAAGTGTGTGCTCTGCTCTGCTCTACCAAGTTTTCGACAAACTGTAATATAATTGTGCTGTAAAACATTGTTACTTTCGCTTTGTGTGCGTTCTCTCTGAATAAATTTATTTTCTTTCTTTCTTTCTTTCTTACCTCGTCGCATGCCGAAGTTCTCGAACAAGTTCATGATGTACTGCAGCAGGGAGTCCTCCTTGAGGGTCACGTCGCAGTACTGGAGCCGGTCCAGCTGGATGGGCTCCAAGTACTCTTCCACTGGGATCTGCATCAGGAAGAGGAGGAGGTTAAGAGTATCCACCAGAGCTGTACGGGGTAGCGTGGAAGGCTGCTGTGTTCCATGGTACCCTCAGTGGGACGAAGCCTGAAGATGAGCCCATGTTATGGCGCTATAGCAGTCCCATAGCCCTCTCCTAAAGCGATAGGCGCAACGCGCCAGAGATTTTAGCCCGTGCAAGTAGGACATAAATTATCCTGATCCCTGTTTGGGCAATGCATAGGCATTTCCACCAGGTCAAAAAAAAATGTAGCGGAGCGGTGCGCAGGGCAAAATCCACCAATGGGATTACATAATTTACCTAGCCTTAATCAGTGCAACTCTCCTATTGGTAGATTTTTTCGCCGTTAGCTACACAGCTCGCACAGCTCTGGTGGAAACTCATATTTAAGTGGGGTTTCAGTGTAATATTCAGGGATTTTGGTCTTTACATTGCAAATGTCTATGGATCTTAGACCCCATTTACCATTGGGTGGCCTGCGTGGTCGTTTACCTTCAAATTGGCGTAAAATAACATTTTGTATGGCTTAACTTAAGTTTCTTTTCCACCGGCGAGGCGGCGCGAGAATTATAATTTGTATTAAAAACCATCCACAGTAGATGCGTGAGGAGGGTATTGTCTTTTTTTAAATACAAACTTCAATTTTCGTCTCGCATCGTCTGGCTCTGGAAAATATGTATAAGTACAATCTATTGCTGTTATTACAATCAGATTAAAATTACAAAAAAAAACAAATCCTACGACCTCTATTGTAAGTTTTTTTATTCCAAGATTGGGGACAAAACGAACATTTATGCTTTTATACGTAATATAATCCATTTACATAGTTTCAAGAAAATAAAACCCGAGATACAGATTAAGGTGACTTTTACGAGCGACCATTTATTTTTCTGTATAAATCTCACAATAATCACGAGTTTGAGGCAAAATACTATGTCGTATTTATTTTTAATTTTGTGACTGCCGATTGTCGTCGCCTACAAGATTTAAATACATTAAAAAATCACATACATTAAATCACGCCTGTTTCCCAGAGGGATAGGCAGAGACCACTTCTTTCCACTTGCTACGATCTTGACAAACTTTCGCTTCTTCCACATTCATACATCGAGTCATGCAAGCACATCGGTTTCGGGTACCTACTTAAGGTTGGGCCCTTTTCTAGTATTCCTCCGATACAAAAATCAGTCCGCTAAACAGTTACAAAAATAAATCAGTAACCCTAATAAGAGATACCGCAACGTGCAAAACTGTGGGATTCGATTTCGGCTAAGGCTATGTGGCGGTCCGAAGACAAGAAATATCTTTGTAGCTGGTATCTTTACGTGCCTTTCAATTCAACGTTAAGGCCCACTTACAAGTAAATTTAACCCGAGATTAAATTATTCACGAATGTCAGATTCAATGAGAACTGTCAATTGTAACGAATTAACTTGTTAACCTAGGGGAGAGAGCCTATTTAGTCCGGTTTGCCATCAGTGCGGCGATCCGGACGACACGGCCCAGCACACCCTAGAGGTGTGCTCGAAGTGGGATCCGGAGCGCCGCACTCTGGTTGCGGACACGGGGCTCTCCGATCTCTCGCTGCACAGCGTGGTGTCGGCCATGCTGAGCGGTGAGAGATCGTGGTTGGCGGTCGTCTCCTTCTGCGAGAGCATCATCTCGCAGAAGGAGGCGGCGGAGCGGGAGCGAGGTGGAGGTGGATGCGCACCCGCTCTGGCGTAGACGTGTGGGGCGAAGGCGGAGGCAGTTTGCTGCCAGCCTGAACCCCTAGTAGAACCGTGGGGATAGGGTCCCACAACATGGTTCTACACGTCTGGGGGAGGGTTCGGAGTGTTAACCGAACCCTCCCTCCTTTGGCGCAATAGGCTGGGGCGGCTGGGGGGCACCCAGTGGTGGCATAGTCATCAGCCCACGGTGCCCCCGCTAACAGCCTTTGGAGGTTAACACCGGAGAGGTTTTAGACGGTAGGCTTCCACCTCAGCTCCTCAGTTGAGGTGATTAAGAGTCCGTCATACCCCCCCCCATTAGGCTACCCTAGCCGGGGGGGACGAAGCGTAAATGCATTTCCTCTCCGTAAAAAAAAAAAAAAAAAAAAAAAGTTAACCGGGGTTTACATTCATGGGCCTTATACTATGACTTACGCACAATCAGGCAAGAAGAAGTTATAAGTTTCAAGGTGGACTCTAGTCATATTTGATTTGACGCTCGGATTATTAGCGGAGGAGTTTAAGTTGTTCCGTCAGAGCGAGCAAAAGACATTTTAGGGTGTGCATTCTTAGTTAGGTAGGCGATCGACCGTTTTTATATAATAGCATATGAGAGAACGCGGCTAAATTCTAGGTGGTGAAATCCAAATTGTATTTGACCTGTTACGATATGTACCTACTCGTCTAATAATGGTTTTGTTTTTATCCCCGCCGCCATTACTGTCAAGTAAATAAGAGCTATCTAAACGTTTCGACCAAAACGAGTCAAAAACGATATGGTTTTACCGTGTTAAATGGACGCCCTGTAAGACATAATAATTTTAATGCTGAGTCCACATCTATGGGATTGGGCAAAGATTCGTGTAGGCGTCACTTTCTTAGATATAAAGACTGAAAGAGTCACACGAATAATCGCCAAATACTACAGCGGGCCTAATATGGTTGTGTCCATCGATGTGGATAAACGTGGGTAAAACATCTGTCACCCTCTAACTAGTGTGTAAGTGCGAGAGCGACGGATGCTTTATCCACCATAATACGGGGGCTGATGTGGCACAGGCATACTGAATACATATATTCGACAAAGAAACATTCTTCCCACACAAGCGCCATCTTGTGTATAAAGTAATTAAGTTTAATAATAAAGTAAATTTCGAGTTGTTTATAGCAGTGGGTGTTCATTTGGGGTGCCGCTGTTTGTTTGTTCTCCGAACACCTGGCGTGTCTCAAGTCTCAACCTGCTTGTTTGACTTGGAAAGTAAAATAGTAGACGTAATTACAACGACATGTAATACTTCAGAGCTTACCTGTCTTAAACTAACCTTAGAGTGCGGTTATAGGCACTGGTGTGTAAAGTTAAGTATAGCGCGTTGGATAAATGATAGATTCCCTTTTGAAAAGCTTGCTATTATGAAATTGAATAACGTACATAATTATCTTAGAAAATATGTAAATTAAATGTCGGGCTTAAATTCAGCGTATTTGAATTATACATACACTAAACTTTACAGAACCTTCATAAATAAAATAGAAGAAAACACCGAACTTGCCCTTATTATTATACAGACAACGTGGACGATTTAAGCTGACTTAAATATCGAAATAAACAACTACGTTTTTGGTGACTCTTCTTAAATCAATCTTGTGCCGTAAAGGATATAATATGCAAATGGAAATCTCCTATCTATCAAATAGTGTTATTTTTTATTCAGGGAAAAAAATGATTATATCTACAAATCTACATTAGGTTAGATCGTTCACACCACGTCACGAATATCACGATTTAGAGTTGTCGAAATATTTAGTTAAATCAAATCTAGTCAGGGTTAGTACGAATTACTGGGTCGTAAAATTGCTTAATCCCAAAATGACCACACCGCGTGTAGCCTACATCTAAAAACATCTTAGTCGCAAAATGACCACATTGTTATTTTTGATTTGCAGGGCACAATTAAACTTATGTAACGAACCTTACCTAGGTAAGGTAAAAGCTCCTATTAAGGACAGTGCTCCAGTTATGAACAATTCCATAAATATAAGTCTCTGAGATTGATAATGCTTTTAGTGCTACAATTAGATTATATTAAATTATTCGGGATTACTACTATTAGAATAAAATGTTTAGTACCTATTGATATGTTTTCATTTAAAAAAATGATAATGTTCATCACTGGAGCCTTGTCCATAATAGGTGCTTTTACCTTATACAAACGAATTGATATATTTTACGACACGGACATTTTATAGTGTAGGCTACAAGCGATGTGGTCGTTTTGCGGAATTGGTAATTTTGCGACTTGGTCCTTCTGAGTTCATTTGCTTGTAGAGTAAATTCCGATTGCTTTACTAACCCGCGTCTCTGCGTCGACTTCCACAGGGCGCACGGCGCGTACCGAGTCATACATGTTACTAGCAACTTCTAAGTCGCCATTCTCATAAAAATTACTCTCTTTCTCTTTATCTTCCTCTTTCTCTATTTTCATTTCCACATCTCTTTCTCCCTCTTGTTCTACTTCTTGTTTAACATCAACATCACCAGCGACTTCTTCACTCTTTTTGAAGAATGGAAGTCGGAACGATTGAAACATTTCTTGAATTTTAACTTTATAAGGCTTCTGAGTTGCTTCTTTCTTATCACCCTCTTGTTTTTCCACGTCATTGTAACACAGGTCTTCATAAAAATGATCTTCGACAACTGCATCGCTCACTTCTTCTGGTGTTGCAATGGATTTATATTTATTCTTAGACTCTGTTATTCTAAATGTTTTCTGGATATAATATTTACTGTTAGTTTTTACTGAATAGTATCCTCTGTCGTTGAAATTTTCGGTTTTGTTGTTTTTTTCACCAAATATAGGGTAATCGTATGAGCTCAACCTAAAGAACTTCCTGGGTTTCTTTGGAGTACCCGTGTCCATCGGTAAGTACGAGCTGAATATTCGTTCATTCTTCCTCTCCTGGTTCCGGTACAGGAAGCTCTTTGCCGGCACTAGTTTCTTGAGTATCTCCTCGACGGTGCTGGTGGTCGTTAGTTCGTCTTTGGTTTTCCTTAAGTTAACAGTTTGGTATTGGTCCTCAAGAGACGTGTAGCTTTTCTCGGCCATTTTGAATTTGATGTGATGTTAAGACTCCAGTGACATTCTGAAAAGACATTTATTTCAGTTTTTTATTGTGAATTTTTGTAGGCGAAGTTAGTGAAATAATACAAATGTGATTTTAAATAGAATTTCAAGTAAAAATGGAAACGAACTCTTTTCATAAACCCAATTTTTATAATAACTCCTAAATAAACTAAAAACTTATTTTTATTTAGATACCGTTTATTTGTTAGCATATATGTTTAACTACCTTGAAGCCTAAATAAACATAGAAATAAATAATATTTAGAGAGAAAACGAAAAACTCTGATCATATTATTTCTTAGATTTCAAAGCCCTTGAACTTGGCATGAACTCACAGACTTTACAAAGCAACATAATTATTTATTTGTTTGTTTGTCTATCAAGCAAACTGTCATCGACCTTATGATAATGAAATATATTAGATTTCATCAAAATTGCGAAAATTCGAGCAGAATTTGGAGTCGGTGGTGTTAAAACTTAAACTCTTGTTTAATTTACGGTTCAATTGGTTATAATTTGTACGGTTTTATTTTCAAACGTACCAATATAACATGGTTTTTCGTTCTTTATCATTATATGGGTTTGCGTTTGACCTCAGTCTCACCTGAAGTTAAGTGATGACTAGGTCGACTAATCGTCATTCTTCTACCTACAAGCAACCCGTAGCAACTTTTAGGTATCTATACTAATTACTATCAATACTAATATTATAAACCCGAAGGGTTGGTTTGTTTGCTTGAACGCGCTAATCTCAGGAACTACTGTGTTAGATATCCCATTTATCGAGGAAGGCTATAGGCTATATATCATACTCACATAAACTGCGAAGAGAGGGCGCGTCGCTAGTATACTATAATCTCAGTAGCTTCGCCCGGGTGCATCAGGGCGTTTAATTTTTCGCAAAAAACTATTGCGTGAATTCGTCATTATTTTATAGCCGCGAAGTTTGAAAAGGCCCGTTAATGCGCCACTAACTTTGATCGTTTTAACGTGGTAATAGATGCAAAAATACGTAATTTGCTAATATTCGTACAAGAATTCTTTATCTCAATACCACATTTTATTTAGAGAAACATGTATGCTTGTCATATAATATGAATACCTACACCGGTTGTATTGGAAACCCTTTATACGCCGACAAAGGCAGAGAATTTGAATTTGAACAGTCCATTTGAAATGATCATCCATCAAATCTAACTGGCTTGCAAAATAAAATAAATACAGCAAAAACGTAAACAAAGATATTATTTAACATTCTTGGTTTGACAAAATATATATATTTACAATATTACAATATCACGTAGTATTATTCATAAATCAAAGACATACAAACAAAGCAAGGTAGAGAAAAGCTTTAAAAAAAACAACTAACGGTTAGTCAAGGTTAGCCGTACACCCCGAACCACTGACCCTTTGAAATTCATGTAAAGTTACAGTAAATATCTTAATCTAATTCACGCGAAGCAAGACGCAAACTCATCTGTATAATGAAGCAAGATAAGCAATAATTCAATCTATCTATTAAATTTCATCAGAAACAGTTCGATAATTCTCTTATAGTGGGGTCAATCAAGCGTGTGACAGCTCACAGACACGTATTACTCTCGCCTCTTTGACCATTCATAAATAATAGATTGGTCGAAAGCATTCATATATGTATACGCAGCTCTCACGTCATGTATACCATATCCCGTATAACTAGATAATATAGCAGCGACTACACCAATGCTTAAAAAATGGTGACGGTACGAAATCGCAGTGACGCGTCATATTAGCACCGTTTTTGACGCATGCTCTCCACACCGGTGCTCAAAATTCGCAGACGGTGCGTAAACAAAAGAATGTGTCATAGTAATAACATGGCGTCAATTTTGACGTACCGTGATATACGCAACGTTAAGCAGCGGTGTGGGGAGCGTGCGTCAAAAACGGTGCTAATACGACGCGTCACTGCGATTCCGTACCGTCACCGTTTTTTAAGCATTGGTGTGGTCGCTGCTTTAAATTACTTCTATGAAAAAGTTCCGTTGACTTTCCAGGAATTCCATGACCAGCAAGCCTAGTATAGCTGCGTCTATATCACGTGTCAAACGTGGATGTAGCATTCGTCACTCTCTTACTTATTAACCTGTCAGAAGGTGACGGATGCCTTATCCAAACTTTACGCGATAAACGCAGCCATATTAGGGCCCCATAGGGGTTATTATATCATAGCTATGCAGTTCATTTTACGGTGAGTGTAAAGGACGGAGCTATAGCAGTTACATAACTCTGTCCTTTTCTTTTAGCTTAGCTTTTTGCTCCATCAACCATGTTGTAGGTCTGACATCTTTAAAAGAAACGCCTGTAACATGTGCGTAGTTTAATTTAACAGCCTTCCCAAAGAATTGAGGGTGTTACGTGGCAGGGCGCTCAGGGCTAAGTTGACTGTATGGCTACAGGAACACTGTTTTTATAGCGTTAAAGATTTTGTCAACTTTAATAGAGCATAACAACGCTGATGCATGCTATATAGCTAATTTATTTTTGCGAGCTATTATAAAATTATCGTAACCAACATGTCAATTATTGTGTCCTATCTAATATTTTGCATGTCGATTTTAATGTCGGCTGAATACTGATTCTGTTATTTATTTTATGATCTTATTGTAACGTATTCTAGCAAATAAACATTTCTATTTCTATTTCTATTTCTATTTCTAAAATGAATGGCACAGATAGGTCATAATAACCCCACTGATGACGGTAAGAGACCTTTACGCTCGTCGTAAAATGAACTGCATAGCCATGTCATAATAACCCCCAAACCTCAACGCAAAAATGGAACTACCCCTGAGATGCATCCTACTGCAAGTTTACTGTAACGAACTGGTTGAATATGACAAAACAATATTGTCACATCATACGGTTTTTATTTAGTTTAAAGGTGTATTTTGTAGATATGTATCACTATCAAAATCCTGTATTTACCTTAACTTTCGATCTGTATTTAAAACACGACATTATTGTTTTGTCATATTCAGATCCCGTTATCTTCGTAGCAAATTGTTGGCAGACGGTTGAGAGTGATGTGACAATGTTTTCCAAATTAATTACTGTACTCCAAAGGTAACACCCACCACCAGAAACTAAGAACAGCTTTATTTAAAAACTTAGAATATACCACAGTCTATATATATACCATTTACCACGACCCTCATATTCGATCATGCCCGCTTATGTGGACGCATACATACACATACATACATACATAAGCTACGCCTTTATTCTCAGAGTGGGGTAGGCAGAGCTACAGAATTACTAACAACTCTAAAAACTTGTTAATAATTCTGTAACCACATTTTGCACTATTAGGCTAAGATGTTTACCAGTGAATTAGTGAGCCTATCGCCTAACAGTACACAGCCATTATTCCCTTAGTCGTCTCTTACGACATCCACGGGAGGACATGGAGTGGCGCTATTCTAACCCGGCAACTTATGCAGTAAGTGTTTATGGTTTTCAAAAATCAAAGTAAGACTCCTTTGCATAGAATTGCCTATTTCCAATACCTATTTAAGGCAGGTGCCGTCCATGTGGCGTTCGTTCTTTCCACCCTGTAAGTATACTGTCATTAGCCTATGTGATGTCACCCACGGAGATGACGTGGACTTCCAAGTTGGAATATACAGGATGTTTGGCAGGTTAAGGGACGATGAACACTTTTAACCACATTATCATGCAAAGTTGCACGGTTTTTCCAGATATTGTGGTTTTTTTTAATGCTATTTTTTCAAGAAAAACAATTGAAAATCAGTCAAGCATAAGCAGGTGTCAATTTAAATTCACTTTGACGAACCAAGGTATTGCGAAGGTAAAACACTAAAATAATTTGAAATACTGGCGTTACAGGATGATAATTGATTTTCAGGTCAACATGGCGTTTTTTCAAGAATAAAAAAAAATGCAATATCTCAAAAACCGTGCAACTTGCATAATAGTAAATGGTGTCAAAAATGTTCAGAATTACCCTAACTATCATGTTTTAAAACCCCTACACCCGGCTGCCAAACACCCTGTATGTAACTGCTAGATCAAAATAGTACCAACTCAAAATCCTTGGTAGTTATGTTTCAAGCACATAGAAGATGTATTAAAGTTGATTTTAGAATACAGTTGTATTTTGAGTTACTACTGTGTTGATCTAGCAGTGCGAATACATATAATGTTGCAAGGCTCGGGTAGCATTGTGATTGTTCGCCTTGCTGCCGGCTTGAATGTATTTAATTTACGATTCAGCTCACGAAATATTAGAAGCAGGGGCAGACGCAGGTATCAAATTGACGAGGGAGTTAGCCTGGTTACCCCTGTGACCCTGCCTACGAAGCTAGCGGTCCTGTGTTTGATTCCCGGTATCGGAAAATACCTACTAGCGATCCGCCCTCGCTTCGCTTCTTTATGTGAGTTTTCTGTAACCGTATATTAACCAGAATTTATAAAACATAAAAAACTTCTGTGAAAAATTATGTTTATAACTGATTGCTTAAGAACAAATGTAAACTAAATTTATTCCTGCTTACCAGATTCTAACGAGTCCTCTATATAGCCACTGAACTTAAAAATACACTTTTACAGAGTCAAAATAATTATATCGAAATGCACTTCTCACTTTTAGTCAACAAAATGGCAAGGCATAAATTTATTTGTAAATCGGTATTCTACATGTAGACGACAATTAAATAAAACCTTGTTACGAGTAGGTATAACCACTTTTTACACTATCGTCCAGTAATATTGGGACAGTTTCTAATAAAGTTCAGTACACCTTCACCATACAAATCTGAACCAACATACACCCCTTTGCTAAGACACCGGACACTAACAATTATTTCGAGTTTAAATATAGTGTAAAAAAACACAACATTTTAATTTTCTAACAGTAGGTAGCTACTCGTATATTTTAACTTCTTGAAAGAATCAAAATTGCTCGGTTTTTCATGTAGCTCAAGTAAACGAAAAAGTCTTCTTAGTTCTTAATAAAAAATGGTACAAGTCACATGTAGACTTATACCCGTTTTTTACTTGAATCTCAGAAGACTTATACCTCTGGTGACCAGGGCCACAGGACTGTGAAGACACTGCCGCGCCCGCTCGCGGACTGCTCACTTACTGAGTCCTGGGGGGTTATTATGACATAACTATGCAGTTCATTTTACGGTGAGTGTAAGGGACAGAGCTATGGTGGTGGTGGTGTGGCAGTGTGACAGAGCTATATAACTGGCATAGCTCTGTCCCTTACACTCACCGTAAAATGAACTGCATAGTCATGTCATAATAACCCCTCTGTTCGTCGCAGAAAACACTAATTAGACTTGATTAGTCTCGGTTGGTCTCCATGAGGTCGCCGGTTCAACTCTGTCAGGTTTCGCAATGATGTCACTTGAACAGTCATATACTCATATACCTACAGGCACACCGTCTGTCATTGTATGAGTTCACATTACTGTTTATAGACACCATCTAATATGTCAGCGGGTCTTGTATGATTGGGTTTTAATAGTTTTATTACGTGACAAAATGTGGATAAAGCATCCGTCACTCATACTCATATAGGATGGAATAAATGAACGCCACATGGACGGGAACTACCTTTAATATTTGTTAATAGCAAATTCTACGCAAAGGAGACTAAATTTTATTTTAAAAGCGAACAATGCTGCATTATTGGATTTAAAAAAAAACCCTAATCGGTAAACGGTTATTAATAGTGATCATGCATGTCTATAAAACATACCTTTAAACTAAATGAAGACCGTAAAATATTTAACCAGAGTCCCGGTTAAGGCAGGCAAATTTTCAAAAATCCATTAGATAATGTAGTTTATGTATGTATATTTAACTATTAATATGTATATTTCTATATTTATTTATGTAGGTATTTGAATGTAGTTTTATTTTAAATTTAATTATATAAGTTTTATTGGTCTTCTTCTTGTACACTTGTTTACTCGTTGCACAACCGTTCACTCATCTCAATCTCTCAAGGGTTAGCTGGAAGAGATCCCTTAAAGGGATAAGTTCGCCTTTGTACATATTTCTATATTAATTGTATTGTTATGGTTTTTCTTTTGTACAATAAAGTGTTTACATACATACATACATACATAATACAGTAATATAGTAGCCATATTAGGGCCCCGTTACCGAAATGTACGATAACAGAGCTAATTACAAAACCGGTAAATTACCGACCAGCATCGCTATTGCCAACGCACTCGCAATCGCAATTGGCTTCAAAACGGAACAATTGTTTTCATTTTCTATGCAGACGAGCCTTCGATTTTCAAAATGAAAATAATTGTTTTGCGAGTGCATTAACCAATAGCTCTCCTGGTTTAGTGAAAACCAGTTGATTACCGGTCAAAAACAAACTAAATGTCTAAATGAAACCCTAAACAATATTTAAAGTCTACTACTACTGCTTTTGCATCAACCATCAAGTTATAGAAAAATATATTTTAAACTGCTTTTTGATACACTTGTTACATTCTGCCTTAACTAACGTGGAAAATGGTCTTCCTCCGATTCCCCACCTGCACGAACTTGGTTTCCTTATCCAGTTAAAGTCAAGTCAAACAAAAACCCACCAATCACCGGCTAATTGCAAAGTAAACCGAACCCTAATGATATTCCAACTTTAATCTCAATTCAAACAGGAACAAGAACAACTTAATTGGAGTTTTGTTTCGGCGTATCCTGGCTTCCATTATTCAGGGAGTACCTCGGAATTATTTAGGTAGTAACTAATGGACACGACTCCGCATCGGTAATCGGTATCCGATAGTGGGTAATTTTTGATAGAAATCAATATTTTAAGTTGGTGGTGTATAGTTAAAGAGTTGTTATTATAACGATGAAAACAAAATATGTCTCAAAATTAAATGACAAATATCTGAAAAACTATTGATGTAACTTGATTCAGAGTGAGCTTGATCAGATCCCAGTTAGGGATAACTACGACTTGGGGAAGTTCAAGAGACGATGATCCTCTTTTCTAAATAAAGGGCCGAAAACCTTGTGATTCCCCTATTGGTGTTGCAGGTGTTGTACAGGTGTCCATGGGCGGCGGAGGTGACCCTCTAGCATAAATAAAACATGTTCCTTAGACCTTAGAGATTTGTAAACTATATTAAAGCGAAAAAGCTTTCGTCGGTCTCAGGTAGGATTCGGAACCTACATCTCCTCTGGCTCTCCTACTTGAGACCCACGAAATTCGTGATTGGTTGCTTTTTATACTCGGGGGGTATGCTATGGTTGTGTAATGTAGTTTAGAATTTCGCAGCAGACGTTTCTGCTAAATTAAAAAACCCTTACAGATTTGTGTTACATACTTTTTGCTAAGCAATTTCGGCGTGCCATAGTCAGGGTGAAAACACCAATCTATCTTGTTCTCTTTTCTTACGAATTGTTGGTGGAAGATTTCTGATTTATTGGCGTAGCCAACTACAAAGTAATGCGATTACAACGGCGCGTCGGCCATCATGAATCTCTGAATGGTGTTTGCATAATTTAAACTTTAACTAAGGCAAAGTGAAATTGAAATCCTTAGATTTTCGATGTATACGTAAGATATTCCGGGACCCTGAATATCGGTAATGAAAACTTGAAGGTTTAGAACGGTGTAAAGCAGCGAAAGTTTCGGCAAACTTTTATTTAAATAATCCAGAAAATGGTCGAATTTGGCTCTTACAAGGTACTTACCAAACAATTAAAATTATTCTTAATTAACAAATGTTTCTAAAACCTAAAGACTTTTTTTAATGTGAACTATTAATAATGTAGATTATGAATAAGTAAAACATATTTTTAGTGATTACTGCAATAAGTGTACCAAATACCTCATACATCTTATGGCTAAAATTGTGATAATGCGCGTTACACGCATCTGTCTGTAGTTCCACATAATGTAAATAAAATGTGACACGCAATAAATGATTTTGAATTTTGAAGCTTTATGCTGTAACATAGTAAAGCTGTAATTTAAGATCTTTTCAATCCATACTGCAATAGATAAATTGTAAATTAAATTTCACGTGTTTAGTTGTCAGTACGTTTAGTTAATTTTGCAACTTATGTAATTTTTATCAACTGGTTTTAGAATGCCTTACGGCATCACGGTCGCCTTTTGTAATTGGTTCTTTATTGGCCTAGGAATAAGTAGGTACTAAAGTGTAAACCCGGTGCCAATTCTAATAATAGTCTTATCTTATCTGATGAATCTGATGATGGAGTAGAAAAGTTGCTACATGATCTCTGCTGAGCTGAACTTTACGTACCTAGCTAGACCCAACAAATAACTGCTATAGCTCTGTTCCCACTCGCCGGAAACTGAACTACAAAGCTATATCATGTTACCCTCCCCCAACAAATAAGCCGCAGACTTGTTGTATCCCGCGAGGCACCTTAGGGCTCTTAAGACACAGTTGGGTACTTTATCTAAGCGGTCTCATTCCATGACCCTTTTACTACATAGGTTAAATACATCTTTAAACACCTTTAAACTTGCTACTTGAAAAAGCACCTAATGTTATACAACTATGGTTGCCTATTGCTTGTGTGATATCTGTTCGCTACACGTTCCCATTTTAGTCAAAAGGACGAATGTCCAAATTGAAAGCCGTAGCAAATACAACCGTATGTATTACGATAAAGTCACATATTCGATATGAGTGTTGTAAGAAATATGCATTATTTTTAAAGGTAGGTAGGAGAAGGGAATTGACTCGGTATCAAGTGGTAAGGTGAAACACTTAACGAAATACTATGTAGGTACTATAACGGGTTGATACTATGTACACGTATGTGTATAAGTTTGCCGGGTTGTACATTTTCCACGTTTAATTAGTCGTGTCGCGTCGGAAAATGTACACCACGGCTAATTTACGTATTAGGTATGTCAACCTACACCAAATCAAATATTCTCTTAAAATTTCTTGATGGCTCTACTTCAAGTATAATAGTTTATATTAACTTTTTTTTTTTTTTTTTTAAATAATAGAAGTAAAATATAATACAATACAATCGTATCTACAATTCAAATTTAAAAACTAAACTTATTTTAATTAAAATAAAACTAAGCTACTGAAAAATTAAAGATTAAAATAAAAATCACCACTACAAAAAGAATACCCCCTCTAGCAGGTCCGCGCGCGGCATAGTCCCTATAACACTGGCTGCATTACCTCTCTGGATAGCTAGGCCAATCCTTTGGGAGAGGTAAGAACCAGCTCTAGGATCTCCTGAGGCGTCTATGAGCCGGGATGATAGGGCCTTTATAAAACTTTTCATATCGGCTGACCAAGGTCCCATAGTCTCTACTGCAAGCGCCATAAATTCGTAATTATTTAATAAAGATGAATATTTGCGGCGCTTGATTGTTTGGGCCTGATCAGCTGCTGCACCGGCTCGATTACGGGTTGACTGTACGTGGGAAAGGGCGAATGTGTCAACACATGTCGCGTCCCACACCAGTGCCCTACCCAGTTTCCACGGCACTAAAGTAGCTCCGTCTGGTCGCTTGCCATCGTCTCTATGCAAACCTGCTGGTTCCAGGACAGCTGGTACAGAGGCAGTGGCAAGCGAACGACGGATCAGATCATTAATTGTGCCGTGGCGGTACAAACGGCCGGCACTTCTAGAGCATGAAAGGCCATGTCGACCCAGCTCACTCACTCCCTTCCCGCACGAGCAAGTATGAGGTTCACATATTCTAGCTCCAAGCCGCAAGCTTATTGCAATGCGCAAGCAGCTTGGGTCCAAGACTGTGCCTATATTGCGGGAAGGAAGAGCATTGAGCCAGTGACCTGATTCGCCTGCTGAGACAGCGAGGAGACGGGCACGATCCGAATCATCAGGACTATTTTGTATGAGAGATTCATGAATTGATACGAGGCGAGGTGTATCCCATGCTCTTTGGATATGCCTCTTGACTGGCATATCCACTCCTGGACACGACTCACACCAAGCGTCCCTGGCCTCCACCAGGTTGGCAATCTCAACGTCAAGTATCTGTGGAATATTTAAGATAATACTGACGAGAGGCAACGAACCATAAGCGGAGGACAGGAAAGCAGGTAGTGCCACGCTAGATGAGCATCGAATACCAAGTCCGCCAAAACGAATTGGGAGAACCGCTTGAGTCCAAGGTCTTAAGCTAAAATGAATGTTTAATAATTTTGACAGAGTTGATTGAAGGGTAATATCTATAGAAGCCATGATGTCTGGAAATTTCCAAATTGGGCAACTCCGTAACAAATACATGAATTTTGGAGTGAAAAGACAAAACCGAATAATAAAAAGCGCCATGTGGGGGTTTATTTCGTATAAAAGGTTAGAAGTACTTTTAAACAGATTTAATTTACAATTTATAATGGGATTGATTGCTTCGTCAAAAACTGGTGAACCTAAAAGTGTTAAAGATGAATTTGAATGGACCGAAATGTTGGGTGAAGCTACATTAAACTTAGTGACGAAATCAATTTTTTTTTCCAAAGAAATGTGATTAGGTATATACTCGTAAATTTCGCACTTAGTAAAGTTTAATGAGAGGCCTATATTAGAAAATTTAGTGATGATCGTTTGCAGGTCTTGTAGTACAGTTGACGCTTCCCCGCCAAGGGAACCGTCATCAAGGTACCATAAATTGAATTTAGAATTTAGATCAGAAATAATTGGATGAATGACTAAGCTAAAAATTACGGGCCCAAGCGGGTCTCCCTGTTGGCAACCCATGCATGAAGATATGATTTTGTCACCGAAAAGTAATTTTGATGGTGCCCCATAGCATTGCCACAAATAGCTGTATAATTCTGGAACTTCTTTTTTGACAGCAGCTAGAAGGGCACCACGATCGACCGAATTAAAAGCATTTTTGACGTCAATTTTAAGAAATACTTCATAGTCCGGACGAGACAGAAAAGAGCGCGCAGCGTGGACAGCTGCCTCACAACCGCCCTTGACGCCGAAACCCAGCTGCCGGGGTTTGAAAATGTTAGACAGTCTAGTTCGAAACTTTCGGCAGCAAAGTTTCGACGCCAAACGCCTAAAGGTGCAGCCGACGGCAATAGGGCGGATCCCACCATCTTTTTTGGCTAGAGCCACAAGATTGGCGCCATAGAGAAGCGGGACAATCTCGGCATTCACGCGACCTGACAACATAAGATTAATCAGAGCAGTGACGTTCTGTAGCAAAGAATTTCCCACATCGCCTAAAGACGAGGTGGTTAAATCTTTGAGATGTTGTGGTGAAAGTCCGTCTAAGCCGCCGGCTGAACCATTAGGGAATGACATAATAGCCTGCTGGACGGCATCTTCATTTACAGATAACACAATGTCATCTGATACGGGAGGGTCTGGAAAAAGAGAGGAGTCGGGGGGAATTGGGTGTTTTTCTCTTAGAGCAGCAAAGGTCTCTGCGGAGTGCGTGGCCAAGTCGTCATTTGAAAACAGTAGTCGGGCAGCACCGCTAACATTCCCATCTGAAAGTTTATTTTCTATTTGTTTCACTTTGGAACATTGAAAATAAGATTTACTATTTTTTAAATTTGGACGCATTTGTGAATCAAAAGGTCTGACGGAAGAAATGGTGTTATTTTTAATTTGGTTTGTGAGGGAATCTTTTTTACTTTTGTCCGCATGAAGAATTGAATAAGGGAATGTGAGCAGACGCTCCCAGGCTTGAGGGGAGTTTTGCGTGACAACCTTGGCGATGCACTCGGAGAGGCAGCTGGCTACAGAAGTGCGCGCTCCACGGGGGATTCTTTTTATAATGGGGACATTATGTTTCAACAGCCCCAATCTTTCGGCGAGTGTTGTAGGAGTGCATGGAGGGACTGATGTCGGAGTCAGCGTAGGCTGTGAGGCGCTCGGGAGCGGGGGGTCGACATCCATACGCCTGCCATGTTTGCGTGATGTATGAATTGCGAGCCCCCGCTGTCCCTTGTATTTTTTACTGTCACCGCATAAATTACAACTCAATAAAACCACTTCCGAAAAACAGGGCTGAGATGGCATAAAAACACAATCACTTAAATAAATAAAATACAAAAACACCGCTGACACAAAATGTCAAAAAAAAAAACGCCGGGCGCAGGTCGCGGCCCGCGCAGGCCCCGCGGCAAGGCAGAGACCCGCAGCAAGGAGGCCCCGACGCACGGTGCAAAGAAAAAGTGAGAATAGTGGCAAGCGAAGGAGCCCCAACAAATACCAGCTATTATTTTAGTTCTTCACTATCGAAACCGAATCCATTTTCATGCACCCCCACAGTTATGATTGTGGACCTCCATTTTTGTCACGCCCAACGTAGACCCCTGTCAGGTCATATGTATCATAAATAAAGAAACACTGATTTTGACGAATGAAATTTGTCAATTCAAAACAATTTTGTCATGGATGTTATGCCTGGGGACCGAGATCGAAGAAAAATTCAATGGTGTGATCCAGATCCAGCGCACTGTCAGATTTTATTATATTAACTCTCGCTCATTACTACATCATGCGGAATTCCCGGTTTCTGAGGTGTCGCGGGGTTTCCCAAGAACTTTTATAAACTGAATAAATTTAGGCTATAAATAAATCATGCTTTCGGTGATTTCGGTACTAAGAAGTAGGCTCAATTAAGAAGATTGTGACGCTGAAAATGTCCATACAAAATGCGATAGCGTTTCTGTTAGCGTTTCTGTTTTCTGGGGTTATTATGACGTATCTGTGCAATTCATTTTACGCTGAGAGAAAAGGACAGAGTTATGTAACTGCTATAGCTCCGTCCTTTACGCTCACCGTCAAATGAACTGCATAGCCATGTCATAATAACCCCCCTGTTCTCTTAAATCTTGACCGGTTTTTGAATATGTTATAGGTAGATATTTTGGTATAATAATTCTATAAAATAACTAATAATATTTTCTATTAACATCATAAGGAAATCTCTGCTGTTCGGAACAGGGTTATGTGTTCAAAATGACGGGCGTTTTTCCGAGCCTTGATTATGAAAAACTATTAGATCTGTGGCCGGTTTTATAAAGCTACAAATTACAATTTGCAGGTTACAAGTTCCCATTTGACACAACCTCAGCCAATGACGACCAGACATTTGAGCAGTGTTGCCAGTTCAGACCTGTCAAATGTTACTCGCCGCTTTATAAAATGTGCCCGAGGTGGCCTGTGTGATCATTTGAATTTTCTTAGCTTAATTTTTTTTACAAAATCATTGTCATTAGAATCATCACATCGCTTTAAATATATTAATAAGACTTAAACGCGTCCTATTTGCCATGGCGTCTACAAAATAAATGACCCAAATTTAATTCCCACAAATTCCCGTGGAATATGACCGCACTTTCCACGGCGTTAGATCAACTTGTTCATAATTTTAATTTCACGCGTCAATTCATTCTGATGGGGTACGCAGGCTTCGCAAATCGTTGACCACGATCTAATAGAAAAACGACAAACTTCCTAGTATATTGTGAGGAACATACACCCTTTTTACAGTGATACCATCGATCCTCATCAACTAAACAATGAATTTTCTACCATATTTACAGAAGCATACACTCTTTTGTAATGATGAAACTGGTGATGTGAATAAAACGTACCAGAAAATAAAATAGATGGTCGATTTACTTATTTAATTCATTGTAATAACACGTAATATAGGTATATTTGCTACAGATTAGTCTACTTACGTCACGTACAATACGTACATAGAACAAAGAAAAACAATATTCACTTTAGATAACACAGGATAAGATAACACACATTCAGACTTCAAATCATCAGCTTAATCGACAAAGGACATCGTACATTTTATGAGCAACTTCATTTCCAGCGAATCCAATGTAGCACGAATTGTGGCTTGGATGGACCTTTCCAGGGGTTACAGAGAGCTGATACCTTGCTCTTCCAACGTATAGAGTCTCTCCAGAAGCCGTCCTGCCCCCAGGAATAGCACCAGGGGGAATAGTACCAGAGGAAGCTGGCACCCATCTTAAATTTTCCGGCTTGGAGCATAACACCTCGATATTCTGAACTGGAACCTCCTTTCCATCGTAAACGACTGTTGCAGAATTGTGTCGAATCGACAGCTTCCCAGGAATCAAATCCCCACAATTCCAAGCTCTGATCACCCACAAAGGACTCCCATCCCAACCTTCATATCCACCGACAACAGCTCTTCCCGTCAATTGGTTAGCCGTAGTCGCTGTGCTAGGTACCCAATCAAAATCACCGGAGCTTTCCACTACTTGAACCTCTTCTATAGCTGGAACTCCTTGGTTTTGGTTCGGGTTTTCTCCATGGTAGATGTAGTTGGTTATGTAGGTTGGTTGGTTGGGTTCTTGCGTTGCTTGTGGCATTGGAACTGGTGCCATTGGAACAGGTACCATCATGGTGCCGGGAACATAGTAGGGGTATTGTCCTGGTGGGTATCCGTGGTCTGGCGGTGGGGGGTACATGTGGTGTGGTGGCGGTGGTCCGTAGCCTGGATGGTGACCCCACGGTGGTGGAGGACCGTAGTATGGTGGCGGGGGCGGCCCGGGTGGTGGTGGAGGGTAGCTCATGATTATTCCGCGGTGTTTTCACGACGAATGCGTTAGATAAGGAACCGTAGCCGTTTATAAGGTGAGTCAGTGCCTCAGCGGTAATCTAATCTGGAATTCGATAGATTAGATGCGATGGTATTCACCGATTCGTGTCCCAATTCGTTAGGTATGTACTTTGTTTTCTTGTTATTTATGAATGTGTCATTGTAAACGGACTAAAGTAAGTATTATTCAGTTGTAAATCTCATGATTCATGCACTACGATTAAATTTTTGTCTCTTCCGATTTTGGGAGTAGGTAGGTGGTGGCGATTGATAACCATGTCCACGTCTGTTTCTCTTGATCACGTTGTAGCCTAATAGGAAAAACGCAAAAGTTCGTATTTATTTAGTGCTTTAAAGAACTTACTTACTTAAATAAACTTACTTGACGAAAACACTTGACTTTCATGACGAAATTTTCAGATATAAGTATTTTTACTATATACGGTCAGGTTTATAATACGTAAGATTTCGCGTAATTCTATTAATACAGACCTATTATGTAAGATAAAGTTACCTGGACGCAGCAATCAACTGTGACAAAAAGTCAGCTAGACGAGTGCTATGGAAGGACGTATTTTTAAAACGGTATACAGGGTGTCCCAGAAACAGACGTTGGGTTAACGTCGGGGGGGTTAAATCGATAGCTCATGAGCCTGCTCTATCAGCCCTAGGCTGGCTGACGTCGGTTTCTGGGACACCCTGTATAATGTTTTTTTTTTTTAAATAGATACCTTTTTAATAAAATGATACCGATGAGGTCAAATCTCAATACCGGGTCTCTATTGACTGCCATATTATTTTTAGTCATAATCTGTTTCAAGTCATAATTTTCGCAAGTCATATGCATTTTTTCTCAGGACACGGTTATTTCTTCAGGATTTTTATAAAACTAACCTAACCTAACCTAACTAATCTACACGATAAACGTTTATTAAAAACTGTAACTTCACCCTGAAAGAAGTTATGACAAAAAAATGTATGACTAACAATACATTATGTATGACCAACGATATGTATGGCAGTCAAAGGGATCCCCTCAATACCTCTACCCAATGCATCTCCTTTCCTTATCTTTACTATTATTAAAGTGATAGTGTGTTTGTTTCTTTGTCCCGTTTTCATAGTTCAACGCCTCAGCCAGCCTATTTTGCTTAAATGGTAAAGTCGGTGTACCTACTTATCTCGTTTTGGTTTGTACTTACTTACGTACGCGCCATCTTTTTGCGACCAGTGAAACTAAATATACAATCTAAGAACTTCATTAAAATTATCAACGCAAGGTTATCTAGGTAGTGTCATATTTTTACAGCAGATGTCGCTGTTTTTAAAATAACCCATTTTTCTTTCTTTCGTTTTCTCTTGTCTGTGCTGATCCAGTAATAATTATTGTGTTGAGGCCCTATTTTTGATTTGAAGTTACGTTAGCTCCATCCCTTTCTCTCAATTTAGTCTCGAATTAATGGTAACGTAACTTCTTGCTTCGATTTTCAAAGTAGGGCCGTGACGTGAATGAATGACAATTAAATTGACAGTTGACAGTGACAACTAACCAGTTGACAACACGAAGCAGCTGAGTTGATTGAACTTTTGGCCAAGACGGTAAGCTTACTTTATTGCCCAAGTATTTTAATTAGTAATTACTGTTTAATCACTATTTTGATCCCCCAAAACGACAAAAACGATCTCTGCTTAATGTACCGTCTGACATGTTCGATTAGAAACGTATTTTACTTGCAATCTTAATTTGTTTGCGCAGCTCAGCTATTCGCAGCGAAACATGTTTAGTAGGTATTTACATCTATTAGCTACTAGATTGAATAATTACTGATTGCTCAGTTCTTCCCCGGACGCGGTACGCTTCGCAAGAACCAAGTAAGACAACATTATCTTGTAAAATCTATTTTGAAAAATGAAATTGTGTTATCTAATTACTTGTTATCAGATACCTATCTTGCCGGTACTGGTTTGTTAATCCGTATAACAACAGCAATCGCTCATAATGTAGGTACTTAACGAGATGTGAAGGAATATAATATTAAGGCATAGATGCCCTTTTGTTTGTTTATTTGATCTGTTATTTTCCTGTTTGTACAATAATTAAACTATCTTTACAAACGTTTTTATCATGGCAGGACCGTATAAGCAAAATGTAATTGTCTATGTCTGAAGGGGGCGGAAACTAAACCATACTATTGGAAGTAGACTTGCCAGACTTACGGGTAAATCTAGGCATAGTTTGCTTTGTCTTTCTGTACGGTTTTTGAAAGACGGTTTTTACTTTTGCGGCATGAAATATATTTCCCAAAAAATCTTTGCCTACCGGAGGGGATATTGCCTAACGGACTCACAATTGAAATCATTTTCATTTTGAAAATCAAAACTTTGACTACATACAAAATTAATATAATTGTTCTACTTTGAAGCCAACTGCGATTGTGAGTGCGTTAGGCAATAATTCGTCTGGTCTAGCCTTCCTATCTAACTTTCCAGCAAACCTGGCTCAAATATTTCCTTTTTCGAATATTTCTGATTTCAAAATGCCATATTTACGATGCCAGTGGTGTGAATTACATTTAGTCTGCGGGAGAGAAATACATACATTTATTTTTGGCAATATTTGAGTTTGGTCATAATCCATAAATGCATTCTTTTATGATTTTTACACATTGTTTTTACTTATTATTTAAATTTGTAGTAAATATCATGTTGAGAATATCTTAGGCACAGTCTGTCAGCACATACATCTGGCTGGCCTGTGGTAAAGTTGTGTTCAAAATAGTTTAACACGTGACCAAGCACCCACAACACTCACAAGCACTCTGATTTCCATACTAAACAGATTTACATACTAGCAGGGTGGTCGGTCTACGGTGCACTGAATCTGTTAAACACATATTTCCAAATAGAACTGACATGTAGGAACTAGACATGCAGTATATAACAACATACAGAGCAATAGCTCTTAAAAAGACTTTCAGGTTAGTTCTGCTCTCTCCCTCTTATTCTAGTCCAACAAACTCTCGAATTTAAAAGACATTAAGAGTTAATATGTTAAACTGTACCTATGAAGCACATTTATTCTTGTGTGTATCTTAAGTATTTTTTTATGCAGTTTTTATAATTATTGTTTATGACTATTCCACAACCCATTTTTTTTTTGCTTAGCTTTAGGGTTAGCTGGTAGAGAATAACAAAAGGCATAATTTTACCTTTTCTTCTGGAATTTTATAATGCAGTATTTGTTAAATATATCAGTATTAGTCGGTAACTAATATCCTTTGTGCATTGTAATGTAACACTGGCCCCTGTTGTCCATTGATAATAAATAGTGAACATAACACATTATTATTAGAATTATACAGACGGACTGATAACTGAATATGTGTTCTGTAGGGCCAGCATACTTTGTATTTTCTGACTTGTAGCTCAATGCGGCAGAATTCCGGGAAGAAGATACTCTTGTATACTCAGGGTGTATGTATCGGTCCCTGCAGCATGCCCAACTCTCCCAGGAGTGTCAGCTAATGCCCCGTAGGCTACGGACGGAGTGAAACCTCCCTGTGTATTATTATATTAGTAGTGTCATTACTGTGTCTGGAAGCGCGGCACTAACAGCATTCGTACGTGCGTACATGCTTGCATGCGTGCGTGCGTGCATGTGTGTCTGTGAGTGTGTCTGTCTGTTTGTCAATCTGTGTGTCAATCTGTGTGTTTACTGTGTGTCAGGAAGCGCGGCGCGTGTGTCTGTGCATGAGTGGCTGTCTGTGTGCAAGCTGGGAAGGGTGGTTGGCTTGGCTGTGAGGGGATCTAGGATGAATAGGGAAGCGGGCGGCACGGTGACGCAGCGCCGGCCGCGTGGCAAGACCAGGCCGGTTACAAACAGCGACTAGTACAGAGGCATTCCATTTCAGAAGCTCTAAACCATAATGTAAGCCATTGACGGATATCTGCTCGACAAGTTGAAGGCTAGGTACTATTTTTATTATTGTTCTTAAACGGCAAAACAGGTTCGGATAAAGTTTGGCACACTTGACATATACGCAGACTGAGTCACGGGCAGATAATTATTTATATTTATGTAGAAAAAATATCAACAATAATAAAATTCCATTATTTCTCAAGACAAAACATTGAATAATTATGCAGATCTCGTGGAACAGGAACATTAGGCATTCAATGTTATCGTTCTTCATCAAGGAAATCCCGAACGGAGTAAAAACATGTTTCCAGTAGCCACCTTGTGATTACCGTACTTCGAAAAAAATTACATTCGTATATGTTGGTAGAACGTCTTGGATTGATGAAGCCTATGTTAGGGTACGCACGGAAACTAATAAAAACACTTGATAATTAACAGAAGTAATAAAACAGTCAACATACAATACAATGGTTATTCAACCGCAATCGTTTCTGTTACATTACTCTTCGATAACGTAACAATGAATACGATACAAATACAGTAAGTACATGCGAGTAGGTACTTATATATGGGTAAAAATCAAAATAAATTTATTTTGATTTTTAACCATATACTTGACATAGTTAGTACGCGATGTCCAGTAAGATCACCTGATATGATCCCCCACGTACAAAATTAATAGGTAGGGGATCCTACCATGTGATCTTACTGGCCATCGCGAGTTAGTACGTTTTTATGAAGTTCGTTTTTTAAATACAGGGTGTACTAGAACTTGACATTAGCATAAGAAAGCTCCTTTTATACTGGTCCAGGATAAACATTTAACTTTGCAATACGTTTATTACTTCAAGGTTTTAATGATACTGGCAAGGAGGGCCACTTGGCGGTACACTTTTGGCTCCCTTGGATAAATTTAACTTTAATATTCGATGCCAAAACTTGATATCTTTAATCCTCACGTAGCATTGAAAATAAATCCATAGGTACTTTTAAAGCCTCGTTTCTCGTTTTACATTCAACCACTTTGACTCTTTTTACCTACTGATTTTATTGTTGCATTCATTCAATTTAAACCAAATGTTACACATCTTTAAAGTATAGATAAAATAATATACCTTAAATGGTTTCTGTTAAGCCCATTGGTTGACTGGTAGAGAATGCCTTAAGGCATTAAGTCCGTCATTTGTACCTACTTTGTGTATTGTGCAGTAAAGTTATTTTTTTCCTGAATCACGTTTTTATGGTCGTTTTTTTTCCTTAACGTGATTTATTTTCGAATTTTCCTCATACCATTCCAATTCGCGGGAATTCTACTTGTATGCTTTGGGTCTTCGGCCTGCTGCAGAAAATAGCATAAACCTACCTTCCTTCGTTTTGATAATAATAGAGATTCGACGAACGTAAACGAAGTCGTAAAGTTAACGCAAAGCTACGGGCAAAAGCTAGTGTACATTATCGATTATTTCTCACAATAGATTCAATTGCGACCGTTAGGTATTAAAGTGAACGGTGATAAAATTCCTCTTGCATTGTACATTGGCCAGCCAGGACGTTAGTAATCTTACACAATACCCGCATTCTGTAGCTATAACGCGCTGGGCCGTCATTCATCTGCCCTTTGATTACAAGTCTTGAGTTTAGTGAAAATTATGGTGAAAAGACAAAAGCATGGTTGGAAAAAAATCTATCACAATACCATAGGTTGGGCAGTGAATTCGTTACATCGGTAAATTGTAGAAGCCTCTACTCCCTCTCTCTTCAGTTCCAGTTGTCAAGGTCAACAGACAGGAACAGTGAACTACAATTTTGATAATAGAAACCCAGCGGGGCGCGGCTGCCCAGATTATGAATTGTTATTCTGTGATCAGGAGGGCTTTTTCATAGGATGTTTAATTTCGACCCCTTACTTTTGTGGTAATGTCTTGCTTGGATTTTGTGAACATGATATCCTCATTGCTTATATTCAAGACCAAAAACTGGGTCCACTTGTGTAGTGGGGAAGTATTCGCGCTTCTCGCCTGCTACTAACAATCTCTTCGCCTCCCCCAACGTCCAACCGGTCGCGCACAAAGTTCTCTTTGTTTTCTAGCCTTGTGGCTCAGGGGGTCGACTAGTGATCGTAAGGTACAGAAACCGAACCTTTCGTTTCCTAACGGTCCACCCACTGGGTATAGTGTAGGCCTCACCACGCCACTCTCGGTCCTGCGTCAGTCGCATCCATTGTCATCCCGTCGTTTTACGCATGTCGTCCACCAATCTGGCAGATGGTCTACCCACGTATCTTTTTGAACAGCTTAGTTTGGTTGGGTAATCGCACAAAAACATCCCAAACTTATCTAGTCTAAGATATGATAAGACTTTCATCTCGCACCTGCTTCCTTACTTGCTCCTGTCTTACTATAACCTCGTGTTGCAGATCAAAGATGGCGGAGCACAACGTGCACGGCGTGTCCGTGCGCCTGGTAACGGAGGTGAACAGCGCTGCGCATGACGCGGTGGTGGTGCTGCTGCAGCCCGGGCTGCCGCCGCCGCAGGCGCTCGAGGACTTCATCGCTGACGCCGTGCAGCTGGACAAGGGGCTGGAGAAGGTAAAAGCTCAGTTTCATTGGTCGATAGCCCATGCTTTTTCGTGATACATTGCATCGCTGCAATAGATCCCGGCTCGATAATGTCAAAACAACTCGGCAGTGGATTGCTACAGCATGCGGGCTATTGCCTGATGAAACTGCGCCTTAATTCTTAATTATTATTTTCAACCAATCACGGGAAAAAAATGCATGCACAATGCATGGCCGAGACTATAGGCGGTAAAAACTATATCGTCTTTGACCTGTTTTCTTGATAGCTCTTACTTACTTGACAGAAATGACGGGGGAGTCAAAAAAAATACCATAACAGGTTAAAGACGATATGGTTTTTACCGTTATTGTTTCTTGTTTCTAGCAAATAAACTTTGTCTTTTGACCTTGAAAATTAGGAGTGTTATACTTTTACCATAATAATATGTCTGTTTGTCGGTCTGAGCCATCGTAGCTTCTAAACGGATGAACAGCTACGGACGCTTTTAAAAAAATGAAGGTAGCTTCATCCGGATCTAACCTAGGTTTCATCCGCCGCCATTTTTATCCTTATAATAGCTATATTATGTTAAAGTTGGCGAGTCACGACGAAAAGGAAATATCAATGAAAAGAGAGAAGTTTATGATGATGACGGTAACAGTTGCATCGTTAAAGTTATACCGACACTTAAATAAAAGATAAAGTTACCGTCGACGAGCTCTCCGCCGCACATGCCGACTAGATTATATTATTTATTGCTCAATGTAAAATTACTTTACAAATTGCACAAGTCAAGTTATAAGACTTCAAGGTCGTCATAAACAAGTGTCTGACATTGTAGTTTCCATAGAAAATGTTGACAATTATCGACTCGTACAGTCGAGTTCATAAACATGTCGTTCATTGAATACAGAACGGACACATTCCAACATGAGTCAGTGTTGCGTTTTAAAATTGGAAGCTGTTCGTGTAAGATTTTTAATACAGGATTATTTTGGAATGTGTCCGTTTTGTATTCAATGAGCGATGTGTACACTAAACACTTTAATCGCTGTGACAATTTATATGGCAGTTTAAACATGCTAAAGTGTACACATATTTATGAACTCGACTGTACACTTGTGGACCTAAGTTTGATAGGAAACTGGGGTGATAAGTGGCTCTTTTAAAATGGTAGGTAATAAATAATAGGTCAGTCCATCTGAAATCGACTTTTGGTTAAAAAAAAAAAACTATCTTATCTTGTTAGTGGGGTCCATTCGGATACACTTCGACCCAATGGGATCTTTTGTGTAATTAACCCTCTAAAAATACTAAAATCGCTATGTGAATAATATAATATCTGAGGGGTTCCCTCAATTTCTCCAAGATCAAACTATCAGATCCTGACAAATTGATCATCACTTTCAGTCAAAGAAAATTGTTTCAAAGAACTCTTTGTTTTGAAGTCGGTTAAAAACCATCATTCGATACTTTGGTTTATTAGAAGACACAATAATAGTAATGAGGGCGCCACTGGAGCCCCGGCACAGTCTTAAAAATGGCGGACATTTGAGATCTCTTTGTATTCGTTATATATACAAAGCCATATAAAGCGTGACTACATGAGATTCATAGACCGATTACAGATATGGCCCGCACGTTTAGGTGTTGTAACTTTCTTGAATAGCGTGCTTCACTGTGCTATTATATTTTTTTAATTACCGTTACTTATCACGTATTGTTTGACTACCGCTTCCAAGCTGACCTTATCGGAGGTTTCACGCTTGGTAGAATTTTTGCAATTAAAACTGCCGTGGTTGATGCGCCCGCGATTCTGTCCACGTAGAATTTGTTTATTGGATACAACAAACAAACATTATAATCTATGATACGAAAATCATACGTTGGTTGCAGCAAGTGTTTAAAAACCGGTCAAATGCGAGTCAGACTAGCGCACCGAGGGTTCCGTACCGCTGAGCAGTGTCTACTATTATATCCCGATTTGAATTCAATTTCGAATCGAATCAGCATACCGTTTTACCGATAATAATAACAAAAATAAAACTTTGAGCAGAAACGTTTCATGTATGAGGACACCCTTTATTGTGTTTGTAAATTCGCCGTAATAACAAATATTACATATATACAGCTCTTTAAAGTAAGGACGGGAAGCATAGGCACGTTAATAGGGTTCCGCTGGCCTACCCTGCGGGCACAGAACCTTAAGCTACAGACCGCACGATTTCCGCTGTCGGAATGCTCTTTTTACTCTTTCATTTTTATTTTTTTGTAGAACTGTGCCGTACTGAACTGCCCCCGGGTGTCTGGCGGCCGCCTGGTGCTGGCGCCCACGGGGCCCATCACCCCCTACGATGATGTCAGGTAGGACATGAGCATGAGTCTTTACTGGCAGATACGAGGAGGTACAGTCAGCATCAAAAGCAGCTAAGCAGAATAACATGCTCAAAATGATCTAGACACGACGTATTCATTATGTTCAGAGTAAAAATAATTGGGAAAAATAACGGTATAGCGTGATAATAACGACGTTTTGCGGGTGGTAGGACCTTGTGCAGGGTCCGTCCGGATCGCTACCACCATCTTATCCATTACCGCCAAACAGCAGTGTTCACACTGTTGTGTTCCGGTTTGGAGATAAGACAGCCGGTGAAATCACTAGCATAGAGGCGTTCCATCTTAGTCCTCAGGGTTGGCAACGCATTTGCAGTCTTAGGATTGCATTGCAGTCTTGTGAATGCGAATGTCTATGGGTCACAGTTTCCAATTACCATCAGGTGGCCTGTGTGCTCGTTTGTCTTCTCTATGCCATTAAAAAAAAAAACAACGTTGTCAATAAATAGCGCTGTTTGAAGGTCTGGCTGCGAGCTTCAGTGGTGGTCAGTCACGACACGAGATTAAATTTGGTATCCACCTTAGGTCCAAAGTCAGTCTGACATTCTACAACAATAAGGTTGAGTTCTAATGGAATTGACGACTTGAAGTATATTTTTGTTGAAATGGGTCCCAATACTCCCATTGAACGCGTGTGCGGGTGTGCGCAGGTCGGTGTACGAGGCGGTGCGCGGGGGCATGGAGCGCGCGGCGGCGGCGGGCGCGCGGCGGCCCGTGCTGGCGCTG